>CM061532.1:85074755-85524311 GCA_030545055.2 Neoaliturus tenellus
GGGAGCCTTCGACATGCGAGCCACTTCACTCTTGTTATTGAATATCGTGTTACCGTTAACAAGTCACTTAAGTGCATATTAAAGTGTTTTGCAGCTCAGTAATGCACTTTGATAAGGAGTTTTAACGGTGTTATTAATTATTTTGTGCAGTATTTTTTCATTGGAGATTGTGTCCAGGTTGAATAATTTATTACAATTTGCATGTTGTTAACAAATTTTATGACTGCCACTGATGAAATGTGCACTGTTAAATAATAACTTTACGTTGTTATACTTAATACATTCCCATATGGAAACTCAATTAAATAGATTTTATGAACATTCACAATATTTCATTTTTTAAGTTAACAGATTGAAAGTTTCCATTGTTTAATTTATGCTGATATTAAAAGAAATAAAGTACTCATTTTGTGTTTTATTTATTTTATTTCTAAATTATTTTGTGTTGTTGTGTAACTTCTTATTTTGTGTTTATAGACAAAAATGCACATCAAGGAAACTTCGGAAATATTTTTATTTCACCCAGAACCAGCCCTGAATGCCGCATTCCCCACCGAGCCGAGATATTGCATCATTGTCACCGGTCGTCCATTGTTGAAGATTAGCATATGGCCATCAAGTCGGATTCGTCGCGCCTCTTTGACTGGACTGTCCCACACGCTTGATGCTCAACACTCGGCGACCATGTGACGTGAGACGATAACGTTCTCACGATCACAACAGGATGACGTCAAAGGGCAACAGAGTACCTGTCGCACCTCATCAGACTTTGTCACACAATCTGTTATGACAGTACGATGTCTAAATACCCCCCGTTGCAGCAGACCTGCGTACTCAATGAATTTCCAAAGAAATTTGAAATTTTGTATTTTCACCATGAGAATTAGTATGTAAGTTTGCTGCCATAAGATATTGTTAGAATATGTTAGTTGTTTGGAAATATAATGGTTATATAAGGTAAATATCAAATTGTATCAATATTATTAGTCTTTTATTAATTTTCTCCATAAAAATCATGGGAGTAAGTGTGTAGGTTTGACGCCATATTGGTGTTGTAAGCGAATATCAGTTAAACTTTACCTATTGAATTTACATACCAAATCTTAACAAGTTAGTCCCTAAATAAGCGAGATACAGTGTTTTATTGATTTTCCATATGATTAACATGTGAAACCTATTTTTAGCTTTTCTTAGTATCTGTTAAGCTAAGTTAAAAACTCCAAATACTAAATTGTTTGTTTTAACTCATTCATGTGGTTTTAGTTGAAGTTCTTAAATTTTGAAAATTGAGGTCCAATAATGGCAAAAACCCATTTTGACCCCTTTGAAACCCCATAAAACACCGTTCTCATATAACTATTTTTGGCTTCTAAGGACTTTAAAATGAAAAATTAAAGTGGTTCCAGCCTTAGCTCTTACACGGATTCTACCGTAATAGTTTATTTCCTAGAGGTAAATTCGCTAAAATCATAATTGTTTCCTCAGAAGTGTTTTATTACGATAGTGTTCTTAATAAACCTTAAATGTTAAGGAGTTGCAGTGGACTCTGGCTTACTCCAACCTCGGTAACTATAATGATTTCTGTGTAACTAGAATGATTTCACATTCCCTCCAATATTTTGGAGTCCTGTGTAATATTTTTAGTCTTTTAAAATTTAAAAGTTTTGCAACACAATAGGTTTACAAACACATTTTGGAACGTGACACTTTCACTTTATCTTGCTTTATGTCTCATAGTTTTGCCGCCTCCTACACATTACAAATTAATACACTGCGATTTTGTTTCCATTTTAGGTTATAGTTCCTCAAGTCTCCAACTACCAATGTTTGTTTGTTTTTTCTTTAAACGTGTGTAAGATTCATAAACGATGCCCTTGTAAACATTGTACCTGATTATACGTTTACCCATCTTAACCTCATCACAGCGAGTACGTGAGATGATTGAAGGGGGGATGGGAGGGAAGAGGAGGGGAGGGGATATCAAGGCAAGGGTTAATGCACCTAATCTGCTTACACCCTTAATTGATTGCCTATTAGTAATCTCATGTATCACATTTTGCTCGAATCTATGTAGCACATTGTATAGACAACTCTCTTTATAAACAATTATTTTCATAAAGATTTTTTCGATGAAACATCTTGTTATCAAATAATATAAGCAACAAAGTCTAATTTAACATCAGAGTTAATTGTTTCAAGGTGTAACCTTTATTTAGGTGTACACAATAAAAATAAAAACAAATAAACCCTCGTCCGCGCTGGCCGATTATTCGAGGCGAACTTGTTTGGTTAGCACAAAAAACAACAAACATTTCTGACGAAAAATTATTGACCATATGATTTGCATTATGAATAAACACCAACAAACAAAAGTTAGTCAGAATACTGTTCGGAGAATGTTCGTTCAGTGAGAACGCGGCGGCTTAACTAGTTTAGAAAAAATTAAACTGTTGATTTTCAAAACCCATAAGCAAATAATATTATAATTTGTCAATAAAGACTGGTTCACAATTGCTTTATCAGGTACCTTAGTTTCTATAAATGAGGTCAAAGAGATCATTGAACCACAAAAGAGTTATTGGTGGAAAAAGAAAAATTATTTAGCCAGAACAAGCACTTAGAAAACGATTGTGACTGAGGCATTGATGGAGTTTTGTGTGCCCGAGTCTTACTATTCTGCATCTGTAAACTAAAATTATCGGTTTAACTTTTAATCAACCACTACGCTGAGCTTCAGTAAAATTATTGTATTTTTTGGAAATTTTATTGTCATCTTAAAGCAACTAAATCAATAACAAAATGTTATTAATGTTAAATTATTTTTAAGTGCCCTATTCAAGCAAATATAAATCCTGAATGCATTTTACATAAAAATATATAAAAAAAAAACTGATGATTAATGTGTATGAATGGATTATTAGAAATATTAGAATGCATAAAAACATTCTTGTCACGGTACATTTATAAAAAAAAAATGTATTGATACCTGATTACTGAAAGGTTCCTTAAATATGATAGAGGTTTTTGTTTTTGCTTATTATTGTGTTGTTGTTCTGAGTAGTACTTTTTTATAAATAACATTTTGTGATAAATAAGATTTTTATAACTAATTTATTTCTAGCAAATGGCATCATTTTGTAAAATAAATTCTTACGAAAGTAATAAAAACTGGCAGCCCTATCATTATATATTTTTTAGTTCACCCATACAGTATACCTTAATTAAACAGAGCACTTGAAATAATGCAATGAGTTTTGAATATCAGTTAACGACTATAACAGTTTAAGGGGTTTATACTCTAACGCATGGTTATGTGATTTTTATATCAAACTAAAGTTTCTAATCAGGACTTACCAAATTAAGTACCGTAATATGTATTAAGATGCATTATGATAAGTGTATACCGTTTGACAAATTGATGATAATATATTAAAGCCAAATGTTTTCAATATTTCAATAATAAAGATAACTTGTGAAAGTCGAATATGTCAATGGTTTACGGTAAAAGCAAAGACACAGGTTCTCTTCCGTCTTACTCAAAGTTGAAATATTCTTAAATTCAAAGAAACTTAAAGCTGGTGAAAAATAATTAAAACCTGAGGAAAATCAAGATTATAAGATCTTAAACTTTGTAGGTGAAAGTAAAGTTGACTTACCCTAAAGAAAAAATGCAATATTTTAAAGATTGTTGTAACTAGGCTAACTGCATTTGAGTGCCTATTTATTTTATGACTGTCTTTCTTATACTTAACCTATTTTTCATCAGTTTTTCATTTGTTAAACATAGAAAGATTATAATAACTATTGATCTAAACAGTTTATACTATTATCAAAACCTTGCTTTCTTATAATTTGTCATGATGACATTTGTGTGAAAGATAGCAAATTTTAAAACAGAATTACAAGTGTTACTCAATACACATGCTATAATGTTAACGATGCCATAGTAAACTACCTATATTAAGGTAGTGTAATGTTTTAAATAAGGAAAGATTTAACACATTTTACCAATACATGAATCTTTATCAGAATAGAACACAATTTCCTGATCCAGGGTAGAATAATGTAGCCAGACAAACTGACGAAGGCGGCAGACCGATTAGCTCAAACATGATAATGATGTACTGGTTGGACTGCATGTAAATTAACTATCACCTAACCGTACTCGATGACAGAGGATCACATAGTAATATTGTACCTTTCCATTCTTTTAAAAGCTATTCCTTTTTTAAGGTGATAACTCAATGTTACCTGTTGATTAACTTATGGAAATTTCAATTAATATTCGTAGAAAGAACAATAATATTACTAACATTACATTTTATTGGAAATTAAGAAAAACGAATTTATTTTTACTAATTTATATGTTTTTGTTTGAGGTTCACAAATAGAACTCTGAACGTGAATCTAAAACATAATTTAAAAATAGTAGTGATTTTATTGTAACCATTTTCTTATAATAGTAGTGATTAGTGATTTTTAGTTTTGAGTATTTATTAAAATTTCATAACTACCGTAAAAAATCTGTCGTGACAAATTTTAATTTATTTTACAAATATTAATTTTTTTCTGGGAATAAGATTTTTACAGGATACATTTTACCATACATTCCTTTTATAAAGGTGTGACAAAATAATTTCGTTAAATATATGCAAATTGTATTTCTGTTTTTGAATCTCAATTACAATGAACTTAAATCAAATTAATGTTTAAATAATTGTAGATAACAGTTCTAGATATAACTGGTAACATTTGATGATATATTATTGACTCAAATCGAATAGATAATTATTTATCATTTACTGTGCAAAACACTTACATAATGTGATGTGATTCAATTAAGAATGTCCTATTAATCAAACAATTACTTTATCAAATCTTAAAATTTTTATTTTTATTTATTAACACACCGTTAAAATTGTAAAATAAATCAATATGTATGGTTAAAAACACTTTTAATCTTTTTTAATAAAAAATATTCTTAGTAAATTTCATTATCATTAATGGTAGATTAATATTTTAAAAACCGATATAATATTGTTTGATTACACTGTTCTTATCTAATTTATATTGAAATACATTTCTCCAAGGAACTTGAAAAGTTAGTGTAAAAGATGAAGGCATTTTGAAGTTTATGGTAAAAGCGTGTAGGCCCAGGTGTTATTCGGAGTCGCTCTCAACTCACTCATCCACCCCATAATGTACATGAGAAAATGCAAGTTTCTCAACAATGTATTCAAGATGAAAAAACTCACTCTAAATACTATGAAAACTTAATATTTAATATTAATGTCCAACATTTTAGCGGGTCAGCACATGACGGAGACTTTAGATCTATTCAAGACTTTTTAAACCCTATAGAATGTATAGGATAGGCCTTTATACCTAATAATTAATAGCAATGGCTAATTAATGAATACACACATTTACATTTAAACATTGGGCATTTTTTTTCGATTTTGCTTATAAAAATGTAAATGCTGTGTCCATAAAAATAGTAAGAATGGTTACTACTGTATGTTTAAATATTATTATATAATATTCTTAACCCATGGTGGCTGGCTGAATGAGCCATACGATGTATATATATATATATATATATATATATATATATATATATATATATGTGTGTGTATATGTATATGTATTGTTTTTGTGACAAAGCACCTGTTTGCTTTACAAATGTAAATTTATATATATATATATATATATATATATATATATATATATATATATATATATCATTTATGAGTACATGCCTCCAATGCTATATTCCTGAATTTTTGCCTCCAACTTTAGCACATATTTTCAGGTAGTAAACTCAACTTTATGAGTATGGTTACATTTGAATATATAATTCTAATTACATAAATAACCTTTATATTCCATAAAATTTTGATATATTCCTCATTTTATTACTATGAAATTCATTAAAAAATGCCTCCGGAGGCAAAAATTAACAATTGATATATGTCTATCTTGATTTTCGGCCTCCGGAGGCAGTTGGTTACAATTGACCAGTTGTTTGAAGAAGCCAATTGTCAGCTGTTACCTCCGCCCATACAGACGCAGAAAAAAAAATGAAGCCGTCCGTCGTCTGAAGCTAGCTCTAATCAACATAACCTCACTTATTTTATACATGTAGGAGAAAAGGATAAAGAACAGAATCAGAAAATTCCGATTATTTTTACCTGAGAGTATTTTAAGTTCGACTGGTGGAAGAAAATCACATCAATTTTGTAATCAAGGTAAGTGGAGCTGTTATCACTTTCTATTATACTAACCTGCAATTATTTTGAGCTGAAAAACACCTCAAGTCTTTTGTGAAAATTTTCATTTTATTTGGAAAATTAATTGTTTTTTTACTCTGATAAGGTTAGCTAAAAATAGAGTTGAGTTACATATTTAGGCCTACATCAATCTCATATTTTGTTCCTCTACCTAATATCAGACCATAAAAGACCATGAGACCATAATAAGTTCAAATCAACCTTGAAAGCTTTATTGTTCAATTTAAGTGTTTATGACATAGATGAATTTATAAACAAACTGAAATCTATTAACTAGTTTTGTATAGAACTTTATTGTTTTAAGTCATGTTTATAAATTGTGACAATGCCATACATGTAACAATGTGAAAACGGCAATAAAGATTGTCATTGTCTAACTTAGTGGATTAAAACTGGTAAAATGCCTTCAGATCCATATGTCATATTATTGAAAGAATATTATAAAATAGGCTCTAGTTCTTTTTTATATCTTGGGAGCTAATGTTATTATGTAGAGTATTATTTAGTCTCAAAATAGTGATTAGTGAAGTCTTGCTATTTGATTTTTGGTTAAGTTACCTTTAAACAAGTGACCTTAGGTTATCCTTTTTTATTGGGTTACCTTGCTAGCCTGGCATTCACTAAAAATATCAAGCGAAACTTTGTTATCCTACTCCACCGTTATATCAATGTTAAAATGCTAAATAATTTCTTTGAAAGTAAATTTTCTTCTAATATGTCATCTTGAATGCTGAAATGTATTAATGTATTGTTCAAATGTGTTATTGATTAATTGTATTGATCACTTCACTGTAATTTTTTTGTATACTGGCGTATGCCGTTCATTGCCAATGAATAAAATTTATTCATTGAATATTTAATATTCAATGGCAAAAAAAAAGTTTGATTTTTCGATAGCCTAATATTGCTACACAATGGATGATACAATTCCACGATACGATTACAATTTTATCCCCGAATTTAGTTTTGTTCTAAGATATTAAACATAGGCCTAACCTTTTGACAATAAAAAAATTACATTGCAAACAAGTAACTGAAAATACAGTAACAAAAACAAGTAGGGTCTACAAATTTTTGCGAAACTTCGTCATCCTACTCCACCGTTATTATCAAAGTTGCAATTTGGATATTTCGATTATTCGATAGTTGTAATCGTTTGAGTTAAGATATGCGTAATACAATCATTAACGAAAATGTATCATAATGTAACCTAACAATCTAACCGTAAACCGTCACTTTTATTGACAGTGATGTTTGTAACAACAAAATTAATGGTGTTTGGAAACATTTAAAACTCATATTCCCTCAATACAAAAGCAAAAAATACCTTTCTGATTCATATTTGACAGCATCAACTAGCTGTCTAATTTCTAACAAACTAAGTTTTATATGTTTGACTATCTTTCAGATATTTTATTTGATAGTTTATAACTTAGGAATGGTACAGTAGCCTATGTTTATAGAAGCATAAAACCACAAAATTAGTGTTAGGCCTAAACTTACTTAGTTATCTGTCTGTTTCTGTTCATTAATTTTCTAGCCTAGAAGCATTTTCAGTGTTCAATAAGTTAGCCTAATGAATGATAAGAACTCTTAAAAAAAAAAATTGATTACTTGTTGGGCCCTAAGTTTAATGGTAAGATTGCAATGTTGCTTTCACCTACATACCATAGGCCTACCTAGATATCTACACATAAAAATGGATCAATATTTCTTTGGTAATGGCATTACACATGAACGGCTGGATTGATATAATTATTTTTTTTTGTTGTGTTTGTTATTGACAGGAAAAGGTAAGAAAGAAAAAGTTAAGAAAATTCCACAGGGCTCCGTTCTTCACATTTTCAAAGTTACCATGTTATTCTTATGGAAGCAACATTTTTGTATTGGAACATATTTTTACATTTAGAAATATTAGTTATTTAAACAGCTGTTTTCACTTAAAGTATTGAACGGATTTCGGTAATAATAAAACCAAGAGGAAAATTATAGACTTGCAGCGAGTCGCGAGACAGCAAGTGAGCGTAGCAAACGAGCTCATCTGAAGGGGCAAAACCAGAGGAAGTTTTAACTTCCTCTGGTTAGCTATTTGCAAAGATGCCGGGTATGGTAGTTAATAATATAAATGGAGTCATACAAGTATAACAAAGCACTTGTATCGCCAATGTCAATCATAAAACTCGTTGTAACAGATCCGCTTTCTCACCGGATTTCCAATGGTTAATTTTATTTAAGTTATTTTGTATTTTTTGTATTTTTGTATTTTGTGTCTATCTACGCCAGAGGCATTTTTTAACGTTTTTACGGGGAACGGTCCAAACCCCAGTCTTGTTACTATCTAACATCGACCAGTTGTTAGAAAGCATCATTAATTAATTAGCCCAATGACAAATGGCAACTGGGTCCGGAATCGATCCTTTAAAAAGCTACTAACTTTCCTTAGGATCAAACCAGCAACCTTTGGATTCAAAGACGAGCACTATAACCACTCAGCTACCCAGCCAGTTACAGTTAGACCCTAAGACAAAAAAAATTCTTAATAATCTAATAAATAATCCTCACAATAAAATAAAGCATATATTTCCGCTCTCATTTTAAGTAGGCCTAAACCTAAGGTTCATTATTTTACTATTGGTATAATGGTGTTACTGTATGTTATGATGAATTAACTTATTTTGTTAACACATTTGCTGCAGGGCATTCACCAGTGAGTGGTCTTGTTATTTTCTGCGTGCTGCGCACTCACCGGTGAGCGTTCCTGTATCGTCTACTTCATTCAGTTGCTGTGCGGCAGTTCACTGGTGAGGTAAGGGCCGCTTTTGCCCACGTTTTATGGACGACTCAGGCTGTCTAATTAATTGTGCAATCCGTTTCCGAACATCTCTAAGCGTATTGCTAGCTATTATATTTTACAAAATTTTGCATTCATTTTACATGTGTTTAGGGCTACATTATAATAATAGTTTTATCTTAAGTAAAACTATGGCTTTATCCCATAAAAGAACAATGGGTCCAGAGATGACATAGACAATGATCAAACATTTCTAAATTGCAGTCGACAAAATTAATGACAACGCTAGAGGTGCTAATCGTTCACCAGTGAGTGCCATGACAGAGCTCTTTTAAAATAATCGTATATACATTTTTAAAACTTTTAGTGCTTTTTTCTGATTAGTGAAAAATTTAGTTACATTTTATTAAAATAACGTTATCTTTGATATGGCTGGAAAATGTGGGAGAGGGCGCCAGGTGCTGAGCATACTCACCAGTGAGTACTATTTTAAAAATGGTGGCTGGCAAAGAAAATTAATCGGGAAGCGCTTTTCATGCAAACAGATGGTATTCAGCAACCACAAGGCATGTTTTTATGCAAAATTTTTCAGCATAGGGGGAAGGTCAATCATTTCACATGCTGCAGTGAATGTGTTAACCTGTACTATTTGAAGTGCACAACCAAAGCTGCCATTACAAATAAATGATCTGTTTATGTTTACAAATCCCAAAACATAAATTTTTTAAATCTTAGGAATGAGGAAGACAGTTGAGCAGATAATTAAGAACAAACACCATATATCTATTTGCTCTCTTAAACAATAAACCAATTTTGCATTAGATAGCTTGGGATTTAGTTTGTAGTATTGTTTCCACGGAGTTTTTAAGTAAAAATAAGGGTTACCAACAACCTAGTGAAGGAAGACGCATGCAATAATGTTAATTCTTAATGCATAAAGCTAAGTTACTTACTAATCAAATAAACTTATCAAAAGTATGTTGATGAATAAGCAATATAAGGCAAGGTTTCTTTATATTTCCCTTAATAATGATATAGGTACAGCAGAAAACTTGATTTTATTTTCTTTGTACTGGTAACTAATTTTAGTTAATTATTCAAAATATAGGCTATTAAATTGTTAAGTTATTGAAATAGCTTAGATTGTCAAATTTTAAAAAATGAGAATAAAAATCCCTAAAACACACCTTTCACCTTTTGAAACCCTAAAAATCACGTTCCCATGATACAATTATTGGTTTGCGAACTGATTTTTAAGATAGATGATGCCTTTTCTACCAAACTTTATCTACATCGGAGGCTTCTTTAAAAAGTTATCATGTTAACAGACGCATGGTAAATATTAGCGGACACATCTTTTGCTTTATTTGTTGATGGCAAAACAAAAAAGTAACACCATCCCGGGCTTAATTCTTTATGTGACTAAGTTATTGCCACATTCCTTTAATGAAAATAAGAAAAATGATATTTATTACCTGCTATTATTACTACTAACAACTAAATCTAGACTTAGTGCTGTCAAGAAGAAAACAGCCGAATAACCTACTTCAACTACTGGCTTTCCATTACAAATTTTTTGTACAAAAGGCTAGCCTACATTTTTGCTAATGATATGGTATAGTATTCTATTGTTTTTGTATGATATGGTAACCTCTATTGTAAACACACCTTTACATATTAAGGTGTGTTTACAATAGAGGTTGACAGCCAAAAGTTATCAACTTTTACTGTTATATTCATGTGGCTAAAGTCAATAACTTTTGGTTGTCAACCTCTGGCTTAGACACACTTTTAGGCTCAATAGATTACTTAGGCTATTGCAAAATAAGTTATATTTGTAAAAAGAACAGGTAATGATTCTTGAAGTAAATGTGATGTCAAAGTATGCTTTGTTTTGGCAAGTGCAGCCTTAAAATAATTAATGTGGTCCTATAACAAATTCAGTAATAATACTACAGTAGGTACTAACCTTATTCCCTTTTCATATAGGACAGTTTTTAATTCTACCAACATATAAGTTTCTTCCAATTTTATTTAAGAAACTTTGCTCAATCTGGCTGGCCTATTTCAGACATTCTTTATATCTTTTCATCATACCATTGCTATAAACGTTGTTTTTGGAACGGTCAGCTGTGATCGAAACTAGTTGATTCCCGGTGGGTTGGATAAACGTGTTGGTAAACAAAGTTTTCGGGGCTAGACCGCGAAACAGTGGTTTTCAGGACACTAAACAAGTTTAATTTATTTTTATTTTTAATAACAGCTGTAAATAGTTCAAATACAAGATAAACAAATAACAACGTAAGATGGTTAAAATTTAAGAATTTTATTTTTGTTCACATTTAGGTTAAAATTTATTAATTTTTTATCCAAACTGTAAATTTATTAAAGGTGGTATGAGGAAAAGTACTGTTCGTAACTTGTCCGAAAGTGGTATATCGGTGCTCGATCGAATTCAAGTACTCGGCTTCGCCTAGTACTTGGAACTTGATCTTGCACCGATAACAACCACTTTCAATACTAGTGACGAAATATACTATTGTGGGCTGAGCCAACAAAAAAGTAATGTAAAAATAAGACATCACAAATAAGAGGCTGAATACTACATAACAGTTAAGTAATACCTTATCCATAAAATGACTAAACACATTGTTTATCTAAATTTAGTACAGCGCTGATGAGGGATGTAGATTTAGACCTACATTTCATCTTTTGAAATACGAATCTTGTAACTTTTATTCATGTCCTAAATTGGATATTACATGTCTACTGAGTTTTATGTTTGTATTCCAGACGCATGCTTGAGAACACTTTGGATCCACTACAAAGGATAAGTTATCATTCTTATTCCTGCAAGTGTTAGCGACTGATACAAGCCAAATTCAGTGAAGGGATGAAACGGTATGTTTTACTTAATGTATTTTAGGTTATTTGTTACCAAAATAACTACTTATTTAAATTTGTATTTCCGAATATGATATTCTACCTATGCTTTAAAGTGCCTTTCATTAAGCATATAAATCTATATGTACATCTAGAACGCTCACACCGTTATCAGACCCCGCCACCTTATGAAAGAAGACAGGCAAGAATGACCAAATTACTGATACTGGCAGTGCGAACACTGTCATTTACATGCTGGTTTCTCGCACACACAATACATAAATTGAACCGTATTTATTCTTAATTTGCATAAATTGCTGATTCTGACGGTATAAAAATATTTGTTAGTCCTAAGTTATATTAAATATTATAAAATTACAAAAATAAGAAAACAAATACTTTTGAAAACGTTACATGAAAAAGTTTATAAACAAGAAAGTTTTTTTTTTCATTTTTGGGCTAAGAACGAATTTCCAGTGGCAAAGTTTCAGATTATAAGTTGATCTAAAAAGTTTACATTTAACATTTTTTTCGTAATAATTTTTAGTTTGTCTAATAATTGAGCACAAAGCAGTAGTCAGTTGTTTTCCTCTTGCTGCTGCATTAAAGGCTATGCAACACCGTGTTATGCCACTGCATTGCTAAATGACTGTTTAGGCGGGTGCGTTAATCTTTGTCTAACATGTTTATTTAACATAAATAGCTTAATTAAATGATTTGTAATGAGAATAAGTAAAAACACTCCACATTGCATGAACGGGTTTCTAAATAGGCTTATATATCATTCCGGACATTGAAAATGAAGACGCAATTCTCTGAAATCCTCAGCGACCCGCCACGCACAAGTTTACACATTTTCTTCATTTTACTGTTCACTTTGTCAAGAAATGTTGAATTTAAAGATTAAAGTCCATTTCATTATCTACAATTTTGTAGCTTGCAAGTTTTTTCCTAACCAACAAATAAACAAAGTTTACGCTTAATAACTTTTTCCTGTCTTAGTTGTGTATTGACGTACGTTTTTTGGTCATGGGGTTTTCTAATTAAATGTAATGGCTAAGATATTTACGCTCTTATAATCAGCCAGCATTTGGCTTTAAAACTATTTTATAAGTTTTAATAAATTTATAAATTTAGCATCCGTAGAGGAGCGTGTAGGTAAGTAGCCTAAGCGCGCACACAAAAGCTTTAGATGCTCATTTTGCGTTTTTGTCTGCCCTTTAGAACACAGGTAGCAGTTTTTGGTTCGAGTTTTGTCTTGTATGAGCGTTCCTGGTGTATACAATATAGCGTCGCTTTCCAGGCATATGGTCGTATCTCATTTTCAGTGATTTTTCAGGAGAGCAGAAAAACAAAAACCACACCTACATTTTGCTTCAGAGATTCTAAACGAATGAACTTAGAAACTTTATTTTTAGGCTAGTAATGCATGACACCCTAAACTTTAAAGTACACGCTAAGAGATTTGGAAATATATATATACTTTGAAAATTATATAAATAAACAAGATACGACAGTTTGCCTGAATACTTTATGCAAGGTTATACTAGGCAAGGTCAACATTATAGTTCAGACGAAAAGTCGTATCTTGAGATACGACGCCTTTTTTGACTGGGTTGTATCAGAAAAACAGTCGGTATCATTAATTGATACGACCTTTCGTCTGATTTAAATTTACAATTTTTTGAGATACGACTCATAAACCATAGCCTGTATCTTCTAAACTAGGAGGGATAGACATACGACGATTCGTGTGATGTGTAGAGGCTGTCTGGGAGATTCAAAAACTGTCGTAACCTAAAAATCCATTTTTTTTTTTAGATACGACCTTATGCCTGGAAGGCGACGATAGAGTTGTATAATGTTAGATCATTACTTCGAGTGCAGTCTTTTAACTGTGTAATGCTACACTTTAAATAACTAAGTTTAATGTACTTGTTGCAATTCAATTTAACTATGAACTGTCATTGCTAAAAATGTTACATTTGGTTCTAAATCAATTACACCGGACCAATCCAATATTGTGATTAACAATAATCACCCAAAAATTCATGTTTTTACAGCTTTATTAACAGATGCTTAAAACGCTCAATCCTATCACAATGTTATTTTAGTGGGAAATTTTCCAATTTAAATGATGAATAGCCTAGCTCTCTTATTTTAAGTCCGATCTTCATTATTTTTTGGCAGAAACAACTACAGACCAAGCACTACTCACTCAATGACACCAAAAACTTGAAAATTGATCGAGAATTGTAGGAGTAGTCCAATTACAAAAAAAATTCCCTTAGAGTATTAAATAATTATAGATTTTACATTATTTAAGAATAAAAAAACTGCAATACCATATTTACATTGTGAATTTAAACTTAATAAAAATAGTATGAAGGTAGATGACTGATGTGAACAATATTGTTTCAAGTTACAAATTAATACAGCACCGGTAACACAAAATGTACTCTTTTATTATGATTATTATGATGAATTTAACTTCTAATTAACATATTATTATATATTATTATTTCACGTCCGCCTAATTCTTTGAACCTCCTTACATATTTATTAAGACATTAGGCATACTTAGATAAAATACTATAGCATTCTGTATTTATTATATGCATAAAAATTAATCCTATTTAATTTTTTAAGTACATATGGTAATTTTTTAAAAGAATGATTTTTTAATTTTTTTATTGCATAAGCAACTTTAGCTTGTGCGAAATGACATTTCAATATTGTTGCGCCCATTGGTGGGTTTTATTACGGTAACACAGCAAAAAGTATCTATGTTGAACATCTTGTGAGTTCTGATTCCCAATAGACATTTATGTCTGTTAGGAATTCAGAATGAATTTCCACCCTCGGTCGCGACACAGGCCTGCCATACTATGTACCGTACTTAGCCAGTTTCACGCTAGGGTGGTTATAAGTTCGTCATTTTATTGCTTAATATGTAGGGAATACTTTTAAAGATAATTTATAGTAAAGAAATCACACATACAATGACTCGCCAAATAAATCACAACTGTGGAGCGGCAAAGGGATGTTCTGATTAACAAAAATCGAAGTACAGTAAAGTGTCAAGTATCCAAGCAATTGTTACCAGGGATGGTTCAGATAACCAAATTGTTTGAATATTAAACACAAAAATCATTTACGATTTATAACCACCGGAAAGTTGTACATCGAATACAGTAGAAGCTCTCTTAACCGACCTCTACGGGACCGGACTACGGTCGGATAACTAAAAAGGTTGGTTAAACCGAGTAATACCGGAAATATTTATTAATAGTAGTTTATGCAGCGATTCTTTTATGAGGGCCTTTTAGCCATGAGTGTTTTAAATATCTCATGAGTGGCTTCAAGGCAAAATACAATCGTTGCCTACTTTATCTGCGACAAAATTACTGTAGTAAACATATTAAAAATTTAGAGGTTATGGACGGTCTTCCATCCAAAATAAAACGTAGCCACATGGATGTGGCTCGACCAAATCATCGTTCTCACTCACATATGATCACACTATTTCGAGATTAGATGCTTAAAGCAACCACAATTGAATCGTAATAAAACAATTAGCTTATATGCGAATTTTGTAATTTTTTATTAAAACACTAGCCTACTAATTTTGTTAAATGCTGAGCTTATATTAATCTAGAACGTGTATTTTAATTTGAAACCTGTACCTTGAAGACCCCATTAAGCAACGTGTCTAATTTAGTAAGGTAATTCTTTATGATTTTACTTGTAATATCATTATTGGTTATTTGTTGGAAATACAGGCTACTTGCTCTATGTTTGTCTTTTCAAAATTTTTATTTTGAAGTACGGACCAGTGAATAGTACATGTCATTCTGGGGTTACAGTAACTGACATTCGGAAAATTGACTCTTTACTGTATTTTTAGCTTTCCAGATGCCAGGGCAATATTGGAAACCAATTAAGCCTGCCAAAGTGGTATTAGGCCCTATTACAATGCATAATACATATATCTTTATTGAATGTCATTGACATCACATTTAATCACATTGGCGCATTTTGTGACATAGAGTCAATTATGACATACTAAATGTATGCTGGCAAAATACCAGGTGTGCGTACCAAGTACAGTAGACTCCCTCTTAACCGGCCAACTCGGGACCAGGCCTCGAGCAAATAATGATTTCGCGGGTTAAACCGATGTACATTTAAAAATGCCAACCTACAATTTCATATGGCTTAAATACAATTATGCCATTACAATTAAATACACTTCCTTCCAGAACAGTACATTTTAGGTGGCTTGAAAATATCATGATATTATGTTGAATTGAATGATACAGTAGCTAAAAAACAAAGTTTCTTGCGAAACATGGCCGGTTAAAGCAATGTTGAGGTAAAAATGGCTAGTTAAAAAGATGTTGTTTTTTTGAGCCCGGGAAGGCCGGTTAAAGCGGACCCTGGTTAAAAGGTGGCTGGTTGAGAGTTAGACTACTGTAGGCCTTTAGGCCATGAAAACAAACAATGGTAGGCTAGGGTAAAGTTTTATTTTGCGTTTTAACAAGTGACTTCTTAAGTTTTTTACAACTATGTACATCTCTATATGGTTGCTTCAATTTACTCTTAAATCTTTTTGGTAAGTTTTAGTTTGTTCCAGGTTTAGTTAACATTTTCTAAGTGGCGCACACTGCCTATTTCACAAAAATGTGACCTCTTGATACATTTTACATTAAGTGCACATCTTAAAAATGTTCACATGAAAAGTCTATCTTTGGGCAAGTGCGTTTCGTAGATCCATAGGACATAGTCACTTGTCTTGCCATTCCTGATTTTGTTTTTGCACTTGTTTTTGTACTTCATTATAAATAAACTGCATTGTTGTGAATCAGCAGAGTTTAAGTGTTAAGAATGGAAAAAAACCTAGATTTGTTTAAAATCCTAATGTTGGACTTGCCGTGTTCCCCATTTTTTTACGAAAGGAAAAGGAAATTAGGTCAAAGCTGTAGAAGGACGAAGAATTGGTAAGTTGTTGATAGGGTTAAGAGAGTAGTGGCCGAAAGGAGGAGTGTTGATTTTGTCATCCACAATGTGTCTTTTGAAAAGAGTTTTATAATGTCTAAAGATTGATGAATATTCATTTTTAGGGAGGACGAGGCGACCCAGAGAACAAACCACATGAATAAAAACACCAATGAAGAAAGAAAAGAATTAAACTGTTGTTGCATATTGTGTAGATGAGACTTAAATTAATTGTAAATAATACATGTTGATGTCTAATGTTATAGGTCTTTCTCTTTTAAAACTTCCTAATCCCATTATTTTATTTTATAATTATTGTTACTTTCTATATAAAAAAGTTATGGTCTGGTACCAAGGGGTCTACTATAAATCAAGTTTTTATATAGGATAGTTTGGGTGTTTAAGGTTTCATTAATACTGGTGGTAGGCATAATTCATTTAACGCCTTGTACAACAAATTTGTTGGGGCCAAGCATGAGTTTCAAAGTACAAGTATGCAATTCCTAAGAATAACTTTGACCGATCTGTTATAAATAGGCTGTCTTGGTGTGTAATTCTGTATATGTTAATTGTAATAAGATTAGTCCTTATCAAGTATGATTTTACTAATCTACCAATAAATTATGCATTGACGCCCAGAAAAACAAATATAGGTACCTAAAAGGCAATCCACTCTAAAACATTTCACAAAAGCATTTTTGAAAAGCAGTAGGCCTATTGTTATTTCTGTCCTGTATTGTTAATGAGTTAAAGCACAAAAGTTATTATTACTGCTTATTAATCTTTATATAAGGAAATAAATTCTCTTATTTGAATAATTTTGCTAATGATTCATATAGAAATAATCTTTTGAGGTTTTCTATTTCTAAGCTTAAGCAATGGGTCAAAATTTCCATTGAACTCCACATGTAAGTAGCCAAGAGAAAATTAATAGAAAAACAGTTCACTTACTGTGCAAAGGGGTGTCACATTTATTGGTATTTTTATTTATTATTAATACTTTATTCAATGCTATTACTGTTGTGAATCAACATAACCTTTATCTGAAAGTATTCCTTTCGTTATCCTTTAAGTGCTGAAAAATATTACTTAACTTTTGAGAAGTGCTGGGGAATAATTCATATAACTTCAGAAAATGATATAAAAATTCGATTAAAAAAATTTGTTATCCTAAAGTGCTATACAACGATATTTTGTATCTTGATCGCAAGGAGAATCTTATGAAATCATCGGTGTTTCAAAATAACAATTGAGTCAACCGATATTCCCGCTCACCATATTGATATCGACGGCATGACAATATATCGTTGCTTCGAATTTTTGGATGAAAGGAGAGGCTTGATTTATCGTTCGTTGCTTAGCATTTCCGCTTAAAAAGACGATCAACGATATATTGTTCTATAGCACTCAAAACGGTTAAGAGATTTTTTTACTTGTGATAAAGGAAAATATTCCCTTAAGAGAGTCTGATACCTGTGAAGTGAGGTTTATTCCACGAAATATTTATTTAGGCATAATTACAGGATGGTTTTGGTAAGTTTTACTTGGAGACCAATTTAGGCCCACGCTATTATGGCGCTATCCTAAGGTCTTTCATCTATACTCGGGACCACATCAGTTTGTTGATTTTGGAATGTCAAAACACTTCACAAATCGCTTTAATAATAATACACCTTGATCATTTTTTTTATGTTAACTTCATTAAATGGAAAGTAAAGAAGCAACAATTTTGAAATAAATTAACTAAAACACACCTATGACAAAATCTAAGATAGAACGTAAAAAAACTTCCAGCTTAATGGTCCAAATAAAAAAACTGAGAAATACCGATAAAAATTGACTAGGCTGAAATGCCAGTAAATTTTAAAAAATTGACTTCTCACATCATATGCATGTTTGAAATCAATTTTCAGTGGCACGATCTTCCGCAGAAAACAAGAAGTACAAGTGGCATATGATAGGTAAATCGGTAAGTTACTAACATTATTTTAAACCACGGATGACACATTTTAAAATTTTGGTTTATGTTTACGATGCATAGCTTTGAATCCAACTGAATAGTTACAGCATTGATAGGTTGCACCTCCTCTGTCACAGCATACCTTCAAAATTTTGGTATCAAACAAAATACATTGAATGAAAAGTCTGTTAGAATGCTGTATAGTCAATATTATAAAACATAATAACTTACAAAAACAAAAATAGCCCCTATCATAATTTTGCTATCTCATTATTTTACATAAAAACCTCAACATTAAAATCTTATTTTGCTCTGATTTTAGCAATTTTTCCAATGTATTAATGGGTAAAAATATTTGGTGTTACATAAAAGTTAATGTAAACTTCCTTAAATTGTATGCCTTTATAGTTTTGAATAAATTAAATCTACCTATCTAAAAGTGTAATAACTGTGGGCATAGTCATTTTATTTAAGTTAATAATCCAGTAAAATTTACACTTGACACAATAAAAATTGGACTATTACCATAATACATCACTACATAGGACTTCCTGACACTAATACTAAACAATATTTCTCAATTCTTCAGCCATAAAACGCATTCATCTTCAGAGTTTCAGTGTGATGGAATTTGTTGACAGAATTTTTAAGTGCATTAACCTAGGTAAATTACAGGCCTTGTGTTCAACTGTCTGGCCTATACCTTAATTAATAATATAACCACTGCTGATTTTTAATTTGATTCTGTTATTTATCAAACAGGTTAAAAGGTTTAAATTAAAAAACAAACATGATAATGTAGCGATAAATATTTATTGAACATACCGTACTTAATAACATGTTAGATATAAGTTATTATGTACATGAATATTTTAAGCAGGTTATTATTTAAATTAATTTTAAAAGTTTTATACTTATATATAGAAAATTTATAATTATATGTATTTTAAAATCAAAGTATAAAACAAAGCAGATAATTAAAATAACGTAGAAATAAAAGTAGGCCTAAGATGTCTGCAGGTCATGTGTCACCCCTTTTCCAAATCCTGAAAAAAACAACACCAATATAAGTTAACCATCATTATGATGAGAATTAATACAACCAGGAGAAATGATAACTTGCAACAATTCATTACCTCTAAGAAAATGCGGGCACATAAAAATGCTATAGTGACACGTTATGCCCATCACCGTATTCACCTTAGCAATCTTTAGGAACACTAGAGGCCGGCCACAGGAAAAAAGGGATGCAAGATCATGATGAGGTGTACCTTTGTTACGGACAAATAGCAGCAGATTCAGCCCAGTTACCAAAGTCGGCTGGGTCCAGTTTTAAACATTATAAGCCTTGTAACTTCACTCAGGATCAAACCAACAACCTCCAGATTGAACGTTGGGCTCGATAACCACTCAGCTACCAAGTCAGTTAGTAAACAGTGTAGTAAAAATTTTAATTTTTATGGAGTCTGACAAAAAACTACAAAACTGTTATAAATTGTAATTTTATGAGTTACCTGGGAATAAAAATTATATTGCATTTAACACTGAAGCAAGCATACTCCTTAAATAAACCAAAAACAAATGGGGAGGAAAATTGAGGTTTACTGTCAGTCAAAATGTCATAGGCCTACCCCTCTTACAACTTAATTTTTTTAACAAATCATTTTATTTGTCAGCTCACGGAGGGGTTTTCTGCAAAAATGGTCATTTTGAGTTATTGCCACCAGCCAGTTGGTATCAACGATCACATAGGAGCAATAGGTGGAGCACGTCATCCACGAGCTGAAGCATGAATATTTCACTGGCCTACGATAATATGGCGGCTGCCGTCCGTGACTCACAGTTGTGGCGAGGGATAAAACTATGTTAGATTGTTTATTTTTGCTGTTAATTCAGAACGGACAACATAATATATTACAATCTGTCTCACTTCACTGATTAATTTCATACAAAATTTTAAATAATTCGGATCACATCTTAATTGTTTAATCAAACAAGAATAAGCGATGGCCAAATCATGAAAAAGGCGATTTAATATTGTTGTATGTTTTAAGTAACTTCTAAAAAAATATAGCAAAAGTGTAATAATTAATACTCAAAGTAAATATCTTCCACAAAAAAGGCATCATCTAATAAAAACAATGATTTTTATGGGCAGTAAAATGTCCCAGCTTGTATTAAAAGATTTTCATTATATGTTCATTCAGTAAATTCAATACTAAAACAAGTTTCAAAATAATTCAAAATAAATCTTTCATGTTTGTATTAGTATATCTTATACTCATCAGTTATAATCTTACTTTTTAATCAGCTTATTCTTAGTGCTTGCAACCGTTAAAAACTTTGCAAAATTGTGATATACTCTAAAGCCGGGTTTACATGCAACGATAAAACGTAACGTTTTGTCTAAACGATAAGACGTTGCATGCAAGACGAAGCGTGTAAACCGCAAGTCGTTACGACTTGTCGGAGTTGGAGCCAGATCGGAAGGTTTGTGCAAATTTGCACTAATCTCTTGAGATCGCAACGACAAGTCGTTGCTACGCGGGTTGGCGTCGACAAGACGTAGCGTGTAAACAGATACACCCTGTCTCGACCAACCGCAGTTTTGTCGCCGTCTCATATCTCGTCTCGTATTTTTGAGTGATCACTGAATACGTTCCATTTGTTATTTAAGAATTGAAGTTTTGTTGCTTACCAGTGTTTTAAAGTTTATTTTAGTGAAGGAACAGAAATGTCAGACCCGCTTCAAGCCTCTCGGGAGTTCCTGATAGAGTTTAATTCGGAACTTAATTGGAAAGATCATGTTTATAAAATTCTAACTAAAGTCTCTAAAGGAATCTATGTCATAAGAAGGCGAAAAGGAAATGTGACAAAGGAAATAATAATAACGGCTTATTATGGCTACTTTCATTGTCATCTCTTGTACGGAATTTCAGCTTGGGGCAATGCTCCAATAGCCAAAAAAGTTTTTAAAAAACAAAAACAAGTAATCAGAATTATTTGTGGCACAAAAAGAAAAGCAGACTGTAAACCACTTTTTTGACAGTTGAATATCCTGACATTGCCAGCCATGTACATTTTACAAATTATTTTAAACGTTCGAGAAAAAATTAACAATCAACCTCAAAATTCTTTTAACCATTCATATGAAACAAGAAACAGAAATAAATTAAAAATATCTTTATGCAAGTACACAAAATCTCAAAAAAATCTTCAATTTATGGATCAAAAATTATTTAATACGATACCCTTGAATTGGTTGGAACTGCCAGTAAAAGAATTTAAAAGAAGTATAATGGAAAAACTATTAACAAAAACACCAAACAATGTTGAAGACTGCCTATCTAAAGATTTTTGGACATCATAGTAAAATTGAAAATTATATTTAAGTTTAATTAATTATTATTGCTATGTATCTGTTATGATACCTGCTAATAAAGCATTATTATTATTATTATTATTATTATTATTATTATTATTTATAGAACTATACAAAAGCTTATGGTAAGTAAGGAAAAGTAAAGATTATTCTGACAGAAATAAAAATGACAAATGAGGGGAAAACACCGACTGACTTGTATGGAAAGACGAAACGTGTGAATGCACCATCATATCGTTCAGACAAATCGTTACGTGTAAACGATCGTCCGATATCTGATAAAACGTAACGACTTGTCGCAACATTTTGTCGTTCAATTTATCGTTGCGGGTAAACCCGGCTTAAAACTATTTTGACCTAAAAGATCCAACTAGGCATTTGAATATTCTTTATAATGGAAGTAATTACTTCAGTGAAATTGCTTTATTATAAGAATTTAAACATAATATAGCAAAAATGCAAATCCAAGTAGGCCTATTTTTTACATTTTTTGTATACGGTATTTTAAGTTTCCTTCATTATAAAAGTTATTTATACTCGTGCTGAGTGCAATCAGTTAACTTATGATACTATAACACAACCAGTAACATCTAACAATATTTTATAATTATGCATAAAACTGTCAAATGATAGCCTTGAATGATTATATTATTTAGAAACCTTATTTAGGTACGGTATTTAGTTTCCAATTAATAAAGAAGTTAATCTAATCATATAATTATTCAAATTCTTATTCCCCAATGAAGATCTCTATGTTTCTAGTGGAAACCAATTAGACTGTTAGCTGAAATGACGTCACATTCAACCTCCTAGCACCAGGACCGCCGAGAGAATTTTTTGGCCCAGGGCAGGGTTGGTAATTATGCCATTTATGTGCCACCTCTTAAAAATTTAATTTTTTTTGTTCCAAACTGTCCAAAGTTACGCCCTAATTTTTAAAATGATAGTTTTTCCACGGAAAAAGTCGGAAAATGCAGGAAAATCTGAAAAACCGGAAAAACATTTTTCAAGTAAAATGGTTTAAGTGGGTATTCAAAATGACGGGGAAACCGAGCTGAACTCAAATGTTCAAGAGTTATTAAAATCCGTTCATAAATAACAAAGTTATCGCCGGAAAAGCGGTGGAAATTTGGAAACTGGATAGTGACCATTTTATTCAAAAATACGTCAAAAGGGTACTCAAATTAACCGGTATGTTAAGCTGATTACAAATATGTGAAACTTATTTCCATCCAATTTGAAATAAACCGGAAATTGCAAGAAAAGTTTTGGAAAAACCATGAGATGAACTATTTTTATACTATGTCATGGCGGTACTCAAATGACGCGGAATTTCATGTAGAATACGAATATGGCATATTACTTGAATAAGACAATTTAGTAGTAAATAAATATAAAAAACATTTAGAAATCAAATCAAACCACGCTGAAAGTCATATTCGAAGTACCAACTGTGTTAAAAGTGGTTGTTATTGATGTAGCCTACAGTCTTAGTTAGTATACAATACTGGTAGGCCTATCTAAAAACTTATATTTACCTAACCTAACCAAGGCCTAACGATCATGTGAGTCATATTGAGCAAAGTTTTATGTAAAGTAAGAATATATACCTAATTATGGAATAAACCATACCAAAAGACAGTTTTATTTTATATACTGTATTTCTTGTATCTTTTATACTTGGAACAACAAACAGACATGGCAATATTTTTTAAATTGAGGCCGTGAAGGACCGGTTGCAAAATATTTGGTTGAGGTGGTATAGCTGCCAAATGGTATAGCACATGTGGCGGCTTGGCGCTGCGGAGTCTGTTCACTGACACAGAGCTTCAAACCTCGGAGACTCATACAGGCTGATCAGTACTCGGGTCATGGGCTATAGGCCTACTTTGTTAGATTTTGATAGGTCTTGAAAAATATATGGTGGTACATAGCCTATGCAGAGGTAAAATTTTACTTCCGTAAGTATGGAGAAAAACCCTCTGAAGATGAGGCCCTTTATCTATTGAGGCCCGGAGCAATCTGCCCAATCTGCCCCCCCCCTCTCGGCGGCTCTGCCTAGCACTAACAAATGGCCTTCTTCTCTCTTAAAGAAAAAGAGATTGTAAACTCATCTGACTTTTAAAGTAGCTAATACACACGACAAAGAGATCATAATCAATGATTAAATGTGACTGTGTTGGTACCGGTATTTGGTATACAGTGTCGGTATTTGGGGCATTTACCTTTACAAAATAATAAATACCTTACCAAACAATGAAATATATAAATACCTTCTGAAAAAAGAAACGGCAATGATCCATGAAGACCACAGAAGGCAATCACGAAGATGAAAAGTAGAAGAAAGTACAAAGATGCTGGTATTGACTTCCTCACATGGCTCGGCTGAAGAGGTGGCCAAGATGCTAGCTTGAGCCAAACCCTGAATAAACAAATCAATATAATGTAGACTACTAATTGTTACAACCTATTATAACTACTAACAACCAAATTTACCAGTTAATTCTTCTGCAGGAGAAATGGAGAGAGAATATTAAAACATTAGGGCCAACAACTTGATAAAACAATTTATCTTTACCTAAGAGATTAAAGTCTGAATGCTGATCTAAAGGTAAAGCTCACCTGTGAAATGTTTTATTCTAAGTTCAAACTCAGAATGAAAGCATCTGAGAAGAAAGTCTGACTTGTTCTACACATGAAGGCTACAGCTTATGTTGCCACAATAAGGCACAAGTTTCATCGTTGCCGCTGTGCTAACATTTATCTGTTCTAGTCATACTAAGAGATTTGTAGCGTATTATCATTTGAATAGCCTATTATAGAGTTGCACAAGTTTTAATAAATGTCAATTAGAATATAAATTTATATTAGAATATTAATTTTAAACATCCAATATATATTAGTAATACATTTTTACAACAGATAAAAGTTGTATTAGCTGTAGCGAACCAACTTAGTAGCTTGTGGTACATATCCCAGAACTCATACTTTTTCTCAGTGGAAGTTATTCCTGTACTTTGATTTTAATCTTATAATTCTGACTTTTTCTCGCAGGTAAAAGAAAACATCGTTTATCTACATTTGTGTATTCAACTTTATTGTAGTTTTGCCTGCATGAACAATCATTGTTGACAAAGTCAACCAATAAAAAGCTATGCTGCATTGTTAGCTAAAAATATTCATATTGACATTTGGTAGGCCTGGCTAAAAACAATCAAAAATAAATTTGGTAGGCCTAGTTTTTATTAAATATTTGCCTTTTATTGGAAAGTTAACACAACTAGAATAGTTTAGTTGGGCTCTGTGAGGTTAGGTTATCCTATTATTTGATTTTTAACAACATGCAACAAATGCATACTCTCAATGATGATGATAAAATATAAGCTAAAACTAGGCCATTAACCACTGATCGCTAACATATAAAACACATTAATTTTAAGTTAATTAGTGGAATGAATTGAACAAACAAATGTAGGCTTATTTACAGTAACTTATTCATTTTATCGATTGATTCAATTGTTTATATTTTGGTTAGGTTTGATATGAATTACCATAAAAAAATCTAATCATTTAATATCAGAAACCATATCTTTAGTTATGACTTCTGAAAATGTAATATTTTAACAACACTACTTACAGTAATCTGTAGGCTTGTAAATACGTACCAGACTAATTTAAGATTAATAAATTAATTTAACTCAATTTCAACAATAATCACAGTCAACCTATAATTAATTTATGGTTGTGCTAAAAGTAAGTAATACAACAATATGACATACTAACCTTTATCAAGACATTCAGTTTATTGTTGACAAACGAATCCAATATGGCTGCTCTTCTGATTCAGAGAGAAATTGAGATGAGAACTGGCTGCAGATTTTTCAAGAGTTTTGTGATTAGTATTTGATGCCTCCGCGGAGGCAAAAATTCATTTCGGAGGCAAAAATTCCTTCTGGAGGCATAAAATGATAATTGACCAGTCAAACGGAGGTTTGGCTTAATGAATGACCAATCTATATATATATATATATATATATATATATATATATATATATATATATATATATATATATATATATATATATATATATATATATATATATCAATGACAGCTTGACCCAGCAGCTACTTCGGGCATACGTCATACGTTGCAAGGTAGTTGAACGGGAGCGCACAGCGGTATCGGTACGGTAGGAAACGTTCATCTTGAAACCGAATACGATTGGCCGGCTGCCAAGGACAAGTGTACCTGTGGCCCGGGCATTAATATGCACCGAGTGCATGCCCGCTGCCCGTCTGATATACCGATTACAGATTTGCCCGCCGTAAACACCGGCTGCGTGCCCTCGTTGGCATAATGAACTATGGCTGTAGCTTCCACCGCCACTGCCGCCACCACCGTCTAGCGGTACCGCACCGCCACTTTGATGTGTTTTTGTTATTTAGTTTTAATCATGTGAATCTGAATTCTCTTGCAAGCTTGACTGCTATTTATGAGTGTCTACTTATTCACATGCCACTACTTCGAGAACAGCAATCTAAATTGTAATCGGTGGTAAATAAGGTGCAATTTTGACAAATTCTTTAAAATCAGAAGTGAAAAACAAACGTCGACAACACTCAAAAATATATTTACACTTATACTACAAAGAATACAGAAGGTAAAATATATGGAAAGATTTAAAAGTCAATAGATTTTGACCGGACTCTCCGATCATCATCAGGTCCAAAGAGAGAATGACAGGACCAACAAGGCAGGCAATAATAAAAGAGACAATATGGTATCATAGTCACACGACTTCCTTCACTGCTATTGGCCAAAATTATTTAAATAACGACCAGAGATGACCGTTCAATACATCGTTTCTTTACAATCAGCTGATTGAAAAGTTGTAAAATTAATTAATTCCAACGGTTTAAAAAACTTAAATTTTTAGGAAGTACGATAACGTAAAAGTAGATAAAAAGTTTTGCTTTTATATTTGGTACAAACTGCAAATCGGTCCAATGGAAGTCTCAGACGAACGGAAAGGATTGAAAAAGTTTTCTTTTTTCTTCGTGTTAAATCTAAAAAAAGGTTTATTTTTAATTTTTTACAAATTTACAGTAACATATACGAAATACAAATCAAACCCGGTAATATAGGACCGAAAACGTTTGTTATCTACAACTCCTATATAAATCGGCCTAGTATAAGTGTCAGACGAACTGACCAGAGGTGTTTTTTTTGTTTTCTTTTTTTTACCTTACTCTTTGAAATATCAGAGAAAATTTTGTTTGTTTTACATAAGCACAAGGAATATTCATTATTTAACTCTTAAGGATGATATTTGGCTTACCTTCGTCTCCGCTATTCTGTCTTTAATTCTACATAACTACTAGTTGATAGGTCTAATAGTTAACTAGCATTTTCTTTTACATTAGTAAAAATATTTTTATTTTCTATAAAGTGTAAACCTTATCACATAATATGAAAATAGATAAAGCAATGAAGAAAGGAGACCACCATGCCAACCAAAGCTATGATGAAGAGAAGAAGTTCAAGAAGACACAAGAAGACTGGGAAGGAATGAATATGAGTTTGATGTAGCTCAGTTTGTGGGCGAGACCAAGTACCTTTTAGGGTTCCAGTGGAAACTCCAGCATGTTAAACGATTTTGTGAGAAAGAGGAAAGTACAATAATCCACTCATTCACGCTCTGAGTGTTTCAGCAGATCCAGTTTTCCGCCTAGCCCATGCTTCCACAAATCTTGTTGGCGAAGCCAACTTGAACAATTAATAAGGATAATATAGTTAAGGATATATCTGAGGAAGCGGCGTTCTCGTTTGAAGACGTAAAATATTACGTGGAAAGTCTGTTTGTCAGGCTAAAGCCCCCCACACACACTGTCGAACATGTCAGGAACCCGACGGTTCTTCCAACATGTTCGATAGTCTGTGAGCTCCATCCCAACCTGATCGGCGGATTTGTCGGGTAGGATGAGCGGTTCGTCAGCACCAACCAACTGAAACCCAGTCATGCCTGACGGTGTGAGGAAAACACCTAACATGTTCGGGTTGATGTTGGGTCCGAAGTCAGGACAAGTTCGTCTAGCATATTCAACAGTGTGTTATGGGGCTCAAAGACCCCTACATACTCCAGATAAAACACCAGTGTTATTTCACAATGGAGGCTCCTCACGCACCTCTTGTCCCTTTACTTACCTAGAAACACTGTTGGACGTGATTTACAGCTTGTTAGGTGCAATTTTAGTTGCGTAAAAGTTTTGGCAACTATTTATTTGGAATGGATGGTCTAGTCAGACGAGTCGCTCTATGGTCCCAAACATGACTCAACATTTCAGGTTGGACAGTGCTGTCGAACCGAGCATCAAATCTGACATATCTACCGAGCATATTGGGTTGGAGCCCACAGATTACCAAACATATTGGACTAGCCGTTCAACCCCAACATGCTCGACTGATATGTTCATCAGTGTGGGGGTGCCTTAAGAGTGGCCATTACAGAAGAATTTTTATTTGGTTCTTAAGACCCCCACAACATCACAGGGTACATTTTGACAAATAGGCTACATGTAACTATGGGATAAGGGTATCATCATAAACTGAGAATTCACCAAAAAAATAGATAACTCCTGATGAGAAAACACAACAAACCTAGCTACACAATTCAAGTGGTACGTTCAACGTCTCACACTTTTCTCCCATTAATTTTTCCAACATTCCCTCCTTCAACAGTGGAAACTTTCACAACTTTTAATCGATAGCCTCGACGCGATGCTGATACCGGCTAGACACAACAACGTGATGACACGAGCTGGCTGTGGGCTCTGTGAAAGGCTGCAGTCGCAGACAATGGCGAGCGATGACGGGGAAACAATGAGGCATTCCACTGTGATTACGGATGGCTCTGTGTCCATAAATATCCCTGCGCGGGTGAGCATAAATCAGGTGAGATTGGCACGACGACGCGGCGCAGCAGCAGACCGCGGCAGGGATTTTATCCCGGTTGTGGGATTTTCCCTGTGGGTGTCTTAAAAGTGGTATCACGGTTTGATTTTTAGTAGCAGTTAGACACTGCGGTGGAGTGTGGATCATCTGAAGTTTTCAATGTAGGGAAGTGCGATGCTAGCTGATGACTTCGGTGGAAGAAGGGCTGGCCCAAGAGAAATTTCTTCAGGAATTATTTAAGTAAAAATGGTTTTGATAGCTTTTATGTTACGTGGCTTTTCTGCTAACAAAGTAAGCATAAATATTCTGAGGACGTTTTCACGTAGTTGACATCAAGACAAGCAAAGCAGGGTTTCAAGTAGAGCTTGATTGGAAGGATGTATCCCGTTCGGTGCTTCCAATGTTATAGTAAGGTTAAGGTATAGTAAAATATTCATTCACGAAAATAGTCCGATGGACATTTTAACAGCTGTGTCCCCCCTCACCTCCTCTTGCTATGTTGTCATTTGTGGCCATATTTACCATGTGTAATCTTATATAGTAAAAGAGTGCATTTTAGGGTCTAGAGAGAGAACTACTGAACGGATCGTGGCCGTTTTGGTGTCAATGGATTTCTTATTGACCCTATATGATAGGAAAAATATGGTATACCTTGGAAAATCCCTAATAACACCGCAAAATGAAAATTAGACCTTATTTAGACCAATCTAAGACGTGATTTTGTCCATTTGTTTACTGCTCCAGGTGATCCATATCCTATTTAACACTGAACTTTGACACCACTGCTGGTTTACAAAGTGTTTTGTAAACAAAACAGACAACTTCAGCTCTATGATAATTGACAGATACAAATGAAATCAAGGAAACGTAATGTTGCACAGTGGTTTTTAAAGCAGTAAAATAAAATATTAACAGCTGATTCTTTAATACAATTTTGGTTGCTTTACTATAGAGTTGATTTAATATAGATGATTGTATTTATGTATTTAAACTTAAGATTTATTTATTAATATTTCTTTACACATATGTTTTTATAACTATCAACTAATGAGCTTTATGCCTTGAAATATAAACATAATCTTTTGATTTGAAATACTCCCCACCATATCCATAAATTTGTTTATAACTAAGTCATTTAGTGTACTTACTAGTGGCTCATAGGGGCAAAAGCCCCTAATCATAAAATTAAAATGGCATGAACCATAACGGATTACCAGTTCTTCACTACGAAAGTTTCCGGAAAATTTTAATTTAAATAATATTTTAACAGTACCGTTTGGACAGACCATTCGCCCCCAAAGCACTCTTTACAGTACTGTACTATAGGCCACCCTTTAGTAAATGCTTCATATTCTCTGTTGTTAAACTTATAAGGACCTATAAAAAATAAATTTTGAAAGAAATCATAATCCTTTGAGCTATGACGGCTTTTTAATACAACATGAAAAGCGGCAGTGAGAAAAAAACATGATGAATGTTCAATACCCATTTCAGAGTCAATAAACTTTCAATACTTTGTATCACCTCTTTCATTGTCTTTTTTGTCCTAAAATTAAAAAGATTTTTTAGCACCTGTCAGATTTTTAGCGAATTTCCCATAGGGAATAAGCTGTAGGTCTCATGGTAAGACCTAAGCCCGGGACCATGTTACTTTTTCGTTTTGAGGTGCCCAGAGACCAAAAATAATAGTCATTAAAAATTTTATATATATATATATATATATATATATATATATATGTATATATGTATGTATGCATGTATGTATGTATGTATGTATGTATGTGTCCCTAGACACGATAACTCTCGTAAAAATGGTCCGATCGACACCAAATTTGGTAGAGATGTGTAATCCTACGTTTATTCGGATGAGTTCGAAAACCAGACATATCGACCTACCGGAAGGGGTAGTTTTGGGGGGTTTTGTACCCCAAAAATGGGTTTTTCGTATTTTTCACATGTAAAATTAAAAAACTTTAAACTTTTATTTTGACCATTGGATTTAGCTCAAAAAAACACACAATTTAGTATTTTGAAGCTTTGTCTATCTCCATTGGTTACCGAGATATTACAAAGTCTAAAGACAGTACATTGTCTTTTGGGGCTCCAATGTTAATCTTATGGAGAATAAGGATGTGTTAATATTTCACTTATTAACCAATATTTTTGGATGAAACTTGGTATTTAGCTTCATTTGGTTGAGATTCATCTATTTAAGGTAAAAAATCTTGGTTTTCGTACTTATCATGGCAGCAAACCTGCATACTCTTTTCCCATGTTAATCAAATGGAGAATAGGCAAACTCTTTTATTTATGGACAGATATTGATTAAACTTAGTATATGGCTTCATATGGTTGAAATATTTTTTTGTGCTAAAAACCTACTTTTAGTGTCCCCCATGGCAGCATACCTGCATACTCTTTCCCTATATTTATCTTAAGGAGAATAGACATTTATTTCCCTATTTATGAGCACGTGATGAAATTTTGTTTACAAGTTTAGCTGGTCAAAATTAATATTACTAATTTGGAAATTCGCTGAGTACGCAGGTCTGCTGCGACGGGGGGTATTTATTATTTTTAGTCACCAAATATAAACACAGTGCCTCAAAATAGATCATCTCCACTTACAGTAAAAGTGAAGTAAAAGGGAATATTCTTCCCTCCGAATCAAAAATCTTCACTTTGTGTAAACAAAGTAGACTGTTTTTAAAATCATACATGGAGAATCTTTAAAGGAGAATATTTGAGAAAATAATCCTTCTTATAATTTTCTCATTTTGTTGTAATGTTTTTGATTTGCTACATTTCCCCGTAGTATGCAGGACAAACGTCTCTTCTATAATTCTGCAATCAATGAAAATGTCCAAAATGTTTCTGGGAAAATTAAGCTAACAGAATACCAACACTTAGTTGAATGATACACTTTAAGTTTCAGATAGAGTATCATCGTCACTCAATATGATCATTTGACACTTTTCGTCTTAAAATAAAACCAAAACATGCTTTAATGTATGCGTTTCTCATACCACATCGCTCATTGCGTCCCTATTACGATCAGAATGTAGGAATATTTTATGATTTGCATACACACTCAGTTTTTACAATTTAAATTATCATAACAACAGTAAAAATCAGCAGTCAATTTGTAATGGTTTGTAAGGTTGGTAACGCTCCGAGTAGAATTTTTAGTCTCTTGAAGTTGCTCAAAGCCACAAAACGTCTTGTTACCACTCTAAGTATATTTTTGTCATTTCGTAATTACATCATCTTCACTCAATGTTATCATCTGTGTCTCGTTTTAAAATCAAACCTAACACATGTTTCAATGTACACAAAACAGACGTTTTTCGAATCCCCATGCTATTCTTATGGAGGACATTTTACGTGATTTCTCATTTCCTGTTAAAACTATGGACACGCCGATAGTTTTCCCTCGTGTATGAGACGGAGAACTTTAATTTGAGACCCCTCCCATCTTTCTGCGATTGGTACAACGCTCACAATTTCGCTCAAAAAATTGGGCTTACAGAATTATATATGTACTTATATTCTTATTTTTCAAACTTTTAAGGTCATATACACTTCTGGCTTATGTTTCGACATGTATAACTTTTGGTTTACTGTTCCCACATACTGATATAAACAATGGAGTACAAAAATGAGACTATGCATAAATATTGAAATATACAAGAAGAAATACCAATAATAAGAAAATGTGATGGAAATAAAGTGCAAACAAAAAACATTTCGAATAGTGTTTAGTGAAGGTAAAAAACCTACTAAATGATTGACTTGAAGGACAATGCACATACAGTAACACTTAAGTACACCCATTAATTAATGTACTACTCCTTTCTACCTTTAAATAAAGTATAAAATTCAAAAAGTATAAAATTGAATAAAGTCAAGCCAGAAATTGAAAGCATGGTTAAATTAGGCCTAGATGTCATAAGTCCTATGGAAGATCCTACGGACTGGTGCTCGGTGTTTGTGGTGGTACCATAAAAACTAATGGGGACGCCATACTCTGTTTGGATCCAACAAACTGAACAACAAGAATTTAAGGAGACAAAAACTCTTATTGTCAGAGGTTGAAGAAACACTTGGTCAGAAAGGTGATTCTCGGGTGTTAAGTAAATTATATAGAAATTCCAGATTCTGCCAAATTAAATTTGGACTCTTAAGTCAGTAAAAGTTGAAAAACATTTTACTTTATTAATTTTGATTTTTGTCAATTTTCCATATGCCTACTAGGCTACAATGTAAACCCATATGATAGTATAAGTAGCGTATTACAAACTCTTTATAAACCAATAAAGTAGGCCTGACATTTTTATATATTTTTCACATTGCTAAATAAATGGAAAGATTTAATTTTTAATATTATGTCGTCAGGGCTTTAATAAATTTCGTGAACATTCAAACTTACAAAAAAAATACCATTCTTGAAAAATTGTAATATAAATTACCCGTCATTTTTGACGGGCTGTTAGCTAGTACAGTATAAAAATGTGTTTTAGGATAAATTTGACAACAATGTGTTGACTGTCATCTTACTATTTTCTTGAATCCTACTATAGTGCTAGTTAATCATACAGAAAGGTTGTCCTGAAATTTGGACAGGGCTCTTGTGTGTCAAAGAAGAACAGTCCAGTCAATTATATTGTCAAAGAACAAACCCAGAGGTGCTCAATGTCTGCCCTAAAATTACAGCAGAATTTAACCTAATTAAGGGATGGAAAATAATGTAAAAAAATGTTTTCTCTGCGACTTGTGTGTAGATATTATGCTTTTAGAATATTATACAATACACCACGACAGGGATTGGTCACTGAAACTAATTGGGTATTCAGGATTTTCTAATGATAAAGGTATTTTTTCTTCTGTTGTAAAAGGGTTCTCAAGATTTTACCATGAATAAGAGTATTTTCTCCGAGCTGTTACGGCATCAAAGATGTAGTGTTAAAAGTTAAAAAAATCAGCCGGGATATTTTACGGAATGTTCTCCCCTATTATGGGAAATGTTGTGGCTCAAAAGATGTATTGTCAAATAGGGGAATGGTCGTAATTTTACAAGGGTAAAGGTATTTTCTTTCTCTGGTTAGAGGTAATGTGGAGGGATTCGTCGGGATTTTCACCCGGATGGAGGTATTTTCTCCGAGGTATTGGGAGGTATTCTGGCCCAAAATACATGGTTGGATCATCTTGTACATTACCACAACTAAGATTGACCAAGCAATATTTTTCTACATAAAAAATATTGTTGAGGATCTTCGCATAAAAAATGTTAAAATGTTTATATTTTCCTGATGTTTTCAAGGAGGGATTAGTTGAGAAATATTTTCAGTATAAATCTATTTAATCCTCGATATGTGTAGATTGGTTGGGTGCTGTAGTGAAAAAATATAAACCAGCACGGGGATTGTCAAACTCAATTAGAGGGATCAGCGGGGGTTCTCCCCGGGATAAAGGGGTTACATTCTGCTAGTGCTGGATGTGTGTTGGCGCAAGAGATGTGTAGTCAAATGGGAAGAATGGTTGGGATTTTACCCTAGAGAAAGGTATTTTCTCCCCCTTATGAGACGTGTTTTGTTATCAGCCGATGTTTTCCCCGGGATAAAGGTACATTCTGGTAGTTTTCGAGAGATAACCTTGGCGTGATGTGGGAGGTGTCGTGGCGCAAGAGATGTGTAGTCAAATGGGAAGAATGGTTGGGATTTTACCCTAGAGAAAGGTATTTTCTCCCCCTTATGAGACGTGTTTTGTTATCAGCCGATGTTTTCCCCGGGATAAAGGTACATTCTGGTAGTTTTCGAGAGATATCCTTGGCGTGTTGTGGGAGGTGTCGTGGCGCAAGAGATGTGTAGTCAAATGGGAAGAATGGTTGGGATTTTACCCTAGAGAAAGGTATTTTCTCCCCCTTATGAGACGTGTTTTGTTATCAGCCGATGTTTTCCCCGGGATAAAGGTACATTCTGGTAGTTTTCGAGAGATATCCTTGGCGTGTTGTGGGAGGTGTCGTGGCGCAAGAGATGTGTAGTCAAATGGGAAGAATGGTTGGGATTTTACCCTAGAGAAAGGTATTTTCTCCCCCTTATGAGACGTGTTTTGTTATCAGCCGATGTTTTCCCCGGGATAAAGGTATATTCTGGTAGTTGTCGAGGGATATCCCGAGTGTGTTGTGGGAGGTGTCGTGGCTCAAGAGATGTGTCGTCAAATGGAGGGAATGGTTGGGATGTTATCCTAGAGAAAGGTATTTTCTCTCCGTTATGAGACGTGTTGTCGAGGGATCAGCCGGGATTTTCCCCGGGATAAAGGTACATTCTGCTAGTTGCGGAGGGATATCGAGGGCGTGTTGTGTGAGGTGTCGTGGCGCAAGAGATGTGTTGTCAAATTGAGGGAACGGTTGGGATGTTATCCTAGAGAAAGGTATTTTCTCTCCGTTATGTAGCGTGTTGTCGAGGGATCAGCCGGGATTTCCCCCGGGATAAAGGTACATTCTGGTAGTTTTCGAGAGATATCCTTGGCGTGTTGTAAGAGGTGTCGTGGCGCAAGAGAAGTGTTGTCAAATTGAGGGAATGGTTGGCATATTACCCAAGGGAAAGGTATTTTCTCCCCATTGTTATGTTGTGGAGGGATCAGCTGGGGTTCCCCCGGGATAAAGGTACATTCTGCTAGTGGTGGAGGGATATCGAGGGCGTGTTGTGGGAGGTGTAGTGGCGCAAGAGATGTGGGGCCGCGGCGTCACGAGGGGTCAGGGGTCGGCACGGCGCCTCCTAATGGACGGACCGCATGCATCCCCTGATAACGTCAACCGTGGGGAAACCTCGCCACCGCCTCACGTGACGCTCCACCAGCGTTGGTCGACGTAACATTGCAGACGTCTCTCGGGCTCGGGGCTGTGTGGTAGCGTTCCTGGACCTGAAATAGAAACAGCTAAATAGGCTCTGGAATAACTGAACAGAAATCTATATATATAATTCTGTAAGCCGAATTTCTTGAGCAAAATTGTGAGCGTCATACAGATCGCAGAAAGATGGGAGGGGTCTCAAATTAAAGGTCTCATTCCCATACACGAGGGAAAACTATCGGCGTGTCCATAATGTTAACAGGAAATGAGAAATCTCGTAAAACGTCCTCCATAAGAATAGCATGGGGATTTAAAAAACGTCTGCTTTGTTTACATTAAAACATGTGTAATGGTTTCTTTTCAAAATAAGACATAGATGATAAAATTGAGTGAAGATAACAAAATAATTCACACCAAGAGAAGCAATCTATATATATAATTCTGTAAGCGAAATTTCTTGGGCAAAATTGTGAGCGTTTTACAAATCGCAGGAAGATGGTAAGAATCTCAAATTAAAGGCTTCGGTCCCATGTATCCATAAAGTTACAAGGAAATGAGAAATATAGTAAAACCTCCTCTTTAAGAATAGCATGGGGATTCGAAAAATGTCTTCTTTGTGTACATTGAAACATATGTTTTTGTTTTATTTTAAAACGAGACACAGATGATAAAATTGAGTAAAGAACTATTCATATCCAAATGACAAAAATTAACCCTAGAGTGGTAATACTATAATAAGACGTTTTGTTGCTTTGAGCGACTAAACATTCTACTAGGAGAGTTAACCTTACATACTAGGCTATTACAAATTGACTGCTGATGATCGTTTATAGAGATGCAATTAGCGATGAATTGTGGTTTAAGAAACACCTACATTTTTTCCATTGTTTTGGTTTTATTTTAAGACGAAAAGTGTCAAATGATCATATTGAATGACGATGACACATTAATTGATACTTAAAGTGTATCAGTCAGTGAAAATTTGGTTTTCTGTTAGCTGAATTTTCCGAGAAACCTTTAGTCATTTCATAGATTGTAGGATTATAGAAGACGAGTTAAAATCAAACCCGTTTGTCCTACATATTAGAGAAAAATACAGTAGGTAAAAAACTTTACAACAAAATGGGAAATACATAAGAAAGATTATTTTCTGAAAGGTTCTCCTTAAAGATTCTCCATGTAGTGATTTTAAACAAATCTGCATTGTTTACACAAAATCAAGAATTTTGATTAGGAGGGATGAATATTCACATGAAGTGAAGATGCACTTTGAGGTGCTGTGATTAAATTTTGTGACTAAAACATAAAAAATAAAAAAAAAACCGACAGGAGCTAAAAAATCAATATTTTTTTTCACTGCCGCTTTTCTATGTTATATTAAAAAGCCATCACAGCACAATTAAGGAACTACGATTTCTTTCAAAACTTATTTTCCATAGATCGATATGAGTTTAACAACAGACAAAACAGAGCATTTACAAACGGGTGCCCTAATAGTAAAGGATTGATAAGAGTACTTGGGGGCGAATGGTCTGTTCAAATGGTATTGTTAAAATATTATATACCGCAAATTAAAATTAAATTTTCTGGAAACCTTCGTTGTGGGAGTAGAGAAATGGTAATACGCTATGGTCCATGTTATTTTAATTTTATGATTAGGGGCTTTTGCCCCTATGATCATTAGTCATCTATAAAATAAGTGTTCAGCGACAAAAGTTTCCATGTTGTAAAGTGTTTTTCCAAAAACTATAATGTTAAACTACTAATCCCTTATTCATTAAAAAATCAGAAAGCTGCAATGCAGGTGATTGTTGTAAAAAAAAAATGTAAATAGGGTTTGCACTGATCGATATATCCCGACGAAAACCTTGTAAAAAAATATACCATTAAATATTAATTTTGCGTTAAGCAATAATATGTATCTTGTTTGACTAACAGTTAGCGCCTTGGACTATACAAGAAATTGATAGGTTTGGACTGCTTTCCTCTAGGTACATATTACATCCCTCTTATCAAAATACCTCTTATCAATATAACCACACAAAAATAGAACATTAAATTTGTGTTTATCGAGTTTTCTCTATGTCTTTTTTATACTAAAAATATCCTTTAATGATGTATGGTTATGGACACTGTACATCAACTTCTGACTTTTTGAAGAGGAGTAACAATGTTGGCCAACTATTCAGCGCTATGGGAAAATCCAACAGAGAATCGTAGCTTTTCATAATTATATCCCTTAACATAACTTTAATTGGAGAGTAACACGTAATCAGTGTGTGCCCTAAGCAATGCATTACATTGTCTTCATACCAGCATCCATCAGGCACTATTGCATTTATCAAAACCTATTATATAACAATAATTACCGTACCAAGATTAAATCACAGAGATTTTGTGAATAACTAAAATCACGTATTATTTTTGTGGCTAACAAGATAGATTTGGCTACATGAAAATTCTGAGGTAGAGGCTAGAAATCAGGGTTTCTATTTTTTTGTAACTTTCTGGTGTTCGAATAGTTATTTTCTTTTGCTTAAATAATCGCAGGTAAAAAACAACCGAAATTTCACATAATGATATTTTTACAAAGTTACCTTCTTTTATGTATACTTAATATCAACATTTTGTGTGCCTGTTTTTTAGGTGTCAGCTGAATTTGTAGGAAGTCCCGACTTGTAAGATCTTACCTACTCTTGAAGGCTGTGAAACGCTTGGTTTGGGGAACTTTATCGATACAGTAACACGTTAACGTTGATAATTCTTTCTCTATGCATCATTCCAAAGTTATAATGGTTACCATGAAAACTTATTATTTTAATTTGTATCTTATTTTTGCTATTGATATTATGTAGGTGATGTGTGCCGATAACAGCAAATTCCAAAGCAATTATTTTTAAATCTAAAACAATAGACTCTTTTTCCAAAAAAAGCATAAGATACTGGTGTATTAGTCGTTAGTCTTATAGTTATAAAAGATAGCTGAAACATTACGTCAATTTTATAAAATTACTAGCTGTTGCCCGTCACGGCTTCGCCCGTGATTGAATTTATTCTATAGGTAATAAAATCTTTTTAAAGAGCAACGAAATTTACTTTTTACTTTCTCCCCCTATACCATAGTATATGGAGAAAGTATTGTTTTCGTCAAAATTTTCGAATTTGAGTTGTTGGTGGATTTATCCATTGTGGTACCCCCTGAGTCCAAAAAAGTGGTTTTCGGAGTGATGTCTGTCTGTCTGTGTGTGTGTGTGTGTGTGTGTGTGTGTGTGTGTGTGTGTGTGTGTGTGTGTGTGTGTGTGTGTGTGTGTGTGTGTGTGTGTGTGTGTGTGTGTGTGTCTGTGTGTCTGGATGTAAACAGAGCTAGAGAATGCCCCAATGGTCCGATTTTGGTGAAATTTGGTATGTAGGTCCAAACCCACGATAATTCCAGGCGTTTTTTTCATTTTTTGAATTTTTGATTTTTAAGGGTAGTTTACCCCCAAAAACCCTCAAAAAACGTGAAAAATCAAAATTTCTCAAAAACGGCTCTAACGATTTTGATTAAAATTTTGTGGTTCATTAGGATTAAAATGCTGATTAAAATGACACCACCCGCATCTCCGAGAAAATGCGCGTTCAAAAGTTATAAAACAAAAAGTGTTTAAAAAATAAATTTTTTGAATTTTCAAAATAGCTGTTATCTTGAAATAAATTTTACTTATCACCATTAAATCAAGCTCAAAAAACTAAATAATCCAGTATTTTAAATTATTGCTCTACGTCAAGTGGTTGCGGAGAAAATTCAATTTTTCATTTAGCGGTAAACGCAGTACGTTGTTAAAAGTTACAGACGCGCGTAGGGTCAAACGAGCGCTGCTCAGCTCGTAGCTATCCGACTGAGTCATGAAGACATTAATGTTTGAAGCTTTTAACATATTTTTTATACTGTTGGGAGAAAGTATGTGTCAGTTAACTGATACCGTTTATTTAAGAATGACATTGAAACAATGAAGTAGTGTGAGTGGAGCTCTGAAGGAATTTCGCAAAACCTATTTTTCGTGAGAAAAGGTTTCTTAAATATAAATAGCCCTGACAACCTATGAGCAAATAGGAACGACCATGTCAAATTTCAACCCCGTAGGCTCTACAGTCATATTGAAGTCATGTGGGGCGGAGCCCTAAAGAACATAAAACACAAAATTTGCAAAACTGTTTTTTAGTGAATACTTTAGCAAAACGGAACGTTTACGTAAAATTTTGACCCGTAGGATCTAAGTCTTGAGAATTTGTAGGGAGGAGCCCTAAAGGAAATTTGCAAAATAGTTTCTTATTGATCACCTATGAGCGAAGAGGAACGTCCATGTCAAATTTAGAAAACGTTGGCCATTGATTAACTTTGAAGTCAGGTGGGGTGGAGCCCTAGAGAACTTCAAAAACTATATTTACAAAACCATTTCGTAGTGATCACCTGTTAGCAAAACGGAACATCCACGTTCAATCTATACTCCCTAGAATCTATGGTAATCTTGAGGTTCTATGGGGTGGAGACCAAAAGGAAATTTGCAAAAATATTTCTTATGAGCCAAGAGGAACGTCCTATTCAAATTTAAACCCCGGAGGCCCTAAAGTAATTTTGAAGTCCTGTGGGGCGGAGCCCTAAAGAACTTCGAAAACTATATTTGCAAAACCGTTTCCTATGAAGCACCCATGAGCAAAAAGAAACGTCCATGTCAAACATCGACCCCGGAGGCCCTAAAGTAATTTTGAAGTCCTGTGGGGCGGAGCCCTAAAGAACTTCGAAAACTATATTTGCAAAACCATTTCTTAGGGAGCACTCATGAACAAAAATAAACGTCCATGTCAATTTTCAACCCCGGAGGCCCTACAGAAATTCTGAAGTCCAGTGGGGCGGAGCACTAAAGTACTTCAAAATCTATATTTGCAAAATAGTTTCTTAATAAATATCTATAAGCAAAGAGAATCGTCCATGGCAAATTTCAACACGTAGGCTATACAGTAATCGTGAGCTTGTTTGGGGCGGAGCCCTAAAGGGGATGTTTAAAGCATTTTTTTTTTTTTTTTTTTTTTTTTTTTTTTTAGCACTTAAGAAAAAAGTGATCACTCCAAATTTCAACAGTGCAGGTTTCCTACTTTGTATTAAAAATTGCGGATAACGTTATATTGAAATTTTGAATGCCTGTGGGGTGGAGCCCTGAAGGAATTTTGTTAAATCATTTCTTAGTGAGCACCTAAGAGGCAAGACGAACCTGTGTTTAAAGTTTCAAGTAAATACGTTTGGTAGTTCCTGAGATTTCATGATGAGTCAGTCAGTAATCACTCCCCGTCAGGTTTAGTCGCTGCAACTGTCCTCTTTTTTTATTACACCAATCTTCCCTCAATAATTTGAATGAGAATGTAAACAGCTGTTTACAAAATTAATATTCCTTAATGTAATCATATGTTCCAATACAAAAATGTTGCTTCCATAAGAATAACATGGTAACTTTGAAGACGTGGGGGGCGGAGCCCTGAAGGAATTTCGCAAAATCGTTTCTTAGTGAGCACCTAGGAGGCAAGATTAACCTATGTTCAAAGTTTCAAGTAAATCCGTTTGGTAGTTCCTGAGATTTCGTGATGAGTCAGTGAGTGGGATTTCGCTTTTATATATATAGATGACGTTGAGTACCCGACTCAGTAACAGCAAATGCTGTCTACTTACGATGTATGGTTTATTGGTTTGCCATTAAACTTAATTCAATTAGTATCTTTGAGTTAATAAAAAACTGTATTAGGAATATTTTTATTATTCAATATGCTAAATTTTCATATACCGTAATCTGTTTACTGTTACAGTAAAACATTTACAATTTATAACAGTTAAAAAAAATCGCATAGGTTATTTGTTATATTTTAATCACTTGAATCTTTCCATACTGTAGCTTTCTACTTCAAAAGAAAAAACACTCAAGACTTTTCCCACATCCAGATACGGTAGTATTTCTTCATTAAGGCATGTTCTGAGAGCATAAATAAATAAATCTTGCTCGGCTTGGGGGTCTGCCAGGGCTGGGATGTCGGTACAAATAACTTGTACGGTGGCCGCAGAACACGCCGGGGTCCGTGCCAGGGCTCGTCACTCGGACACCTGAGGGAGGTAACGCGAGAGGCGAGCTACACGCCGACGCCGACGGGAGTGGAAGTGCTGGCAGTGCCACCGGCGCCGCGCCGCAACGCTAACACGCCGCCTCCGTCTGTTCTGTCTACTCAGCATGGAAGTGCTGGCAGAGAAGAGCGGAAGCTTTTACTGGGGAAATTCCAGACAGTTTAACGGTTTCGTTTGTTATTAGATGTGCTAGAAGATGCGCACACATTACTGGACTTTCCACCGGACCGTTCATCGGAACGAGCACTGTACCAAACATTACACCGTACGGGGGCGTATATTTCCTCCGAAAATTTCGCCGAACAAGACACCGGACCGAACAATGTACCGGAGAAGCATTGTTAAGATGAGGTGTTGTTACTGACCAGACCAGCGGATTCGTTTGTTAATATCATAAATTAATTGTTCAATGTTCAGGCAGCTGGTTCTAGTTTCGAGCCATCTAAAAGCTTCTAACTTTTGTCAGGATCAAACCAGTAACCTTAGATTCAAAGGAGAGCTCTTATCTATAGCTACCTCATACAGTAAACATTAATCACCATACACGTATCTTCCCTATGGCTTCGTCTGAATTCTTATTGTCCGTCCCTGACTCTTGAATATATACCTCTCTATTTTTACGACTATTCATACTGGGGACTTATTAGTGAATTGCACACCTCCCCTAAATCGTCCAAAACCACGGTAAAATTCACAACTCCTTCCCACATTATTTCACCCCACACCCAACCCCACATGACTGTTGGCGTCCGTCGGCCCTACAGTCAGCACCTGCCCTCCGCGAGTGAAAGGCTGCCGTACGTTCCCACTACGCACGCCACCAGACACATAAACTGTTTATTTATTATTGTAAACAATAGCGGCCAGCTGTACCTGTTATTGTGCGCCCTGAGTTACCGCCTCTTTCAATTTATCCAGCGCCGACTACAACGGATAATCCGTCGACCACGAGCCCGATGTCTCCGTTGGTTGGCGGCTACCTTATGGGGAATTAACAATACGGGACGTTTAGAACTAGCAGGTGTTGTGAAACAGCCCAGAGGGCAGGTATGGTGGCTCAAGTTGATAAATCTCAATATTGTTTCTTATATAGGATAAAATAAAATGTTCCAGCTGGAATTAACATGACATTACTCACAACATCAACGCGAATGGGCACAGTTGATTTTTTACTTCTTGGAAAGTCATTGGTCGGGTTCACGTTACATCCACCGCAATCCACCGCAATCGGGATGCGGTGGATTTTTTGCGGTAAGCACGTGAACGTCAACAATCAAAATCCCGGTGGGTTCATAAGACGGCAGCAAAATGACGTCACCAGGATCCACCGGGATTTATCAGGGATCTTCCAAATGAACATTGGGATTTGTCACGTGACTATCTAAATCCCGGTTGCGGTGGATGCGGTGAATGAAAGTGAACCCGACCATTTATTTTTGGTTTTGGAAGAGAAAAATGTAACTAAGTAACATTGTTTAGAAAATAAACTGTAAAAAATTGATTGTAAGTAGAAAAAAAATAAAATAAAAAAAAACTAAGGCAGATTAACCTGCTACTAGGCGTCGAATTTAGAGGTATGGGCTCTGAAACTGGAAAAACATCTTTTGACGATTTTCTTTATAGCTACCAAAGCACGTGGTAAAAATGACAGATTTGAGAAATTCCTCACAGTTTACAAGAGCGTGACCCTCACTCCCACTATCTTTTAAAGTCGATTATTGAGCCACTCACATTAATTACAAGTTTAATTTCAATCAGATATAGAGTGACAATATAGAATAAATACCAACGTCGCAGCAAACCTGCTTGCTCAGTCAATTTCCAATGGAATTTCAGATTTTTTTGCTTTCCCCATAAAAAAACCCTATATGAATGAGTATGTAGGTTTGCTGACATAACATTGTGTTAGTAAATGTATGTTAATCCCTAACGGATGGAGGTAATCACAAAATTGAATCATTAAGATCTGGCAGTTTTAAATTTTCCTCATAAACCCCATGGAATTGAGTATGTAGGGTTGCCACCACATGGGTGTTGTAAGCAAGTATAAGTTAAACCATATCAATAAAATAACAGTTTCAATATGTTTTAGGAGAACTATCTTGAAACCTAGAAACTTTTTTCTAGTAGTTATTTATTAGTAGGGGTTCGTTGTTAGCCAATAGTTGAATTTATCGCTTGCTTTACATGTGAACATTGATTTTTATAGATTAATGCACATTAATCTACATTAAGAGATCGCTAAAGGGCAGAACGCAATGCAGGGTTTCTCCTGCTCCCATTTTGCGCCTTTAATTTAAGTCCGATAAAGGTGGGAGGGGTTTTTAATAAAAGAGAAAGACTTGGGATATTTGATTCGCTTTTTGATTTTATTATAATTTTAACCCATATTAATCGATAATTAGTTAACTAACTTGAGATTTCCATAGGGGCCGTCTATAAATGAAGTCATCGGTTTTCGGCCATTTTAGGACTCCTCCCCCCTAAAATGATCCTACATTCATAATTTGTCTGACCCCCCCCCCCCTCTCAGAAAAATGCCTTCATTTTTAACAAACCTCCGTTTTAAGTAAATGCAATGCCTTTTTACTTACCTTGGTCTGACGGAACGCTAACTGATACGCTAAAAACATTTACCAATCAAATTTGAATTTACCTTCAGAAATAAAGCCAAAGTGACTTTCCCAATGGAAAAATAAGCTAAAATAAACTACAAAACAACGCCTAAAATAGTCTTAGATAATTAACTTCAGCCGCTGAAACTGCTGGGGATGCAGGCTATGAACGTAGTCAATGTATAGCAAGTCTCCCTAGTATTCTACGTATGAATAACCTACTTTCTGCGGCCAAATCTCCTCTCTCAACATCATAAACTTGAGTCTTGGGTCATACACGTGCTAAAGTGTACCAGCGTTTCTTTAGCTACAATGTTTTACACCGAATACTGGTCAGTGTTTCGCGCACTCAGTATGGTTGTGACCATTGCGAAACATTTTCAGGTGGTTTCCGCAACGGTCACTTGACTGGGCAGGTAAAACCCCTCTTAAATCGAGAAATTTCCTCAACAAACATTGAACCGGTGTCTCTCTCACTAGGGCAAGTCTACCTGAGATTGCTGCCAGCCCAAAACACACGGCGCAAGCGTGCCCCTGATCCGCCTGTGATCAGATACAGAAGACGGCTTCCGTTGGCTGTACCGCCCCCCAAATTTCGAGCTCGCGGCGCCGCTCGATTGGCAGGCTGCTATCAGCTGCTGGGCCGCTGCTATCAGCTGCTGGGCCGCTGCTATCAGCTGCTGGGCCGCTGCTATCAGCCGCTGGGCCGCTGCTATGAGCGACGCATCGGAGAAAGGCGACTCCCTGTGGACACTCAGACCCCTGACTTTGCAACTCGGTTTTGGTTTGGTTGGCAGGTCCTTTGAGACAGTCAGAACTGGAACTTCGGATTGTAAAATGATTGAGTAAACGTTAGTTTCCTGTTACCTACTTTGGTTTAGTTTAAGAAAATAGTTTTATCTTCTGTGTATAAGATGCAATGGAAAAACAATTGTAATGACAAACTATCTTCTGAAATTACCAAAAGATTTTCATTAGGGTGTAATTAAATTCAACCTTAAACGACCAGAGGAGTCTTAAAATGTATTCGGAGGAGGAGATTAAAATAAAATTTGTATGAAATTTATAAATAAGAATCAATCCTGTATGTTTCTGCTTAAAGACCCACCACAACAGAAACTTTTCGTAACGTAGGATAGAGTCTTATAGAGATGATCGGTGGAACACATACTTTTGCCGTCAAACATTTGAATTCACTGTGATACTTAAAGTAATTCAATTCACCATTATGTCATTTAAATAATATAGATACTGTGTTTTCAAAACAACCATAGTTAAAGTGAAATATCTATTTTTAAATGATATCATCACACACTGATTAATAGACAAAATTGTTACATCTACTTCCGTAGTAACATCGTTCCAAGAATGCGTTCCTCGATTTAATTTGCAAAGGTTAAAATCCGTATGAAAAACCACTCGTACATAGTCCAATATCTCTGGGGAATGTCTCGTTAAATTTGATACAGAAGGCAATTTTTTACGCCGTTAGTTATGTACTGTTTTCCAGGACGCATTCCAGCCAATTTAGCGACCAGGATTCCCAGACAGGGGATTCCTCCGCCGCGACCTTCGCAGGCGAATATACGCTCGAGCGTGACCGGTAAATTGCAACCGCTATGAAAAATAAACATTCTCGTTATAATTTATACAATTAATCTCGCCCGCGGAAGTGGCTTACGCGCCGTCAGGAATGCAGCGGCCTTTTAACAGACTATTTGTGAAAAAATTATCCTCCCGTTTCGCTCGGTTGGGCTAGAAGAGTGGAATCAATCATTTCGACGGCTCAGGTCTAGTCTCCATTGTTTGGAAAAACTGCTCCTGAAGGTTTATTAGAATTGACTCGGTTTGTTGTTAATAGCCTGGTAATCATCGAGAGGCTGTGAGGTCTTTTCAATAAAACTCAAAAGTTTTTGTGCTGTAATGAGTACCGGTTTTGATTGGATGCCAGAGGAAATCACTATATTGTTTCATTAGCTTGATAAAGAAACAACCCAATGGATTGTTTTTTTCTTAATTAACTGAAGTATAGCAAACAAGAAGTTAATTTGTAACCCACCAAAAAAATCACTAACCAATCAGTTCTAGTGAGATCGACCTCACCTATTCCATAAATTTAAAAATATCTAATAGCATTGACTAAGCACACAAACGTGAATAGACTTCTCATTGAATACTTTTTTTGATACTAAAACTTTGAAAGTTCGTGTACGCAGGGCCAGATTCGGTGCAATCGATGTTGTTATTATTCAGCTCGATTTACAATACTGCAAAAACACTTAACCAAAACATAACCATAAACCTCGGTTTTAAAAGATTTCATCCTTTTTTGAGAAGAGTGGCAATACTGATTTATCTATCATATGTAACTTGTACTTCAGAAAATTGCACTATCGTCAATGGGTTTCAAACACGGCTATGCTATAAGAAGTCTATTCTTGTTGGTGTTTATAGTCAAAGCTAATAGTACGTTCAAATTTGAATAAAAAGTTGCTCGTGTTTCTTTGGCGAGTGACTCGAGAACTGCAAAATACCAGTGGATTCAGCTAAAGGAAGGGCATAAACATTATTTAGTAAAATTAAACTTACTATTTTGGACCAGAATACAAAATGCAATGGCATTGATCCAGAAACAAGCCATGTTGGTTGCAGCTTTGCATAATATCACTCCAAGTCTGACAAGTTAGTTATTTGGAGACAGATAAGTAATTAAAAGTAAACCAGGCTGCAGGGAAGGTTGGTTATGCAGGATTAAATTTAAATGCATGTCTTGCTTTGATTTTCAGTAATCGTTTCTTTTCAAGAAAATCCTTGAAGTCAATTGTAATCTTTGTCATAATGAGACTTACTTTTAATGCTTGAAAAAATGGTATGTTGATTAGCTAATTGTTTTCATGGGTCCATCTCAATTTGAGATCTCTTTCCATAACCCTCACGGTAGACACTTTCTTCTTTCAAATTCTTCTCAGCTCATGCCAAAAATATAAAATGCAAAGAGGTAACAATCTTCACAGGAAGTTATCAAGAGCTGTTGAGAAGGAGTTTAGATAATTAAACCACCACTTCCGGAATCCCCTTACAAGTCCACGGGCTACACCGTTCAGCACCCTCTATCGGATAGCCAATGCAAATCAGCTGTTCCTTATCATCGCCGGCGGCAGCGTCTATCTCCGTATCATACAGAATTATCCTTCCAGGGGATAATTGCGTTCATATCTCGCCTCGTTAACTCCGCCAATAAAACACTTGATATCTTAATTATCGCCGATGCTCTTTGATTAAGAAGCGTCCCCGGCAGTCTATCCAACTCGTGTTGATTTATTTAATGGCGCCAAAACCGCCCCGGGTTTCGCATTGGGGAAAAACGAGCTCTGATTTAGGAATTCTCGATACGACCGGACTTATGCGATGTTAATGGTCGACAAATCGAGCTCTAGATTTGAATTTAGATTCGAGCTTATTTGCATAAACGGTTCCATGTGTGAAGTGAAATGGGACGGTTTTTATTGGTGTCGTTAAGTCGGAGCGGGCGGGTTGTTAGTTGTGGTTAGATAAGGAACTATTACTTAATTTATGAATGGAGTTGTGAGAGATAAATAGGCGAGGTGGGAGAGAAGGATGGCCCGACCTAGATAGAGTTTAAACAATTTGTTTGATTGCTTATGTCAGCGTGGTTGAGGGAGAATATCCTGGATAGGCCTATATTTTCACCTCTTATACGGTAAATGTATGAAAGATGTTACTGATTTTGACCAGTCGTACTTATCATCAACTACAAATGCATGAATGCATCATACACACAGTAGACTATTGTTTTCATCATTCTTTTGTTTTCATCATTGTTTTAGTCATTCTTGCAAATTAACCAAGCTGATCCCAACAAACACCAGAAAAGAAAATTTTTTAAAGTTTCAAAAGTTAAAAAAAGTTAATTGTTAATTACAAAAAAATATAAATTTAGCAGCCAACAAACTACTTTCTAAAGAAGTAAACGTTGACTCTAAAGTAGTGTCTTTTGGCCACTCCTGGCTCAGGTCAAGGTCAGCGGTTGGAAGTGGCAGGTGTGGGGTTGGAAGTGTGGGGTGGGGGTGACAGTGATGGATGGGTTTGGGAAGTGGGTCAAGGTCATCCGGAGGGGGTTTTAAAAAAGTGGGAGCCGCAGGGGCTCGGTGGGAATGGGGAGGTTTTCGTTTATTTTTAAAATTAAATCAAAGTCGTGTTGTTGTGCAGAGAGGTGTTGAAATATCGTCCAACGGTGAGGGAGTGGTAGACGCCGAAGGTGGTGGCGAAGAGAAGGTAGACGCACAACATGCAGAGTACGAATTTGAACAGTTGCAGCAGGCGGACCATCCCTTGTTGATTTTCCGTTTCCAATTGCAGCCTGTTGATCTCTAGTTTGAGTCTGTCCTCTTCCAATCGTGTTTTAAGTGAAACATCATCCATCATGTTTGTGTGCTTGTTTTAATTTCTGTTGGTGAAATGGGAGCGGTGTTGACGGTCGGAAAGTTGGCGATGAAATGAGAAACGAAGATGAGGACAGGACATATTTACTGGAAAGTGGTGGGGGGTTAAGAAAAACAGTTGTGTGTCCGATCAAACGTCATTGTCAGCTGTTGGTGTAGGTTTGGAGGATGCAGGAGTGAGTCCTAGCAAACCATCTTCATCTCCACTCTCAACTCTATCGCATGTTGGACAACCGTAAACAAGTTCCAAATTCATAGTGATGCAGTGGAATTTGTCTATAATATCTTCTAAAGTTTCCATTAAATCTTTTAAATCATGTCTTGTTCTAATTATAAAAGTAGATTTCATATGTGGTAGCGGATAGTTTTTCATTGTACGGGAGTCGGGAAACAAATGGCGAGCGTCAGTCAGCGGCTCGCTTATATGCTGGCAAGGGCGGTGGAGGGGGAAGTGGAGGGGTGGTGGCGTGGTGGGGGAAGTGGAGGGGTAGTGGTGTGGTGGGGGAAAGGCTATATACCCCCATGCGAACCGTTGGCCAGCGCATTTCGCTGCGGATCGTTGTTCATCGTACGGGAGTCGGGAAACAAATGGCGAGCGTCAGTCAGCGGCTCGCTTATATGCTGGCAAGGGCGGTGGAGGGGGAAGTGGAGGGGTGGTGGCGTGGTGGGGGAAGTGGAGGGGTAGTGGTGTGGTGGGGGAAAGGCGATATACCCCCATGCGAACCGTTCGCCAGCGCATTTCGCTGCGAAACGCCGTTCGGGTAGGTAGTAGGAGGTGTACTATAAATATTAAATTTATATTTAACCAGAGCTTGCATTTCTTGTTCCTCGTTGTTTAATTCAATAATTTTAACACCATTAGTTGTCTGTTCCTCTTCCTCTTCACTTTGCGACGATGAAGACATGGAGGTGCCTGAAGAAGATGATGACGATGAAAATATTTTGGTAGGATTGACATATTGCACTGTGATGTTGATCAATCTTAAAGGATGGTTATCCATAAGTGTGAGTAAGTTTTGGAATAGGGTTTCCATCTCTTCTCTGTCGGTAATTAAATGTTGAAAGGAAATGAATTTATCATCCATGTTGTTGTCAGTGCAAGTAATGAAATAAGAATGAGAAGCGTATCGAATGATCCGTAGAATATATGTTGTAAAAAATAAGTGGTGGGGGTAATCTCAAGGTCAATCAAATGGAGTTTTAAAAAAGGGCTGCAGTCAGTGACTACAGCTATACATTTGAAGCTTCAACAGGTTCAGAAGACCAATCTGATCTATACTTGCACGTACTTATGATGCATGTACAAAAGTCGTCTTTATAATATGCATTGCACTCTCGACAAATGACAAGTTTTTCCGGATGAAACTTGATACACCTCTGGGGACAGCAAGTGTGGAAGTATCGTAATTTATAAATCTTGAAGGTTCGCAATTTTGGTGGTGGTAGTTGCTTTGTTTCGCATCTGCAGTAACAGGATCCAAAGAATTCGCACTTTGTACAGGCTAATCCGTCTACCATCCATCTTCCTAAATCGGTGCATTTCTGTTCACAACAGTAGCGCGGTGAGTCCTCGTTTTTATTCTCTTCCATGTTGGCGCTTCTAAGTTTAGGCAAGAAATGAAGTTGTATAGTGTAGGATAGAGTGTTTTATAGATTAAGAAAAGTGGTGGGGGTAATCTCAAGGTCATCCAAATGGAGTTTTAAAAAAGATCATCTTACAAGTGTAAGATGTATTTATTTAAGATAATGAGTTTTCATCTTCTTTTTCTTTCTTTACATCTTGTTTGTATTTTTCTTTTTCTTCTTTAGCCATAGCGATGAGATCTTCAGTGGATAGTGGATGTACTTCAGGAAATTTTAGAATTAATTTTGGTTGGAATCCTTCTTTAGTTAATACTTGAAGATCGGACGTCATTTGTTCTGCACTTTGATAGTCCTTTCCGTAGATTTTTCCATTAAATTCAATCATCATTCTGTACAACATGGTATTAATAGTTGTTTTCGCTGCGTCAGTTGGAGAGCAAATGATGATTCTGTTAGGTTACACGTTCCTTTTATAGATGCTACAGCGACCACTTGATATTATTTAATATTAGTAATATTTCTGGAACTTAACATTACTTTGAGTAGATGGTGTTGTAGTTGAAGGTTGTGTGGAAACGAATACTTCTTCGTTGCAGAACTTCTGTTTAGGAAACATCCTCATGTTGTTAGCGTAAACATCAATATTTAAACGATAACCACCGGCAAGTAACACTCGCAGTTCATTAATAAAATCGTCGAGTTCTTCAAAAGTTGTAATGGTGGTGGTATCATATGATGCACACTTAACTTTAAGAGACATGTTGTTATTCGTAATAACTGGAGAGCCAACAGAGATGTGTACAGCACGAAAGGTAGTCGTAGACTGATGAGATCCTCAAGAAAATTACGGCCTTTATATACCCTCGAAACTAGGTCAAGGTCATCCAAACGTGTTTTTAAAAAAAAGCAACATATCGATAGTGCAGAAACACTATCGATATGTTGCCTTTTCTTATTATTTTTTTTCATTTTCATTTTTTATTTATTTAAAATCAGTTACACACATGTACAACAGTATATATAAACTACAGACTAGTTGCTAGTAGGCATAACATGAAGTGTAAGTTCAGTAGAGTTGGTTCCACTAGGACCGTGGGATGCCAAATAGAGTGCGCCGGGGTGAATCAGTCGTAAATCTTCATTCTGCAGCAGTTGAACGAAGCGTTTGGGAAGAAATACTTGAAATTTCGGTTCATCACCAGGTGTGTAGGGTGCTTCACTCAATGTGCAATTGATGGCGTCTCCAACTGATGTTTCCATCTTCTTAATAGTGTGAATAATGTAATGTTTTTCTTCTTTCAATTCTGAACATTTCTTAGTCGGTAGTATTGTAGATTTAGAATGTTTGTTGAATTGATCAACAAGCGACTGTAGAAAAGTTTGCGATGCCATTATTTTTTCTTACTATTGTTCGTCTTCTTCTTCTTGTGCTTGCGCGTCAGAGGTGTTGACTCCTCGGAGGTTAGAGTAATACTCATGCATTGTCATAGTGCCGCTCTCGCTTTTATACCCATCGCTTCCCCCACCACTTTGCTGGAGATAGACATTCAAACGATATGCGTTCTTTAAAGCACATTGAGACTGCCGATGTTTAAAGTTTTTAGATGCAATACAGATGTTAGCAAAGTAGCAATAAAAATCTTTCTCCATTTGCACATTTATCACTTCATGGTTTGTATATGCTTGTATCCAATTTGCTTTTTCCAATCCTCTTGTAAAAATAGTTTTGAACTCTTTGCAGAAATGATTCATAATGTGTGGCATCATATTGTAGGTTATAAAACCTTCATCCCATGTTAGATTATGAAAATGTTTCATCAACCATTTGTTTGTTACTTTAGCTTTGGTTGTTAATCTGTTGAACGGCAAAGGAGGCATGAATAAAAAATGATAAACAACAGATGTTATCATATCTAGTACCACTAACTCTTTAATTATAAAGTTCCATCATTACCACGGAATGCCTGAAACTCTATGATACCTCGCTTTACTTCCATTATTTCCGTCTTCTTAGAGAATGAAACTCGTTTATCCATGATGACGTTCAGTAGACAACTGGTATGTCAATGCGGATTGACAGCCTTTTATACTCCAACATTCTTCTTCTTCTTACTTAAAATATTCTTTGTCTGTTTAATTTGTTGTTGATTGTTGATTGTTGAAACGTGATTCGTTTTCCTTGTTTTCTTGCTTTTTTTCTTCATCTAAATTAAAGTTGGTTTGATTGTGGTGTAACTGTCTCCACATCTCTACTTCATGCGGGATCCTATTGAAGATTGAAGTATCTACTGGACCGTATAGGATTGGAACATATGGTTGTCTATCCAATGCATCAGTTAAATAATCTTTGATAATTGTACTTGAGAATATTAGCTGTTTTAAATATCTTTTTATAGGACCAGTAGCACAAGTTAAAGCGTAAAACTCTTCTTTTGTCAAATGTATTTTTATATTATATTTAGTTAAATCTCTAAATTGAACTAGTTGTTGACCACGTTGTTTAACAATATCGATTTCAATATTTGATTCGAACAAACCTAGTTTTGTTTTTCTTCCAAACGTATTGTTACTCAAATAGCATTCCAAAAGATGTATATGTTTCATAAAAGATTCCCAAGAAGATTCAGTGAAGGTTACCATTTTAGATCCGTGATTCAAAATAACAGTTGGAGAGTAATCCAATGATTTCATTACTCCAGCAGACACAGTCTTTGTCATACAAGAAGAAATAGGATAAAATATTCTAAGAAATACCTCCATTAAGATGTTGGTAGAAATGTTATCTTCAATTTTCCTTTTCTTCGTTTCTTTTTCAACTTCCTCTTCGTCTGTCTTCTTATGTTTAAACTTGAGGAACTCTTCCATTTCCTGTTCAACTTGTCTTTCTATATCCAAACTATTGTCAGCCATAAGAGGTGTAGTTTCTTCATTAGCACTTGATGTAGCAGAACTCATCTTGCGGACGATGTTACCCATACGACAATCAAAGATGAAATGAATTTCCAGCTCTTCTTTCTCGCTTTTATACTCGCAGATGACCTAGATATTGTTGATCTTTTGTAAAAACCTTACAAATCGTGCAGATGTTGTATTAATCTTTTTTTTAAAGTACATTCTTCACAATTCCTGTCAGCGGTGTGTAAGTAACTATTTTGTCATGTAGAATTAAACAGTATGCTGAAGTTCCATCTGGTATTTTATCTTCAAATTCCATTTCAATTTTTATATCTACACTTGAAGATTTCACAGATTCATTTTGTTTTGAACAATCGATTACAACAATTGGAGCTTTTGAATAAAATTGTTCTGGTGATAGTAGTGGTGTATTTGTCTTACCATAATATGACGATTGAAATCTTGCATACATGTCATATAGAATGGAATAACGTTTCTTGTCAAATGAAACATTTAAACTGTCATATGGAAAGAACTGAGAGTTTAGAAAAACTTTGCAATTCTTTATCTTGCAATGGTCAAATTGACCAGCGTGCGCAGTTATAACATCTTTTCGTTTAGTCTGAAAACCGACTATTATGTACCTTGCTCGTTCTAAATAAGTAGAGGTTTTAACAGTCCATGTTTGTCTTTCTGTTTGAGGCAATATGGGGTATTCATGAAATTCCCAACTTCTAAATGGTATTACAATATCACGGTCAGATTTTAATTTTTTCAATAATAATACTCGATGTTCATCCGCCAATCTGACATGTGGTACTCTCCATACAACTTTATCCAATTGAAGTTGCCATTCCAAATCGGCATCTTTTGTTCCACTTGGCGCTTGTATTACATCCTTATTCGTTGAAGATCTGAGCAGTACCAGTTCTTGCTTTACATTTATTATTATTCTCTTGTAATCTTCTGCGAATCCCAAAAGCAATCGTAAAGGCACATTAAAATCAAAGTAACCTTTTGAATTAGGAGTAATAGTGTCTTTATCAGGAGTCACCCATCCAGCCGAGATTAAAGAATTCTTTTCATGGGGTGTTATTGAAGTCAATCCTTTCAAAGTTGTTGATATATCAACTTTTTTTGTTGAATCAACTGTTACTCCAGATATCTCATATCTAATTTCATCAAACAGATATGCCATAGGGTTATTTATAAAAGGAACAGTTGAACCAGATTTTCCATCCAATGTTGTTACTCTTCCTTCGATATATAAATAACTTTCACATGGTAATGTGTAGATATCTTGTTGTTGAATGGGAATCCTTATTTCATCATTATTATTTAATTTTGATGAAGTGTAAGGGTTGTGAGTGTGATATTCCTTCTCCCATAGGGTTTCGTCGAATGTCGGTCCTTGCGCTATATCCAGTATATCCATGGTTGGCAAGTTTTAGTCCGATCTTTTGTAGGAAGCGTATGTTGTCCGGTGTTAACTCGTCGAATGTTGAGGAGCTACTGAGCTCCCGACTCTTCCGTTGTGGTTTAAATGATAATCCCATGTTGACTTTATGTTGCTGCTCTGATATGTAACCGTATAGTTATTGTTTCTCCTCTAAAGTCAACACTAATGCCGTCTTGATCCAATATGTTCAGTACGATGTCTGAAATGAAACTGGTGTTTAACGGTAGGTATATCAGGTTTTGTGGCTTCTCAACTATTTTAAAACCAGGAGCTACTGTGGGGTAAAATGTATGTAATATGTGTTGATTTACTCCATCTCTATATGATCCGTGTATAATATTACACGTTACATCAATACTGTTCACCTTTAATATTGTTACTGTTGTATCGCCAGTATAATCATTTCCAGGAGCTAAAATTCCTTTCTTCTTTGAAAATCCGAGCAAATTGCCGATTGAGTGGTCTAAGCTAAAATCTATATAATACTTTGAAGTTATTTCTGCTTTTAATGTATTATTATTACCTTTTATAGAAATATTTTCTTCTCCGAGCTTTTTTTGTAATACTTGGTTTATATCGTCTATTTCATATGCTCCTGTAGATAATGGAATTATTTTCAATTGTGAATAATTTCCTTTTTCATCTTTACTCTCATAATAATGTAGTAAATTATTTTTCCCTTCTGTAACATTGGGAATTGAATTGTATGTAGTCAAATCCAATAATGCTGCTTCCCATAGTTTGTCTGTAGATAAACGTAACGCTGGGAAAAGTGTACTTTTCAATGTTGACGAATTTCCGCTCAGCGACACTGTATACGATGACATCTTAAAGCTGACTGACGCTCTTCGCTAGGAACTCTAAACATAAATGTCCGCATATTTCTGTATTGCTAGGTTGTTCTCTTTTGTAGTTGTAGAATATATTCTTGGAGTCCCGAAAATAATGTTGAAGTTCTTTTGGTGGCGGTAAATTTCCAAAACTATCAAAGTAGTAAACATTTTCTCCAAGTTTTTTATAACATACCCAATGAGTACCTGGTCCATAATTAGAGTCTAAGTTTACTATTCCAGTTTCATTTTTCCACACTCTATTTGGTAATGTATCTTTCATAAAAACTCCTCTGAAGAATGGTATTCTTAAACATTTCACATATTTTGACAGTTGATAGTTTGTTAATGCTTCATTTGGAATTATCAATTTATTCTTCTCATTTAATACACACGGTACGGTCTTAAGTAAAGACCCGATCCGTTTTTTACCATTGACCATATGGATGTTTTCTTGACTTTCCTTTTAGGGTTAGTGCGACGTCTTCTTTTGATGTTCCCGCCTCTTTTTGCAGCTTCTTTTTTACTAGGTTTTCTCCCGCGTCGTCTTCCACCACCAAACTTAGCTTTCGTCTTCATGGCTGTTGTCACTGCCCAAGCTGCTGCTTTTTCCGCAATACTGGCGTCACTTGATTTAACCCTTTGCCAAGCTTTTTCCGCTAGCGCTCTATCCGCTATTGATCTATTTGTTGAATCTGCAAACTTGGAATACGCTATATCGTGTTCTTTGCAAGCTTGATCTAATTTATTAATTCCAGGATCTCCTCTTGCTAAACGTTTTGCCAACTTAGTTCCGGGTCCACAATATTGATAGCCTCCGGGCAGATGAAATTCGTATGGTAAAGCGTCTATTGCTCGATTTAGAACAGCACCAACAGGAATCCGTCTTAGCAGGGATAACGCAGCTGATGTTATACCACGTCCTTTCTTGCCGCTGTCTTGACGACGACTGAGCATTGCGGTCTTCATTATGTCGTCTTATATAACCAGCGTGTTTACTCCACGAGCTGCTTTACATAAATGAATAACACATGCACAATTTTTATATTTAAATACTTAATTATTCAAATTAATTATATACTGATTTATAATTCTATTTTTAATCCAAGCTTCTCGTTCATCGGGTTGAATCATCACATGACTCGTTGTACTAGCTATATGATTGTGGGTATCGATAAGTAAATTGCCCACTATTCTTATTAAACAGTCTAAAGTTACAGCATCTTTTGGATGTTGGGGATCGTGTAACTGCATAATACGTTTATCATTACACGTGTAAGCAGTCGAATCACTTTTCGACGTTGTTATGACTTGTCCAATAGTAGCAGCATCATTTAAATCTTCTCCTGGTAAAATATTAATTATTTTCTTCATCTTTGCATCATATTTGGTCCCAAAGTGTTTATCCCAAGTTATTGTTTGTCTCAATGTAACACAATCATCATCTTCATAACCAGGATAAATATCTTTTATTCTTCTATTACGACCATTGTATGTACCTAATGTACCACCACTCGCAATTAATGTTTGCACCATTAGAGGTACATCTGTATCTTTTATACCAAATCTTCCATTTGTTATTGTTTTATGTCCTGCATCCCATTCATCATTATTTCCTTGCATTAAATCAAACTTTTCATTTCCATGTATAAATGTATCTCCTCGCTTTAGCACGGCATCTTCATGTTTTACAAAATTCGATGTTCCCCTTTTTAATTCTTTAGATAACTGTTCCATAGTAACAGCGTCTTTTGGTTGAGAAGCGAACTTTACATTTGACAACACTTTCCCATGACAATCGATTTCATCACCATCTTGTAAAATACAGTTGTCCTTGATGTATTTCAGGTTTACAGCATCCCCATCTTCCTTTGGGTATCCAATGTCATTTATTATAAATTTATAAAAAGAAAATCCGCGTTGAGTCTTTTCCGGTATTATAGAATGTAAATATTCTTTATTAACTGAATCTTTATCATTTTTTGGATTTGCCACGTTGGTTATTCTATGATTTCCAGCATCATATGTCTGTCCATCTTTTAAATTATTACCCCATTGTAATTTTAAAGTATTTGAAAGTTCAGATGATAAATACTCTTTATTAATTGCATCAGAACTGTCAGTTGGTTTACCAACATGAATTATTCTATGTGATTTAACATCGTAAGTATTCTTGTTTAATTTCAATGATGTTGAAGTTGCTTCTTTTACTGTTTTTAAATTTGCTCCATCAGTATCTTCTTCTGGGTCTTTAACAAATTTTAAACGTTTGTTACTCATATCATAGTCACCTTCAGGTGTTTGCGGCAATCCACTTCTTTTTCTGTTTTCTCCTCCTTGTACTCCTAGCCCGGAGTACCGTCCAAACTTGTCGACGCTCATGATTGAACTGATCTACTGTATGCTCACAGCTCTCTTATATATCCGTGATGATTTATACAACTATTCCACGATTTCGAAGTTCGTCAACTAAAGCCACCCATTCATTATTTAAGCCTGTATGACCAGCTTCCATGGCTTCATGTAATAGTCTCATTCTATCAACCAATTTATTTATATCATTATAGTAAATCACATTTGTATTATATAGGTTTTTCATTAAACCTTTACCAGACGTCGAAGTTTCTCCTTTTTTCTTTTTACCATATTCATCCATAAGTGATAAGTCCATAAGTGATAAAGACTTCCTCTTTAGCGGTTTCTTCAAAGCGGGCGCAGTTTGTAATGTTGGTAGTTTTCTCAGCGGAAACAATCTTTTTATTACAACTGTATATTTAGTTGCGCGTGTTCTATTTATCATTGAATCTTTGGAGTAATTCTTCTTATGAGCATTAGTATTTTGCAAAATTTCTTTAAAAGTATTTAAATCTTGTACCGTATATTTTATAGGTATATTTTTAAAAATCAGTTCAAATAATCCTTTTGTTCCTTTATATTTATGCTCACCAATAACAATGTCATCATCTTCAGTCAAATGTACTTTTGAATCTCCTATTTTTAATTCATTTCCATCAATTCTCGCTCCATATACATGTGACTTGTGTAGTTTTGGGTTTGCTTTTATTTCATGTAACATCTTCATGATATACTTTCTTCCAAGAGGTCCTTGTTGCAATATATCACTACTTAATTTTGTTAGATTTGGAATTGATTGTTCTGCTTGAGGTATATGTTGTTCTTGTTCTTCTTCTTTTTGAACATTTATTTCTGGTTCTTCTTCTCTTGTTTCTTCTTCTTCTTTTGAGAACTTCACTATCACTTGTGTAAGAATCATCATCTTCTTCCTTTTTAAACTCTTTACTTCAAATTTGGAAACAGGTAGCAAAACATCTCCTTCATAATGAGGTTTACCAATAGTTTCTGTTATCTGTTTTAAAGGTTCTGTAATAGGCTTAAATGTAGTCTCCAGGAATTCTTCTCTTTCATTCAAACCCATTCTTAATGCTCGATTTTTAAGTCTAATCGAGTCACTCAGTGATTTTATTTCTTTTAATAGTTTTTCTTGGTTCACCATGTTTACGCTGCGAGGTCCAATCTATTACTAAACGTATCATTAATCGTTCAATGGATTAATACAAATTTATCCAATCCTATACGATATCTTCCATTTTTTATAGCTTCTTCTTTCATAATAACAAGAAATCCATATTTTTCAGCCCATGCTTTGCCACACATTTCTTTAAATTTATCAAATGACATGTCTGCATTTACATGATCATTATATATGTGCTTTAAATTTGTTTCATCCTGCTTGAAGATAATAAGTAGATTTGCATTATCTCTTATTAGTTGTTTTGGAATTTTGCTGTAAGTTTGGCCAATATAAATGCTATCAATATTATAATGTCTCCCCATGGCAAAATAACTTCTAATAGTGTCATGATTTTCACAAGATACATCATCGAATATAAATATAGAAAATGGTTTAGCCTCGTTTGGCTCCATTATAGTTTCACTAGCATTAAACTTGTAGAAATTAACTTCAGGCACACTTGCGAGTACCTTATCCAATAATTGGTATTTGGGTTGTTGCAAAGATTTGGAAAAGATATAAATGTTGTTGAAACGTAATCCTTTATGATTTGTTATTAAGTTAAAAACCACATTCGTCTTTCCACAATTTGACGGTCCAGTTATTAAACATCTTATTGTGTTTGGCAATAGTTCACCATGTTTTCCATGATTTAACTTGTCGTTGTCAACTGTTAATTCATCAATATTATTAATAAAAAATCGATCCTTTTGTTGCACAATCTCCATCTTGTCTAAAGGTTAAACACGTAATGAGTTGAAAAATTGCTACACCAAGTCTTTTGTAGGGATCCAAGAGTCTTCACTTTTATCAAATGCCAACCAACGTACTTTAACCTTATCCTTTTTTCTTTGTAAAATTTTTTCAACAAGATATACATCGCCGACTGATGATTTTAACAACTCATGTCCGTAGAATCCACCTTCGAGTAATTCACCCTTGTGTCCTTTAAGATGTAAGTTTCAGGTATTGTTGGTTGCACTTTATAGATTGTAAACACTTCATTAGTCCAGTTTGGCAGATATCTTTTACTAAATACTCCTTTGTACTTACTTATACGAACTTTATCATCAACTTTAAATGTTTTAGGCTGCATTTTTTCACGTTTAGGAGCTGTATTATTCCTAATACGTTTTAATACCACCTTAGCATTACTGCTATTTACTTGATTAGGCTTCATACCAATGGTTCGATGATACTTGTTGTTATATTCTTTTATAAGTTGCGGTAAGATATCATACCAAACATATGATCCTCGTTTGGAAAATGTTTTTATACATTGCTCCTTTTAATGTTCTATTGAATCTTTCTATTATTGAAGCTTTAACTTCAGAATTTGTAGAATAATGATTTATTTTATACTTCTTCATTAAAGCTGCAAATTCTTTGTTAAAATACTCTTTCCCATCATCAGTTTGTAGATGTTTGATGTTGAATTTATTTCTTTGTATAGCCGTTTCCATAGCTTTTGTAACACTTTTACCAGTCTTGTCCTTTAGCGGTAAGGCATCAGCCACTTTAGTAAAACAGTCTATAATCGCTAAAATGTATTTGAATCCTTTATTCAACTTACTATGTGGTATCATTTCAATGAGATCGGCTTGGAAAAGATCATTCATTCCTTTTATAACTGTACTTCTTCTAGGGAATTTTCTTTTTGCTGGCTTATGAAGTTCATTTACAATTTTATTTTTTAAGTCTTCCATCTTCAGTTGTGTCTTCTACATCGCTTGTAAAGATACTGATCTCTAGAATGGTTTATCCTCTTTTATATACGGTTAGGATATAGGTCAAGGCCATTTTACGTTGGTGTAAAAAAGAGGGAACATGACATTGGGCTTGTCATGTCCCCTCTTCTTTACGAAAGGAAAAAGGAAGAAGGTAAAGGACGAAGAAAAGGTTTACTGATCAATAGGGATTAGGGAATAGTGGCCGAATGGCAATGTGTTGATGTTATTTTCAAGAATGTGGCGTTTATCATCCTTATAACTTAATGCCCACTTTGTTTGTTTTACACTATACAGTATATGGTTGTAGCTTCTGATGGTGTTGAATGTTGCGGTTGTTTCCACATTTTCAAATAAACATCTCTTATAATGGTCAAACTGTACTTTCTTCTTTAGATATGAAGTCTTGATGCCTTTGGCTTTCTTCACCACTTGATGTTCATCCTTTTCACTGATGTACAGTTGGAATGAGTACAGTTTGGACATTAAAGCGACAACTTCTTCCATTGGTACACCATTTGTTTCGTCTTTAAACTTGCCCAACACCTTTTTATTTCTATTGTAGTCATAGTTGGGATGATCTTTAGGATAATCTGAAAAGTCAAAGTCAGTAGTATATACAAAAGTACGTAGATCTTCATACATGTCTTCTGTTCTTATCCAATAAATGAAAGCATCTGTATCCATATATGCTATCCCGATGTTTTCTCTTCCATAAAACTTCACCATCTTGTTGTAGTGAAAGTCATACATGTGGGTTTTAGAAATATCCAAAATAGACATTCCCACATATAGAGGACGATCCATTGTTATTGAGATTTTGTTCATGGTAACAGCTACAAGATTCTCGTTAATAATTACACTTGTTCCAAAGTTTGGTTTTTGTACTAACTTTTGCAACTTCTCCGGATCGATTACTAATTTTACATCTTTATGTTTTCTTTTGTTTTCCAACGTTTTGCCAAATATTGAATTATTCATTAATTTGAAAAAGTCCTTTTGAAAAGCGGATGTTGCTGCAGTCCTTCTTCTTGTGTTGTTGTCGATGTATGGTTTTAACCAACAAGATTGATTAAATTGTATTGCTCTATTGATTCTTGTTATTTTCAATCCCAGTTCTATTGCTTGCTGTATTGTCCAATAATGAGCTACATATCTTGACTTGTTGGTTAACGTCATCATTAATTTGGGCCATCTACCAGTTGGTGATATTTCCGTCTTTGGCAATAGTGGTAAATCGTAGTGGTGGTCATGCAGTTGTTCAGGATATTCAAAGTCCACATCCAAAATGTAACCAATGTCTCCATCTTTAGGTATGTCCATTATATTGCCTATCGAATCTGGGTTCGCCCACTTAAAATTACCATATGGAAGAGGATTTGACATAGCCCATCCATATAGGTTATTAGCGTCAAAATAACCTAAGAATGTTGTTGGTTGTGACGCATCGAAGTTTGGGAGATATTTGTTGTTGGCTTTTACATGTCTAGTTACACTTTGTGTCAATCCTCCACGAACACCTGACTCTATCATCAAAACCATATCAATATCTGTAATAAGTTCAAGCCTACACTTTGTTTCTTTCAGCATAGCTTGCCATGCTAGTCCAGGTGATGTATAAGAATGAAGTGGGTCCAATCCATATGCTTCAAAACAGGTATCTCTAAATTCTTCCATTATATCACAAAGTAAAGTCACATCTAATTTAACATAAAAGTCGGAATATTCTCCCAATGTTGTCATTCTAGTTCATTCCATACTTTACAAGCGTGTTGATAGTCCTCTTCACTGATGTCCTCTTCATACAACTTACTCTTGAAGGCTTCTCTTGGCGGAAGTGATGTTTCTTCAAATTTTTCCAAACAATTGATGTAATCATAGGGGAAAACACCTTTGCGGAGAACCAAATCCAATTTATCTTTACTTACAATCTTCATTGTTTCTATTAAATTTTCTTTCTTTAAGTTTTCAGTAAGTTTACTCAAGCTAGATGGCATAAAACGGTAAGAGTCTAGAAAACGTAACTTCATATTTCCAATTGTTTTACTAAAACTAATAAACTTTTCAGTAGTTTCCGCTATCACATCGATTTTTCCATCATCTCGTCCCAATTCCGGTATGATAAAATGTGCATCATAACCACTAAGGTTATGCAAAATTACAGGTATAAAGTTGCGAATTTGATAGTTAATATTACATCTGTTACACATGCGGCACCTCTATAATAACCTGTTAGATGGTCATGATCACGTACCTTGTGATTTTCCAAAGTATATTCATTTTTACATAAATAACAATGGGTCGAATTTTCATACTGAATCTCTTCTTCTTCATCCATCGGTATCATTGGTACAATATCACTATACAATTTTTGTACATTTTCTGCTATCGAATATAAGTGGTCAAGGAAAATTTTAGAAGCATTTTCACCGCGATATATGACAGGTTTTGAAGTTAGATCATATTTATTTAAATGATCTTCTGACAGTGTAGATTTAATTAATAAACAAAAACTGTTTGGATCATGCATTTGGTACTTAACACTTTTCTTGGCTTCATCATCATTATTTTCAATAGGAACAAGTGTAGATTCAAAATCCGCATAAACAACAATGGAATACGGTACTGATGAGATATCTTCTCAAATTTTAGCTCGGCCTTATCTGGTGATGGTAACATTATTTTTGCTTCATAGTTGTTGTTACATAGTTTTTTATGCTCTTGTAACCATTCTTTTCCATTTCTTCTTTCTTGTTGAAAATTGAAACATCGTTTGCAAATTATCTTCTTATGTCTAGTTTTACACAGTTGGTTATTAACAAGAGTTTCAAACTTTTTGATCCATACATAGTGTGAAACATCACCTCTTGTAAGTAATAGCAAGTCCCTATGATCCGGTAGTTCATTCTTTACCACACGCAATGGGTACACTTTATTCGAACTGTCCAAACCGAAAACATTAACAGATGTTCCAGGGTTTTGTTTTTCGAACTTTGGGATGTCCTTTAAAGTCACTGGGTAAGTCAATCCTTGAAAATTATATCTATATCTGTAAGTTTCATATTCTTCACTGGGTCTTTCCGAATTTTGAGGAGGTACAAATTTTGTCGTCATTGCATATCTAAAACATTCCATATCTTGGTTCTTAACATTTATACACGATTTAGTATCCGAAATTTTCTTTGGGAGCGGAATATAACTGCTACCCCTTAATCCGTAGCCGTGTTTATGAGTTCTAATATCCATACCCTCAATACTAACCAAACTCCAACCAGATCCTCTGCCTTCATGTTCTTGAATTTTTGTTAATATCTCTTCTAAACAATCTTCAACTATTGAATTAATATCTGAACTTGCCATGATGGTCTGGTTTTTTGTTATGAATCCTCTTGGTGACATTTCTCCTTCTACATTAATAAACATAGCATGTAGTAATATGCTAAATTTAATGAAGTTTAGTCTTCTTAATTCTTCTGTGAGTGTTCTCCTTGCAATTGTACGCACTTCCTTAAAAAACTGCTCCAATTTCAATTTTTCATTTTGAATTTTGTGGTGCATTACTACTTTACCTTCTAAAGCATATACTTTTAAACTTGGTATAGCATTCGAGGGTCCTGCTAATGATTCTTCTTGTTGTTCTTCTCCATATAGTTTTAAATCTTCATATTCGGTTTCTGTTACATCTTCATTATTATTATGGAATAACTCTTTGTGTATTTCTAGTAGAATATTATCATGAAAGATTTCTAAGCAAATTTCACATTGATGCATCTTGTTGATGTTTACTCTTTGAAATTTAGCAGCGAAATGAAATGATTCTCTACTGCTCCCTTTTTATAACCTCCCAGTTGTAGTGGGGAGGGGGGACGGTAAGATTTTTAGTGAGATGTTAAAAATAGTAGGTTAAGACTAAAGCTGAAAAGTAATGATTATAGCCTATATTTTTTCTTCCAATTGCAAATACTCCACATATACCTCCGCCCATAGCCATAACAGATCACTGTTACACCAATATACACCAAAGGTGGGTCTATCATCAACTAAAATTGGAGATGCTATGTTTACTAATCTTTCAATTTCTATCCATGCCATAACTTCAATTACAAACCTTCCTATAAATTTTTATTAAAACAAAATAATTTAATTCTGTCTTTATCACAATATTACTCTTAACTAGAGCTTTCCAATGATGTATCGCTTGCCCTATTCCGGCAAACCGTTCTCAAGTTATAAGAAAATTTGTTAGCACTTGGCTGGCGGGGGGGGGCGGGGGCGGCGGGGGCGGGGGCGGGGGCGGGGGTGGGGGCGGGGGCGGGGGGCGGGGGCGGGGGCGGTGGCGGGGGCGGGGGCGGGGGTGGGGGCGGGGGCGGGGGGGGGCTATGCATGAATGGATTGAGGTCAAGGTCACCAAAAAATAATAATGATCCAAGGTGATGGAGGCGGCAATAACCGTCTCCACCACCCTGTGTTCCTCAAACACTCCCAATCCCAACCCAAAAAAGTTACGTCTTGCGAGGGATCCCAATTTTTTTTGCCCGCACGCACTTTGGCGATCCAGTTTGGTGAGCTGTGATACGGGCGGCCAGTCTCGGGCCATTTGGCACTGGGCTTGACCATGTGGTAGTTAGGGACACTGGAACAGCTAGTGCAAGACGCAACTCTAACCTCCCACCCTTAATCTAAACCCGCCCAAACATATTTTTCCTGACCAAAATTAAAAACAAAAATCAAAAACAATAAAAAATATGCGCTACCTACGGCACAACGCGCATGTCCCACCCATATTTAATGAAGTTCAATCCAACTTCTTAAAGTTACATTTAAATTTAATCTACCCATCCTAACAGCTAGCTGTGAAATGTAAAAAATTATTAGTACACAGATAAACAAACACAGACATAGATACACACACACACACACACACACACACACACACACACACCATAAACCAATACTTAAAATTAAAAACACATTTTTTAAACATAAATAATACCATAACACACCTTAATGCTAACATCGCAATGCGCAAGTTAAACCTTAAAACTAACACATCTTAAGACTAAAACCAAATAAAACTTTACATAAAACCATAGACACACACACACACACACACACAACTAATATTAAATAATAATAGCCTAACAACAAGAGTAACTCAAATATATATCGGCCGCTTATACATTTGAGTTGCCCTCTGAGTTCGGAACAACCATCGCGTCCGACGAATTGTTCCGAACTAACTCAGCAATAGTCGCCAAAGAGGTTCTCGGCTCACAAAGTGGTGGGGGGCCTGGAGGGGTTTGAGGGGCGCGGAACTTTCCAGTAAGGTCAGTGGAAAATCCCCAACGGATGTGCTTTGTTACATGTGGGTCGCCCCTAACGCAGGTGGAGCCTTGTGCCTCTTAATTAGCATTAGATAACATCTAATTACATCCGCTGACAAGTACATCCGCTGACAGCTACATGCGCAGCTTTCCCCGTCGCGTGCGTGACAGCATAACTATCGCAGTTTGTTATCTGCCCTCTTCCACCGCTTAATTATACTTCCAACGGAAATTAATCGCCGGTACACGCAGCCTGTGGGAGGGGGCGGGGGCGGGGGCGGGGGCGGGGGGGGGGCTTCCGGTTTCCGGTCCGGTCGGGGGGGGGGGTCATGCATGAGTAACCATCCGCATGTATATAAACGACGGGAAGCTCGCGCGCCTCCCATATAGGGAGCTGACACCCCAACGGTAAACAACCAATCCGTGAGTTCATACCACATAGTACTTTAACACACTATTTATTTTAACATTTTTATTATTTTTACACTATTTCTTAACACTATACCAGTTATTTTATATATCTTAATTTTATTTTCGTGTCGAGTTTCCATTTTTTTTTTTTTTTTTACTAAAATATGCTAATTAACATCGTGTGCAGGAAACTCACACTGATTAATTGCAGGTTCCATTCTTACACACCTGTTTCCTCCTTAATATGCAAATTACTCTCTTACTTTAACAACACTTAAACTCTAACCGCTACTTCTCGGTCATATTAATATAATTAGTGCTACACTACGGGATTTACCTGTGCAATAGTGCACGCTATGTTTCCTGCACGTCTGCAGGTAATACACCTTACACCCGTCTACTATTATACTTATTGCTACATTACACGAGACATTTCTTTCACGCCTGCAGATAATACACTTGCTAACCATCTACTATTATAATTATTGGTACACTACGAGAGACATTTCTTGCTCACCTGCAGGTTAGACACTTTACAACTGGGTACTATTATAGTTATCACTACAGCATAAGATTAAGCCGTACAGATGGCTATTGTAATCCTACTTCATCGTGCACGGACCATTTCTTGCACACCTGCACCTTATACACTTTACAACCGTCTAATATTACAATTATTGCTATGATACGGTAGTTACCTGTTCAATCACAGTTGCAGACCCACTTGCTTATCCACAGGCCAATACTTGCAATCCTACAACTGAATAATTAATTAACTTCCGCTATTACCGATACTTTTCTTAAACTATCCGTCTCTTCCTCCGACTCTTGTGACCGTAGCCGCAGCCGACTGACAAATAACCGAGCTCTCCCAAACCTCGCTCTTTTATGCGGTTTTCTCGGGGAGGGGGTTGGAGGGGCGTCGCACGTGACTCATCGATCGCATAAAAAAGGGGGGTTGCCGCCGCGCGCGCGCCATTTCGGTGGCGGAATCGGTCGGGTGAGGTACTATCCGTTAGTCTCTTGCGCTTTTATAACTAACGCTTGTTACTCTAAAATGTGTTTGCACTTAATATGCTAATTAGTCTTTATATTTGTGCACAGAGCATTTCCTGCACACCTGCAGGTGATACACCTTACAACGGTCTACTATTATACTTGTTGCTACAATACAAGATTTACCTGTCCAATTGGCAATTGTAATCCTACTTAGTTGTAAACGGGATATTTCTTGCACACCAGCAGGTCAAACACTTTACAACCGTCTAATATTATAGTTATTGCTACAGTACAAGATTTACCTGTACAATTCACAATTGTATTCCTACTTATTCATGCACGGAACATTACTTGCAATCCTGCACCTGAATGATTAAGTAACTTCTGCGGCTACCAATATATTTTTTTTTTTCGCCTATATGTTTCCCCCTGCTACAACCTTTCGCGGCGCCGCCCGACAAATAACTGAGCTCTCCGAAGTTCTGTTCTTTTATGTCATCCTCTCAGGGGGAGGGGTTGGGGAAGGGGAAGGGGGGGGGGGCGCACAACCCCCATATAACGGGCATCGGTACCGCGCGCGCGTCATTATAGTGGCGATAGGGCAACAGTGAACAACTATCCGCAAGTCTCTAACACCTAGTCTAACACTTTTTTACTTACACTTTTTTACTCTAACATATGTTTGCACTTATTATGCTAATTAGTCTCTATATATTCAGACACACTCGCGGGCGCCGGTCATATACTCGCCGATTGTCGGAGAGTACACATCTCCCCTTCGTGTATTATCATGGCTTCGCACTCTTTACAACTAAAACTTTTACGCACAAAACATATTTTACAGAAACAATCTAACTCCACAGTTTCTAAACCGCGTACTACATTGGCTAAGCTTAAGAAATACTACAGTTTTCACCCGTTGTACTTTGCAAAACCTAGCCTGTGCAACACTGCATACTGTACTGATACTGTTTTGCACGCTGTCTTAACTGACATGCTGCAGTATCAACATTTCAATCTTGTTACACCTATTGACGACGCTATCCAATTATTCTTATTCACTATATTACCGGGTTTATATGATCGTTCTTCCTTGGACACATGTATCATTCTACTGTATCGACTCCCACTGTAAACACCTAGGAGCTCTCCTATCATGCAACTATTATTTTAATTTAATTTTAAAAATAAACGATAACCTCCCGCGGCCCGGCGCCGCCCCTCCCAAAACCCCACCGAGCCCCTGCGGCTCCCACTTTTTTAAAACCCCCTCCGGATGACCTTGACCCACTTCCCAAACCCATCCATCACTGTCACCCCCACCCCACACTTCCAACCCCACACCTGCCACTTCCAACCGCTGACCTTGACCTGAGCCAGGAGTGGCCAAAAGACACTACTCTCTAAAATTGAAAAATGATCGTTGAACTCAATTATATAGTAAAATTAACCATTTTTGGTATAGGAGAATATAAGAGAATCAACACGATCTAGTTCAAATTCTGATCTGTAATTGTAAGTATCAAGTAAGTAAGTTACTATCAAGTATCTACTTCGAGCACAATATAGTCACAAGGAACTCCATATTTAAACTGCACTGTTCCTTGATCATTGTTAGCATATATAATAAACTTTATGATTACTTTAAGAATATGCTTTCCAAGACGAAATTCAATTTGTAATCTTGTTAACAATGGGAGTTCCTATTTGAAATGGACCGCCAGTGGCTAACTGGTGAGTGAAATACTGACAAGCAGTTAATTGAAACGTTGTATGGGACGGTGGAACCAGACCAGTAGGAGCATTAACATGCAATAACATAGCAGCTACGTGCTTAGGTTCCAGCATCCCAGCCGGCCGCTCCAGCGCTGCCAGAGTGATTATCTCTTATCAGATGGACCGGTAATTTGATATTTGACTTTCATGTTGTTCACCTCTTGCGAAGGCTTTTTAATTTGAGGAGGTATGTAAATACTGTGTTTACGAAATTCCCAACCTTGAAATTAGACTTCAAAGCATTGTAAGTAGTGAGTTATTTATAAAAAGTAAAAACTTTCACTTTATTACACTTTTATTAGTTTTAAGCATTTGAACAAATTAAATTCAAACAGTTTCCCTTGTTTTCTCATATTATTCCTTGTTTTATGCTAGGATACTTTTAGTCAACATTTTTAATTTTTTGTAGTTTTCATGTAAAATATACCAATATGAAAATTTTATTTCAGTTCGGGCAAAAAAGGTCCATACCTGAAATAAGGAAATGGGACGTTTTTTGTTCAGCATTGAGTTCACGTCTGAATGAAAATTTGTTGAGGTCTGAATCAGAACTTCGCTGGATTCAAAAAGTGGAATATTTTTCTGTTAGTTTTCCATAATGGTTATTTTCCTACTTCTAACAGACTAAAACGATTTTAAATCTAACATTAATATTTACATTTTGAATTAACCTGACCAAGACTAAAAAGGCCTTGTTGGGAATCGGACTTGTGAATACTCACTGTACTTGCAGACTGTAGCTTCTGTATCCACGCCCATGGTGTAATGTTTGAAATACATCAAAATGTTATTATTAAATGTTGTTATTTGTTTAAAAAGCTTTAAAAAGAACTGATTCCTAAACCATCCAGTCCATTCATCATTGTTTGGTAAAAATTTAAGTATTTAAAAAATTGGCAACAATACACTATTTAAAGGTATGTATGACAGTTATTTTTAATATTCGTTTGAGATTTATAAGCACTCTGCGAAAACTATCAAAACTGGTTCAGGAACTTCAGCTTTTGATTATACAACTATTGTCTGAAATTACAGTCTGAATTATAGTCTAAAGATGGACCTGGTTTATAGGCTGATTCAGACGGAACACGTCTGTCTTCAGGACTGGACAAACCTGAATCAGTACGTTCAGTTCTGATCATTTCTGAAAGAAACTTATTCAGATTTTATCAGACCTGAACATCCTATTTCATGTTGGTAGGTTTTATGTTCTCCTTTTATTATTATTTTTTTTTACTGGCCTTTTATATCTGACCTATTCTCAAATTAATAAAGACGATGATAGGTTATTTTAAAACAACAACTAATGTTGCATACCATGAACGTTTTTATTTTCACATCTTCACCAAATAGACGAGGTGTGATTGGTGACAGAATAAATAAAAATAAATCCTTTTACTAGTCGATAACCGGTTTAAAACATCTGATTAGAATAATGTATTTGATTTCACAACCATGTCAACTCAAAGTTCTTATGTTCAGCTTAAGTACCAGGGGGGTCGAGATTATGCTCGGTAAAATTAGGCCTATTATGCGTCACTTTCCTTTCTCAGACATAGCTCGTTCGCTCCGCTCACGCACCCTCTTCATTATGAATACGAGATATAGTCCGTTTTTTTAAGCCTGATCCTTCGTGGGAGAGAAGGTGGAGGGGGTTTGTTTATACTTGCCACTATCCCATTGGCTGAAGCCTTTTGTTTTTTTTTTTTTGGTTTTTTTGTTGTTTTTTTTTATTTCACTGTTGCATACCAGCTGTTAATTTTACATCACAGCATAATGTGTATCAGTTTTACAATATTGTTGGTAGCAGTTGCTTTTTAATCAGTTTACTTTGGAACTGTTACTTTTTAACAAGGGATAGGTTTGGCTAAAAAATATAACAGCTGACTAGGATTTACTGAAAGATATTATAGCTTATTTAAAACGTTATTTGAGAAAATCTGATACTCGACACACGTTTGTCACGAGTTTAAATGTGTTGTTTACAGTTTAAATTTTTTGTTTACAGTTTAAACCCCTCCCCAACCCCAATTTTCTCGTGAAGGATCAGGTTTAAAAAAACGGACTATAGTTCCCTTTGCTCATTTGTGCGAAAGGATGCTGAACTTTGGTATAAACGTGTTGAACAAAAGGTTACAGATGTATCACATTGGTTTATGTATACAATTATCAGCTGATTTTTGTTCAATTTAGTAGCTCCGATAAGTCTCCATAAGGATTAACACGGGAATTTTGAAGGGGTCTGTGACGGATTTTTCCAGCGTTGGGACCATCTCCAATCAATTCCTCGTAGCCAAAATATTCTTATAAAAAAAATAAAAAATAAAATTGTTGGACAGAAAAAAAGTTTTCCAGTACATATACAGTGCTTGTTATAGGGTGTAAGATATAAATATTATCAGATGGCTGAATAATGTATTTGTAAATGCTAATTTCTTGTGCATCGTGTCACAGAATTCAACGGCCTCTTTGTTACTTATTTACAAGCATCTATCACAAAAGGAAAAGCTATAGTCATCTTCCAAATTTTAGTTACACAATCCGAGATACGATCGGAGAAAGTTAGAGTCGGTATCATGACGACGTTATGCAGCTGACACCAACCGCGTCGGCAACGCAGTTCAACAAGTTGATCGCTTCGGTAACACATTATAACGAGTTAATAGTGTCGAGAAACATGGTTTAACAAGTTAATGGTGTCAACGGTTGATTGTGTCGGTAACACAGTTTAAAGAGTTAATAGCGTTGATAACATAGGTTAACAATTTAATGGCGTCAGTAACACAACAATTCGACCATGTCATTAACGCATTTAAGCAAGTTGAGCACATCAGTAACGTTGTTTAACAATTTGGCTGAGTCGGTAACGCAGTTTGAACAGGTGATCGCGTCGGTAACTATCGGTCGCCCACACCGAGTGGGAGGCTGTGACCGACGATTTGCGGAAATCAACTGTTTATTGCGTTGATTAAACAGCTATCAGATCGTTAGAGAGAAATCACAGACGAAGAGATCATTTACGAGGGTCTCGGAGGCCATCACGGCAGGGCCACTTTGGTGGGCCGTTGTGCCTTGTATTTTAAGTATGGCCTAAGGTTAACGAAAATAGTCCGATGAACATTTTAACAGCTCCCCCCTCTTGCCATGCAATGTTGTCATTTATGATTGTGTTTACCATGTGTAATATCGTATAAAATATGTTTCTGGATTGATTTGGCAACAACGTCAATAACTTCCATAAAACTATTACTATGGGCAAGGTGGTTAAAATTGTGTTTTATACATTTTTATGCAAAAGTCTCTCACACTACCAGTCAACAGTCCATTATACCACTTGGGCACTTTAAATACACAGTTTTATAACAATGAGTTACTGTTCAAAATAAAATATTATGAAAAAGTCATAATTTTTATTCCCATTTTAAAATAAAAACATGCAATGGCAATGTTATGAGATTGGTGTTTCAGTAAGGTGCGTTAAAGCTTGTTCCTTAAAATTTAAACCACGTTACGATTTTCAAAATGATTAACGAATATTCAGGGTGAGTTTTAAGTCTCTTCCCCCTACTTATTTTCTTTGCGGTATAAGTTACACGGTTTAAACTCCACACACCTATGTTAGAGGTTGAGTGTATCGGGAGTTATTGCATTTTTTCCAGCAATATGATATTAATGCAAAGTATGATCGCCTGCCATTTCTGACTAGGTAACTCTTTTGAGGTTGTGTTTGCGGCATCTATATTCTTATTTCTATAAGGGTTTCGTTTGTTACGTCCCTTTTTCTCTCAAACTACTGAACTGATTTTTAAGATTGAGGTGTCATTTTAAAGCTTAAAATATACCGCAGTGACGAATGGTAATTAAAAAGGTAGTATCATCTCGGGCTTCGCCCCCCTCGCCTTTGATTTATTTCTAGAGGGCGCTTTAAAATGTTGGCCAACTTTTATTGCAAGTTCTTTAATGTGAATTGTAATTTAACAGCTGATTACCTTCACGTGAATTTTAAAAGCCAGATAGTAAACAAAAATAGATCTCTGTCACTTCACAATCAACATTCACGTACTGTAGGTGAGTTACACCCATACAGAATCATAAAATGCGCAATTTGCGCACGGGCGACCTCGTTGTTCTCTATTCTTGAAGTCCTTTAATTTGATATACATATTGACCCATGCTTACTTTTAATAATCTTGACTTACTCCTCGGGGACCGTCGCCCATTGAAGGTGGAGAGTCAATGAACCCATGAAATATGCGGAGTTTCAACCTTGTAATACATAAGAAAAAAATTGGGGGGAAGGGACTTAAAATTCACCCTGTATAAAGAAGACCCGTTGAGAGGGGTCATTACCAAACACAGATAAACTGAAGTTCACGTTGATGGTTTACATAAAATAATTTACGTAAAAGAAATCCAATTCCAAAACTAATTAAATTCATCTTGTCAAAAGTAAAAGACTTTTCCAAACCGACCTTAAAGTTACACCCGCCCATAAACCACTTTAACCAAACCTCATTCTTTCAGCCGGTCTTTTAAGAGAAAAGTGCAACTCATTTATTACCCAAGTACTTTAAATAACTCAACAATATTACATGTCACAGGAGATTGCATCTGAGATGCATGCAGCCTCGCCCAGCCCAAAACCGGCTACCGGTACCTACAACGACAACGACGGTGTTGCAAGCCCCGAATATCCATCTCGGCCATCCTGGTCCAGCAGCCTCATAACACTTTAAGCAGATTATTTGTTCCTCAGTCAGACAAACATTCCTGCGCATGTAGGGCATTCCTAATGCAATTCGATTTATTATTGTTTCCTCATCATAAAACACCACGTGACTGGAGTGTCGATCAAAACCATTTCTTGCCCAAAAGAGAATAATCTTAGAAAATTGTTTTTTTTAGCTACTATAGTTAATAAGTATATATTGTTGATCTCATGTTATCCGTCCCTGATCTGAAGATATAGTTCACATAATGGTTTACATCCAAAGAACCGCCAAATCTCTGCGCAACGAGAGATGGTGGTGCACCATTAGGTTGGTAACCTACCCAATACCATAACCTATCATAACCTAATAAAATCCAACATAACCTATACAACTAAACCTTACCTAAACCAAACTAACCCAATCCAATAGTAATTAAATTTCACTCTATAATTACTTAACCTTTCTGGACTTTGGTTAGGTTGTTTAGGCTTCAACGAACTTAAACTAGATAAAGAGTGCTACAGTACAAAGAAAGGAAAGTTCAGAATATAGAATCCCTCTGTTGATTTGCTTCATTTTTCCACAAATCCCGCCATTCAATTGGTAACCAGTCCTTTCTTTAGACTTTCTTACCTGTTCTTTGCGATTACACACACACCTATCCAACAAATAATTAGATGTTTTAAGAGTAAAATCGGTGATATTTTAAGTTTGTTGCGACCAATCAAAATAGCTTAATCTGGTAACCAAGGAAACGAGTGTTAGGTGTGGGATGGTTGCCTAGGAAACAGGAAAATCTTAAATAAAATGGTACAAATCAACAGTGGGCAAAAATTTTATGTGTTTATCACTCCATATGTAGTTAAGCCTCGTTGGGCTAGTTCAATCGGGGCCTAATGCGGTTAGTTAGTTTAGGTTATTTAAGTTAGGTTGCTTTAGTTTATTTATGGATGTACTGTATTATATTTACTAGGTAACTCTTTATGTTAAAATGAATCTGGGGCACATAACAGATTTTAAATATATTGGTAAATCGTAGTTGCATATCATAGGCCAACCCAGTTTGATTAAGGAAGGGAAGTACTTGCCGCATTATTTTGCAGAACGAAACCAAAGAAATTCAAGTTTCTACCTATTTTACATAATACACAAAATTAAAGTTGAAGTAAAATGGCTATTGGATCGCATTGATAGCACAACGAAGTTTATAAATGAGCCTCGCCATATAAGGGCGAAAGTTGTCCATTCCCAGTATATACTAAACTGTTCTGATTCGACTTGCACCATTATTACTGAATGGAAATTTAAAACAAGCTCAAATTGTGTACAGTCATACTGATTTACAAGCCAACGTAAAGGCCGTCTCCGTTTTCAAGCTGACGTTCGCTTACTTTTCTTCGTCACATAAACAGTATTTATGTTAAGCTCAGGCATAAAGTGTCGTAGATGATTTCCATTCTTCATGGAGCAAGGTTTTTTGTAGTGGTTCAATAGATGTTGGAACTGTTTACTGTTGAAGATTAAACTGTGAGGTTGGTGTATCAGTAGATGTTTACTGACCTGTACGTCGCAACCGGGGGATATTAAGCGCAGGTGTTCTGTAGTCGAAGTTAGTTCCGCTGAGGCAAATTGAGTATCTCAGAGCGACGGAGCTGCTCGTTCTTCTGATAACTAACTAATACTCGCTTCTGGAAGTGCGACGCAGGTGTTCGCAAGACTGCAAAGCAGTTGTCAAGTTCAAGTCGTCGCAAAATGATTAATTGATAAATTACAACACGTTTATGTAATATATCCAACCAAAAGGAGAGGTATGTTACAATAATTGAAATATTTGGAATTTGATTTAGTTGACAACAGTTTTATAATTTATCAACCTTCGCCATGGATATAATAACAATAATAATTTTGTTAGGCCTACTTTTGGCAAAAAAAAAAAAAAAAAATGGAATCAACTGTTATCTTTTAGTAAAGGCATTATGTATACCCATTTCAAAATGAATTTTCTGTCGAATTACGGATTTCAATTCCCCATTTTCCGTCTCTCCAGGCGAAAAAAACAATCCAAGCACAATCAAGGACTATTATTACAGCTGTTAAATTTCTCATGTCACTTAAATGTAAGTGTTTTGGTTTTTATTTATTTATTTATTTTTTTTTAGAGATGAAAAACAAAGTCTCTAAAGTCTTTATAAAGAAGCGTTTGCAACGGCAATTAGGATAAGTAACATGATCATCAGCGCAATCTCTAGATCCCAATAGCTCTAGATGCTTTGTGCGCTATTATCTACTCCGAACCAAGAAATCTAGAATGAGAAGGAGGTAGGTGCCATCAACAAAATCGATATCGTTAAAGATGCACCACTTAAAATGTTCAAAGCAAACCACTCATAGATACTTTAAAATGCTTCATCAGCTGTTGGTGTCACCTACCTAGGTTTGTTCTAGATACATGGCTCCGAACTTCAAGAGCGAAATTATGACTGCGAAGACAAATATTTGAATTGAGGTCGGTCAAGAGAGAATTCGACTAGTGGCGGGAACTGGGATTGTGTATCTCAACCGCAAATTAATTTTGAACGGCGTGGAGTGCTGCAACTTCACATTAAGATGTTAGATGCTTTAAAATTAGTTTTTATCAAATCAGCCTGTTTTTTGTTCTCTCAACTGTACCAAAACCGATTCTTTTTGGTCCTAGGACTGAAAAATCATCTGGAGAATTTTTTAGGTCCTAGTACTGAAAAGTCAGCTGTTTCCTATGTATATTATTATTCATTTATTAATATTGAGGAGCAGAATTTTGAAATTCAAACGTTATAAAGAGCATTGTTTGTAAATAAAATAAATGTAAACACTGCATATTACTAACTTTGTAAATATAACCTCGAAAATACAACTTTATAGTTAATATTTTTAATGATCAAAAGTCTAATTTCGCATTATGATAAAAAACGTTGTTCATCACTCGGAGCAAAAGTGTCTTTTTGATGCTTAATCGTTTTTAAAAACTCGGCTGCGCCTCGTTTTTAAAACACGATTGCGCACCAAAAAGACCCACTTTTGCTCCTAGTGATGAAAACTACTATATAAACTAAAACAAGCTTAAGTTAATGTATTTTTATACTGTCTAAACTGTTTTTACTCAGGCATTTTCCCACAAACCTCAGGTTACCGAATTAAACACAAATCTCAGAAAACATGGATTAATTTGATTGCATCATAAACTTTGCGTTGTACTAACAAACAATTGCATGGAAAAGATATAAAACATATCTGATATTCTACATGTTAAGCTTTGTATCATTGCCCAATGCACGTTCCAACCCCCAAGCCCCACAAAACATTGATCCTTTGCGTATGATTGAGATATATACAGTACGTAAGTAACACTAATAATAATCGAATAAATTATTTGGATGCTCCCAGGAACAAAAACGCATTAGAAACTTCCTTGGAAACAGCTGATTACACTAACTGTTGGTTATCTATATGGCACTGCTGTTTAGTAGCAAATCAATTCATCTGTCTTACACGAACATTCTAACTTTACTCCTAGTTGTTTTTAAATTTTAGAAAAGTTGAAGCATATCGGTTGTGTGAAGCATGATTTACCACGTAAGCAATTAATTGTCAGTAGTTGTTCTAGCACACCAATTTGCTTTTCATAATTGTCATTCAACATAAATTGTTCGCATTTCACAACGAACACTTCACCACAATGTTCATTTGAGAAGTAAACAGTTCTGTTGAAAGGACACGTCGATCTGTAAATTTCAAAATTATTTTACACAAAAACATTGCAAACAAGTCTAATGGAGCGAGAAGCCGACTCGATCAAATCACTTTGCCGGGCTGGATGTGGTTTTTATGGTAGTCCTGCCACTGATGGTCTATGCTCCGTTTGCTTCAAAGAGGCTTTGAAGAAGAAGCAGCAACAGCCTAACACCGGGGGAACTTTATCCTCTGAGATGCTAACCTCTGCAGACAATCGAGAATCATCCTTATCCAACGAAGCAGGAATCATCAAAAGAAATTACAATGAATGTGAAGATCCAGTTGGAAAAGAAAATCTAAAAGACACCAAAAAAACAAACCGCTGTTCAACTTGCCACAAAAAAGTCGGATTCACTGGATTCGAGTGTAGATGTGGAGGAATATACTGTGGAGCTCACCGTTACTCGGATGAGCACCATTGCACCTTCGACTATCGAGCACTCGGAGCCCAGGAAATCCGCAGGAACAACCCTGTCGTCGCTGGAGAGAAGATAAAGAAGATATAGCACGGAAGCGGTTTGGAGAGTGTGTTTTGGGTTAGTTTTGTTCACAGTTCAAAGTGTTGCTCTTATTCTTTGGTGTTTGCTGTTAGAGAAAAATATGTAAGAGAAATTCATTCACTTGTTTTATTTTACTGTGGAATTACCTCCACATAAACTAATATTAGTTTAAAGATTTAAATTACCTGGATTTTCATCAAAGTTATCCTGTCTTGCGCATTTTTGTAAACAAGAACTTGGTGTTTCACGTAAATAAATCGTAAAACGGGATTACTTGGCTGAAGATCCAAGTAGTTTAAACTTTTAAGTTCATTTTATTTACATGTTTCAGATTGGTTTCCATGCTTACGTAAAAATTAGGCTATTGTTTTAGGTTTGAGTCTCCAAATTTCATCTCTTTCATTCAAAGCTAGTCTGCAAATGGTTAACCCTCAAAACTGAAATAAATATTAATAAACTTAAACTATATTCCACTTTGGTGAAGCGAACCTACACATTTTATTTTATTCGCTGGCATACATTGTAGGTAGCAATGCCTACACAACTAAAGCTTTTCAATTTAAAATTGACATCGTATCCCAATGTTAGCTAAACTTGGTAAAAACAACAATCAATTCTTCATGTAAGTGAAATCTCTCGATAATTAATAACTGATGTATGTTGTGTTGTCACAATCTAGGCCTAAAGGTCTTTGTCCAACAGAGAATGAGGTAATAAATTAGTTAAATAATTTCCAGAACTATAGAAACAACGCAAACGAACCAATACTACTAAATCTTTTGGGCTATATTGACCCAAAGAAAGTATTAAGTATCATAAGTATTATATACTTAAAAAACAAGTATGATAGGCTACGTAAAGTACAATTGTGGCTCATTAAATTTAGAGTCCAAAAGAATTATAAAGACGGTGGGAAGAGCCATAAAGTTAAATCGGCAATAAAACAATTTAGTTTTCTTGTATAAAATTTGGACAGATAACTAGTGAAAATATTCCTTAGGTTGTTTGGCTATTTAATAACCTTAACTATCTAAAGAGCCGGCTGATCTTAGACAGTAACAAAGCTACAAAAATCATCACACCCATTGATTGTACACTCACCCTTCATTCATATTCGCCTTAAAATACGCCCTGATAGCGTCGGCCTCTTAAAAATTGATAAAGTGAAAGCCAAGTCTTTATTTTTATTTTAATTTATAAATATAACAAATTAAAACGTAAGCAAACTAATTCTCGTCTTATTTCTCAACCAGAACATACCTTCAGCTCCATAGTTAAAATATTAATTTTATTTCTCAAGTGGAAAATATCCTAGGCTGCAATTATTCCGATGTTATCATGCAATTACATGCAAGCAGGCGATAAAAATAACACAAAACAATTTGACACATCCATGCTCCTTGTCGCTGGCAGATAAGAAGCGATGCCGACTGATAAGGGAGCGACAGGACGGCGCGCCGATGACCTTGGATAGTGACGGACGTGCCGTTACAACCGCTTGTACCGGAGCATATACAAGGAGCAACACGCCCCCGCGACGAGTTGGTAGTACCACAGATAGAAGCACTCTCTATAGATGTCTGACTGAACATAAAAAGTTTTGAGGAGGTTCGTCGTGGTTACTAAGTTACTACACCAAATCCTAGGGGCGCTTCGGTTACGCCAACACCCCCCTAAATTAAACGAAGGGCAAAAGTTAGTGGGAATTAAGAGGAAGTAACGTCACAATTCCAAAGCTCCCTTCCCCGTGAATCCTGCTGGAGTACGTCGAGTCAGGGCTGATAAGGACCAATGTTTTGTCTCATCAGTACTTAGCTGCAACTGTCAACTTGACATACTCATTACTCAACACTGCGCATCAGCCCGCGTCACGCACTCATGTTCTGATGATCACCAACCTAATAACAATTATTTTACGTTAACAATTATTAGAATTTTTTTTAAATTTTTTTTTTTTTTAATTTAAGATAAAAGGAGGTGTGTTTAAAGTAATGGTGGTATTTGTTGCAATAAGGTTTTTATATGGTAATAATCTATAGTTCTAGTATGAATAGGGAAATAAAGGAAAATTTGTTTTTCAAGAAATATTTTGTCAACATTTATATCTGTTGAACATTTATAGCTTAAATGCCAAGCGTAGGCCTATTTATAAGTATCAAATACCTTGGTGAACAACACAACCTTTTTTCCCCTTTAAACCATTTTTCCTATGGTAAAATAGGAATAATTCAACTGTCCTATCAAAGGAAACACAGTATTAAAAAATTTAGGAATTAAAATAAAACAACTACATATTTGTTTGTTTTTACAGTTACAGTAGAATGAATGTTAAAGGTAAATACCTGACTTGAAAATTAATTGGTGATACACAAAACTGACAACTAACTACTTGAGTAAAAGACAATGTGTGTGTGTATCCAAGGTAACGTACTAAGTAAATTTTTAACTCTTTTAGATTTAAAAATAGAAAATACACAGTAAATGTTGAATAATATAAACTAGAGATAGCCCACTGGTCGAAATTCGACCAAAAACTGCAAATTAGATTTAAAAAGTTTTATAACTGGAACATCTGTTCTTCCTGGATTTCTAGCATTTGTTATTATAACAGCTGTCCAATGATTCAATCATTTACCCTTCCTCCATAAGATTAACATTGGAACTTTGTAAGCCTGTGAGGCGTAGCCCTGGAGTCCGATGTGAATTTGAATGGGATTCTGCTCATCTACAGCACAATACCTTTCTAACGGTATGCGCAGATTTCTCCTACGATTCATACGAGCTGAGAAAAAAGGAGGAAACGAAACATGCTTGCCTATTAATATATAGATGGATGGATATAATGTATTGCTATTAAATTATTGGAGTGGTGGGATTTTTGTAAATTTGGTGATTACGTATAAGAAGTAAAACAACAAAAATGTAAAACTGTAGGCCTACTAATGACATTCCCATAATAGCACGTAGATTGCACACAAAAAATTGTTGTACAAGAATTATTCATTTACGAGAATAGGTAATAAATAGTTTTATTCGATGTATTTAAGGTTTAGATTTTATATGAATCATAACACAAATAAATCCCATTTCAATATCCCTCACGGCGGACCCATGCCCCACTGATCCGGGGTTATCAACCGTCAATGGAGGCAGGACAAGACGGTGACTTAACGCGATTTATGTCTACACCGACTAAATAGTCTGTGGAGAAATCAAAGGCACGTAAAGATAACCAAAACAGTACGTCCAAGATCGGAGCCCGAGTCTTTCAGAGAGGCCGATCATTACGGGCGACATAGTTGCTGGAATTCCGCCGCTGTGCTCAATAGAGGCTTATCTAGCGAAGCAGCTCCTTATGCAGTGGTTGTGGGAAGCAAAAGGTCTGGGCTAGCCGGGCAAGGTCACTGATAAAGTGGCACGGGCAATGGGCATAGCTCACGGCAAAGACCGCCGCCTGTTGCATCACTTAATGCTAACAGATGCTGCATGAACTAATCTTAAACTTTTTCTGGACAAATATATACAACATGGTTAAGGTGAATAGAAGAGAAGAAACTGTATGGTTTCTTCAGGGCAGTCCCTCTCAGATTCGGAATCAGTTTTGGGATATTTGCAACTGTGGAAGTTTAGGCATAAATAAGTCAGTTATAAGTCGGGAGCAATAGAACAGGATTAAATAAGCCAGCTGATATTTGCTCATTTAACTACATGTTAATTAGCTTCATGATGTAAAGGACTACTTATAGGTGTGTTCCTACGGAGACGAAAATTGGTTCGTTCTGCGCATCCCTCGAAGTTGACGTCATTTGTTTTGGTTTTAAACATGTGATCAGCTTTTACTCAAGTGTATGTTTTCATTGACTAATAGGTTAGACACCTTGTAAGGGCCGTATACGCAACGTTATGCTACTAACAAATGCTAAATTTAAGATAAATTAAGATAAATTTGCCTTTTTCATTAAAAAATATTAAATAATTTACTACTGTTTTCTTTTAAGTTTATTAAAGCAATCGGTGTCATTTTGTTTTATACTGTATTTTTGTTCTTTAAATAAATTGTTATGTTGAATTAACTTTCAGATGGTTTAAATTTAAGGATAGTATATTTTACTTAAAGAAAAAGATTTTTACAAACTAAAATTATTGCAGGTCTTTAAGCATAGAATAAAATTCCTAGATAAATATTTACAGCCACAAATAACTTTGAAACTATAATGATATTGTGAACAAAAACAAAATAATTTAAGACATAATTTAGGAAAGTTTTTCGTCATTCACTATTGAGTAGAAATGCCTAAAAGCGAATTTTAAATGGCTTTAAAATGCGGCAGATATTTTATTTTATTCTACATTATTCTACAATCATTCTGCGTCGTCATAAAATTTAACTTTGCAAAACATACTACGGAATATTTTTACAGACCTTGCAAATTGAGAAGAAAGAGAAACTATCATGCCTCTTTTTAGACCTTTGTCAATAGTAGTCTAACTAATCTTTTCAGTGTTAAATTGGTAGGGCCTAATAGAGTATTTTTCAATGCAATTTCATAGTACTTTTATCATTCAATACGTTTATTTTTTAGAAGGTTATGTAAGCTAACTATAAAAAAACTAATGTTTTACACCGTGAAAAGTATTAGTGGTTCTCGGGTCTACAGAGAGAATTATATTATCATTTTTCGGCCTTACCACCGGGTATTTGAATTTCATAAATTTAAAATAACTTAAAGTTATTTTGTGTCTATCTTTTGTGTTATGGTGGTTAGAAAAAAACTTAACTAATTAAAAATAATTTTTAAAACGAGCATATATACCAACTTTTTATTACAAAACTCAAAAAAGTTATCTAACCACAGTATTTGAAAAACACAGGCTAAATGGTAAAACATTGTTTAGGCCTACTTATTCAACTTCTTCATTTTTTCTTCATATTACGGTTTTCATGAGATTTGTTTAGGTGTCTTACTCTGAGAGTTTAGAAAGTAAAAAACTTTTTTAACATTCTGTATTTCCCTACAAACATCATTTATTCCGTGAACTCTATTAAAAACGTCCTCCACAATTAATGCAGCTTTAAAAAAGTTACTGTCCGGTACACACAAACTCCCCTTTGACACAGTCTCAATCCAAGACGTTTCTTCTCCACGTGAATCAACTTCTTTTAAGTAGGTACTCATAAAGAGAATGTTCCTAAGTTGGGAAACTGTTTTTTTAGCTTAAAAAGCCACGTAGCCGGCAACATAATTAAGGGCGTCTTCTGGAAATATACTCTCTGAGAATAATTAATTGTATGTTTCTGAATGATTCCTCTTCGAATTGGTCGTAATCATCACTTTATGTGGAGTTGTTTTCTCACAATTATAACTCACCACACAGTTGAGAATATTCGCTGTTTGACACTCCTTTTCAGTATCTATTTCGGACTGATGGCCATTTCCTACTCTAGCACTCAAACACGTTTCTTCATCAGGCTCAACGTTATATTTTAAGCTGAAAATGTTAGATGAGTGTTGTGAATGATGTACCAACGTATTCTGTAGCGAAACTGCAGTGCGTGGGGACAGTCCGTTTACTCTACCGATCATAGGCTCTATGGCCCCATTTTAATAATATTTAATATATAAGGAGGTCCATTTGCTCTACTGGTTCATAGACTCTATGGCCCTTCTTAATATTAAATAAAATATAACATGGGGCCACTTACTCTACCGATCATAGGCTCTATGAACCCTAGTAATATTTAATAATTTTTAAGAGGGTCATAGAGCCTATGAACCCATTTAAATTAAGTATATGGGTCCAAAGCATCTACTGGCTCATAGAGTCTATGAACCTTTTCAAATTAATATTAAATAAAATTATGAAATAGGGCCATAGGCTCTATGAGCCGTTTTATATTAAATACGTTATATATTGAAAAAGAGGTCCACTTACTCTACGGGTCCGTTATATCTACTCTGTACGCACCACTCGCTTCCTTCAGCTCTCGTGCACAAACGAACTGAGATAATGTCACCCGGTTTTCTGCATCCTATTCTACGATAAATAAATATCAATCTATCAATATATGTATCTCTGCATCTATATATCTATGTACCTATTTATATACGGTAATACGTGAAGCAGTTTTTTTGAACACAACTTTTCACTTATTTCTGGACCGATTTGAACGTTTGAGGAGTTAAAATATTCGTCTCTGTTCATAGTTTTGTAATAGGGAATATTGGAAAAATTGGATCAATCGATAAATGGTAATCAAATAGGGTGATAAATAATGTATTGCGTGAGCCCAATAAATCAGTGTCAGATTTTGAGCTGTTTAGAGGTAATTTACAGAACATTAAATTAACAGAAAGAGGTGAGGTATTCGTAGAAGATGATGTAAATATTTTATGATAAATTAAGACTTACTGAGCAATTTTATTAATAATCATGGCAAAATTTTTATACCGAGAAACAGAGTGAAAAGAGGTACATTTTCAGCCCGTGAATCATGTCCAATATTTTTTAAGGCGAAAGATTTAGTCGGTTTGAAAGGAAACCAGCGGAAAGCTGGATTCGAACAGAAGCCCGTTAGGCAACATCCACAGTTAGTTGTAACCTATTAATCTATTGTAACCTATTATCAAAGGATGAAGCTCCCTTAAATGTTTTACTCTCGTAAAATACAATTCTGCTTCTGTATAGCTTACCTAAATATTGCCTTTGCAAAAGTTAGCAGGGAAAGTAATCCTGTAATTGAGTTTTTTAAAACAATACAAAATCGTGCTTTATATATAGTTTCGTGTAAAACAAATGAAATGAGCTTAAGAACAAGAAAATTTCTTTGCTTATTACCAAACCACCAATAAAAAAGTAGCAAACTTATGGCAGTTAACAGCGCTATCAGAAATGAAAAGGCTGCTGAAGAAGAAATAAGTCTTGCAAGGGATCGTGGAGGTATTGACAAAGAGGGCGTTCTGTTGCTGACCGTAGTAGCAGATGGAATCTGGACAAAGAGATCTTATAGAACCAATTTTAGCTGTATGTCAGGCGTTGTAAGAACACTTTATTTCATAAAAAAGGACTCTGATGGTTTATTCTTTCATTTGTTAGCATGTGTTGTATTTTACAAGAACATAGGCTTTTCAATTACTGCAACTTAAAAAATAGAATAATTTAACATATGAATCAAAATAATTCATGTTTAAAACACAGCAGTAGGCCTACTACTCATTGATAATTTTAACTTCATTGTTAAAATTAGATAATTACACTAATCCCTAATAACAGTATAAATGTTGCTATTAATAAATAAATAAAATAAATAAATAAATTCTTTATTGCTGTAGGACAATAAAGTATTGCGTCAACTTACATTATGAAAATGAACACACTCATAGTGTAAAAAACATAGTTGATAAAGTACCAGCCAGAGATCACCATTGAAATTTATAAAAGGACTCAGGCCGATGTCTCCCCTGAGTTGTGGTTCATGAACTCGTCCACCGAGTAGAACACGGACGACACTAAATAGCATCTTTGATTTGAAATTTGATTCCGAATTTTCATTTCGAATGCCTTCTGGAGCTTTATTCAAAAATGAAACACCCGCCAGAGAGGGTAGGCACGCCATTTTCGCCAACGTGTGCTGCGCTGTAAAAATGGCGTGTGTAATTAATGTATTTGTAGACTATTAGTTGCTCATAAACAAATTAAATTAAATATTCCAAATTTAGGTATTTCAGCGATTTCTTAAATATAAGGTGAGCGTAGTGAAAGAACTAAACCTGACGAGCGCATTTCTTTCGTTAGTGCATTTCTCTGTGAAACATTTGAAAATTATGTAATTAACTATGTATACAATAATAACTTTCAAATTTAATACTTCACATATTTTTATTGGTACTAATTGCAGTAACAAGGAACTGCACAAAATATTTATTTGTATTAGGGAAAATATATTCGTCTAGAATTTTAAAATTTGTTTAAACATATTTATTACATGTTCATTATTGTAAATGGTCTATTCGAAGTAAAATAAGGATTACGTAAAAAACTATGGGAGCTTGTTTTGTCATATGTATATATTTTTTATAAAAAAATGAATTAAACAAAACTATTTGGAGTCATGTTCACTAATAAAACCGTGTGTATGTATTTTATTTATTAATTATTCAAATTGCTAAGTGTAAAATTCGATGAGGGGATTAAATAAAGTTATAAAAAGAGAGAAAGGGTTTCTGTAAATGAATATAGTTTCGTAAACATGTTACATCTGAACAAAGTAATGTCATTTGTTATGTATTTGTAATACAAGTTCCTATTTTCGTAGCAGGCCTACACCAATTTATTGAATACTGTAATTACATGTAAATATTAAGTTAAAACTACAATTATAATTCATTATGATTATTTATTATCATGTTAAATAATCTTTGAACTTGAATACAAATTTTGTATTATTTTACAAATATTATATGTTATATGGTTTAGTTATCGATAAAATGGTTCATTTATTCCCTTTCTATTCATCTAGGAACTATGAGGGTTTTCAATATCTGTGTCGGTGCTGTGACGGAAGGCCGCGGACCGGCTGTCGTGGGGCGGACGACGTCACGCGACGGAGGAGCAAGATGTCCTGGCGCCGCGCCGGGCGAGATAAGAGCAACGTAGTACCATATTTCATCTATGGTAGTACTACGGCACAGCGCACTATTTTCGTGGTGCTGTGCCCGGCGCAGATTAGTCCACGTAGTTCTGCTCACTGCCGCTAGTCTCGCAGACATGCGAGAAAACTTTTGCTACATCCTCTGAACCCCACAGCAAAACACAGGCGAACGAAACAGGGAACTGAGTGACTTCTCTCTTAAAAGAGGCAGGCGATTTACCAAAAAAGTTGACAGAAGGAGAAACCTCGACGTACCTGCCACTTTAAATAAAAAATATTAATTTTCGATGTGTGTAAATGTATTTAATCGAACCCGGATAAAACACGAATAAAACATTTGTGTACTGACTCAACATTTTCGTTTTTGTAAGTCCCGTAAAAAATCAATCTTATCACTACACTTAAACATTTAAATTTCACTCTAAGAGCTGATGGGCTTAATGACATCACAGAACAAAATTTAGATTTGGTTCGGGTCCAGAATGTTCAAGTTTACTCTAATCGTTAGAGGAAGAGTTAATAGAATTCCGCTATGGTGGATCGGGCTTAATATAAAAATTCCAAGTAGCCTATAACAAAATAGTATGGTATATAAAAGATGATATAGTTCGTATATAAATTAATTAGGTTCATGGCCATAGTGGAGAAATGGCGGATAGTTTTAATAAATTTTGTCGGGAGATGACTTGTTGGGGTAAAGCGACAACGTGTCGTCGTAGCCAATTTTACCTGCGGCCACACCATACCTGCTCTGCGGGGGTACGGCATGGTGTCGTCGCTGCCGCTTGAAGCGGGCACATGTGTTTCCATAGTATTTTCATTCAATTATCTAAAAATCTATAGATAAAGGGTATCTATATAGCGTATAGATAGAGGGTATTTAGATAAAAATTTGCTGTATATGTTGGCCTAAGAGTGTTTTTGCAGTCAGTTGATGCTGTTCAGATACAGAACAAAAAGTTCAGATTAAGTCAGTTTTTGTCAATGTTATTTAATAACATTGCCTCTATGTGAAAACCCCTGATTATAGTTTAGTAATAAGCTTTTAGCGTCCAGTAGTTGAAACGAATTATACTATTTCTATATCGAAAAACTACTTTATTGTAAGATTTCAGTAGGGAGAGATAAATAGCATAATCAATGTGGGGTATCCGCCGGCGCCGAGAGAGCAGACCTGTGCGCCAAAGCAAAGCCTACACCTCAGGCTATGCAGGTAGCCAAGCCGAGAGAGGGTGAGAGAGGAGACCAGCCAGGGTACGACATGGTGTCGTCGCTGCGGCGGGCTTCGAGCGACGACACTCAGTGGTACCCCCGAAAATATTTTTACTGCACCCCAACGGGAGCAGGTAAAATTCAGACACAAAGTCGTACAATCGACTTGTTGGCCACTTGTTGGGATGACGGGTTGGGGGGTGCGGGGAAATTTACATCCGAAACCTACCGGTCATTTGGTTAACTAAGGAATAAAAACAAACTTAGATTGTATTATTCTACATGAAAAATTTTTGCTAAAAAACGTAAACAATTATCTTTGTTGACAATCCAGGTAGCCTAATTCAAAGCAGAGAAAGACAGCTGACTGCAAAATAAAAGAAAACATCGTAGGGATGATGTATGTTTGTGGTTTTGTTGGTAGGTTAACATATGGTGGAATTAAAAACAAACCAAAAACAAAAAAGCAAATTGTTTTGGCAAATGGGATGCTTTAGCTTCCCCCTCACCCCGCAACATCGTAGGCCCCGCCGCAACCCCCTCACTGGCCAACAAGTCATCTCCGGACAATAATGACTCACCTTCACGTCTCCCCTCCCATTCCATGGTGTTTTTAGCCAGTAGGCACTGATAACCGATTGTCACAGGTGCAGGGGCTGTAGTGGTTGGTAAGTTCAGTGTCCCATTGAAACAGTAGCTGTATTAGCGCAATGCAAATGGGAACATAACAAATGCGATCTAGCCAAATAGTGTTCAGCTTTGTATTTTTTTCGTAACAGTCTGCAGTGCCTTCGCAATTTCAGTATTTTATCCCATAAGAACAATGTTTAATTCAAAACATTACTGTAAGTTTGTTTTTCGTCTGAAAATTACAAACTTGATGTCATTTTAAATGTTACCATAGTGTCTTTCATTTGACGTTATAGAAAATTAATTTAAAATATCATCCACTCGAATAACGAATAAAAAAAATGTATATTAACACCATTTTAAACCATGTTAAACCATTTTTAGGAGGTTTATTAAAAAATGTATCCACGTCACATGAACCGCTATATCATTATGGTGTACATATTCAAGTTTCATACGAATTCAATGCAAAATTATCAAGATAAAGTGTTTTAAAAGACACCTATAATTAACATTGTTCTTATGGGACTAAAACCAAGATGGAGTAGGTGCTGCAGACTCTTAACTTAAACAAAATAAAATATAGGCCTTAAGGCCTAGCCATCAACATCCATATAGGAATAATAACTGTTTAAAAGTGTTTAAGTCTGTGCTTTGTCCTTTTTCGACACAACATAATTACCGGACGGTGTAGAACCATCATTTAAAAATTCCTCCATTACAATTTTTTTTTATTATTTATAATAGACCTAATATTATTTCCCATATCAATAAACTACGAACGACAACAGTTAATTAACAGTTTATTTTGTATACAGTCAAACCAGGTTGGAACACGTTAAGAAACAAACAAACAAGTAAACACAACTCAAAAAACATTTTTATTAAAAAAACAAATCAGAACAAAATAATTTGCCTTTTTTAAACACAAACTATATAATATTTAAAATGGTTAAGAGGGGATAAATGGTTACACTAGCCGTCACGAGAGAAGTCCGTTGAGGGCGGGGCTTAGCGGTCACGTGATTTTGGACCAACGAATGAAATTCAAGCGATGTTGCCGTTATCCACCTAGCCTAATTGCATAAATCACATGTTGTAAATAATAACATTTCCAAATGTAAACAAAATATATGTAAACAATCCAAAATACAATCTCTTTTAAAACCCTTATTTTTTTAAGAGTAAGTGTTGAATGTTAAGTATAATATTCGTTTATAGTGTAAATTTTGTGGTTGTTTCAATATGGATAAAAAAACACCTCCCGCGTCACTTGCTATTAAAAAAGAAAAAAACAGTTAACAGTGCAGAACGGAACATAGTGTACAACGTTTATTGTTTTTTTTAACAGCTCTCTCTCCTTTCCGTCATTTCGTGAGTGTGTTTTAATCAAACTGGAAAATAATGTACTATTGCTTGCAAGATTGGTGAAAAAAGACAGTTAACATAATAAATAAGTAGGCAATATTGTCAGTTTTTGAAGAGTCACCAATACCAACTTTTTCAACACCGGGAAAATCAAGAATACGAAAGTCCCCAGTCATTAACTGAATAAATTCCCCCCCTAAAACCGATTAAATATTACTATTAAAATATCAGAAAACTTAAACAATTATTGGAAATCTCCAGACAAGAATACACCTGGATAAACTGTTGGAAAATGAACAGCAACAGGGCCGCCTGCACAGGAGATACTTTTTATCTGATCAGACAACACGGCAAGTCCGGCAACGATGTTTGTGATTCCAAGAATTCAAGCATCAATACATTGTGTAAAATAATGAATAAAGGATCAAGTAGTCGACAATATTAAATCCACAAAATTATGTTTCTGTTTTTAAAATGTTACTGTTATTTTATAACTGTTACTGTTATTGTGTTATTGTTCCTGTTATGTTATTGTTTTTGGCCCGTTTGTTTAACTGTTAGGCCCGAGCCTATATTTAGCTCAGTAAGCCGGTAGTTGTTTATTTCCTAATTATGTAGGTCTACCACTTGTTATTTTTTCATTTGTTATCTTTCTAAAAATTTGGGTGAAATTTTAGTTGGTACGAATCACGGTAGAAATTAGATCATTCAAATCATGAAACTATAGGGTATACTGTCCAAGTAAAATGCTGTAGGCGACCAGAAAGCTAGACTATATGACAAAGTCTATTGTATTATTTGATTGTTTGCATTGTTTAAGGGCACAATAAACAATTACTAATTATTCATTTTTTAACTAAAAAAAAAGTATAATTGTGATAGTTCTTTTTTTTCAAAAATTTAATTTTAGATCCTGAGGCAAAATATGCTATGATTCCATGTATCTAGTGCTATGAAGTCTGCGGTTTGAGTAGGCCTATGTTCTAACAAAATTACAATTTTTTTAAGAAGGTGAAAGATAAATTCAGGAAAACACGATCAATTGTAAACGTTTAAAAAAATGTTACTTTAACACTGACATTTAATTTCGTATCCTGATTTAAGGGTTAAAGGAAAATGAAACCAAGGGGTTTCTTAGAAGGAATAAGGGCATATTTATCTTTTGACAGCCTTTTATTAACATAGGGGGTCTTTATTTCAGCAAGGTGTTCATGAAGAGGGCGATCACATCCGTAAAGAAATAGGCGTCACGTGAACAACGGGAGCGGCACGGCACAAACAGTTACTGACAAGTGTTACGGAAAATTTCAAAAGTCAGTAGTATTGCATTTTATGAGAGTGCACTAGGTCAGTATGGAACTGCACAAACACTCCCTGACGATCTGCACCTTCCGCTGCCTTGCAAAATGTTGGGCGAGCGAATTTTAGGAAGTTTCAAGCTGCCGTGCCGGCTATACGGCCACCTGCAGTGCGCGTACCCTCTAGTCGGTGATACGGTAACGACGTGCTTACGTGAAAACGACTTTACAAAGATGGGTATATTTAAGTTGATAGTTTTAATAGATAATACCACAAGTTTAACATTATGAGGCATTTAGAGTACTTGAATCCTCTCGGAGTAATAGGCCTACAAACATGATGGAAGTATTGTTTTTATCTTATTCTTTCTCTAGAAAAATTTAACTTATGACCATAATTTTTTTGGCCACATGATGTTATTTAGCTAAATCTTCTTTGATGGGGCTTGCGAATGTTCAGGACGATGTAAAGAAAAGAAGGATATCCGCCAGTGACGTGCGTGCCCTTCCACCCGCCCGTGCCGAACCGTCCCAATGAGCACGTAACTATAACAGAAGTAGTGTAGGAACTTCTTGGTACATTTTCATCTAAAGGGGGCACTTTCATCCAAATGAAGGCACCGGCCATCTAGGAGGGCGCTCAAGTGTTTTAAGGGGGGGGGAGGTCTTTCTCGGCGTATCTAAACGAGAGTTTTAAAATCAGACAAGACACTTGATCTGCACTCTTGCTCATCAAGATAAATAATTTGATGAAAAACTGCTGTTTTTTCGTTTCATTTGTTTTCCAAGCAGCAGCGATCCTTTGACTTTCGCTTCCCGGTCCCGCCACCGGGAGCGGCGCTTCCGTGCAAACGCACGGGCCACGAGCCGCTACTTTAAAAAGTTGTCTTATTACGACGGAGGACACTACCCACATAGGTTTTCAAGATAACTCAACACATGAAAAAAAAGATAAATTATGACAAGCTATTCACCCTCAATATCGCGTTTTTCAAATTGTAATTTTGTAAATGCATGATGATGCCAAAACATAAACACATGAACTACGAACCTTTCTTGTTTTCAATGTAAAATAGGCTACATGTTTAAAACACGAGATGTACACATTAGAGACAGTTTTATAATCAGGTGATCGCTTCAATGATTTACGTTTATATTGCTGGTAACCGGCGTTCAATGTGGCAACACCGCGCTTAATTCCTATTGGTTACAGCTCAACGGACTTCTCTCGTGACGGCTAGTATAGAGCCTGTAATTTTAATAGATAGAGAGGTCATTTTCATTTTGAGGTCCCCAGAAGCCAAAAACACCGTTCGTTCATTTTCATATACTGTATATGTATAATATATAGTCTATGTGTGTGTGTATGTGTGGTAGGGCCTACTGATAACTTTTGAAGAGGGCCTCAAATTTTAATTAAATTTGGTATGAACGTGTAAGACTAAATCTATTTTCATGAGTTCGCGAAACAGCATGATCGGGTTATGGGAACGGGGTTTTATGGGGTTTGAAAGGGGTCAAAAAAGGGTTTTTTGCATTATTTCAGCATAATTTTCAAAATTCAACAATTTTAACTAATAAGATTTAAAAGAGCTTAAAAACAAACAATTAAGTATTTTTAAATTTTAACTTGGCTTAATAGGTTACGGAGAAAAGCCAAAAATATGTTTTCCATGTTAATCTTATGGGAAATCAACGAAACCCTATATCTCGCTTATTTATTGGAATATCTTGATAAAATTTCGTACGTACATTCATTTGGTAGGGTTCAACTGATATTTGCCTACAACACCCATATGGCGGCAAACCTACATACTCACCCCCATGGAGTTTATGGGGAAAATTAAAAAGTGCCTAATATTGATACAGTTTGACATTTACCTAACGTAACTATTACATTTCATAACAAAACTAACATTTTTTCCAAGGCAGCAAACCTACATACCCATTCCTATCGTGTTCATGGGGAAAATAAAATATCTCAATATCCTTTGGAAATTTGCTGAGTACGCAGGTCTTCTGCGACGGGGGTATTTTTATACCTCCAAAAATACCATGAGTGTGAGTACGTAGGTTTTGTACCATATGGGTTTGTAAGCAAATATAAGTTAAATTTTACTTAATTAATTTGCAAACCACATTGTATACATTTCTGTTTTTTTTTTTTTTTTTTTTTACTTTCCCCATAAATTCTATGGGGGTGACTATGAAGGTTTGCCGCCATAAGGAATTCGCAAGCAAACATAAGTTATACCTTTCCTATTGAATGTACATACCAAGTCTTATCAAGCTTTGTCAATAAATAAGTAAGGGTTTTTTGATTTCCCATAACAATAACACGGGATCATATTTTTCGGCATTTCTCCATACCATTTACCCCCTCTTGATGAAAGAACTTATACTAATTATACTCACAGGTATAATTAGAACTTATACTCACAGGTCTGGAGGTACACTCCCTTTTTTATATCACGCGCGGCCATTCGTTTTTTCTTCAGACCAATAGATTTCAGACCAATACATACTGTTTATTTACAATCCCTGTTATACATGACCAAATTAAATTAACTTGTTTAGTTTTTGTCTAGTTCCTGGAGATATATTTGATGCGGCAGTTACTTTCTTAGCCAAATCATCGAGACGAATTTTCAAAAATATTAAACTTATAATCTTAATGAATTCTATACAATGAGGGTCAACCCCACATTCCTCGACTGATGGATCTTAAAAAAACCCTTGACCACAGTTAATTGCAAGCAGGCAATTAACTGCCCCAGAACCACGCCTATCCATCCATAAAGGATGGATCCTTGGATCTATAAAACGATGCATCCATCCTAAGGATGCCTTTAAATCCTAGTCATACTGGGCAATTAATGTTCTTGTTTACAAAATTCATAAATATTTGCGTTTGGTTACAATTGTTAACAATTGAGTCCAAAGCTTTGACAATGAGCAATAGGCCTACATCTTTATTTACTTTTAAGAGTAAACTCGTTTACAAAGTCAACGTACCTTTCATTTTTACTATAACCTATTGACAAAATTACATTTAAACAATGTAGAAATGACAATCTCGATTGCAATTTCCTGCCAATAAATCTACATAATGTAATATAAAACATGTTATTTTAAATTTATTAAATAAATAACTATGTTGTTTAGTATAAATGAATGAACTCACCGTCAATGCAATCCGACAGTTTTATCCTTGTGGACAATTCTTTTGTTTCGCCCCTTTTAATATAAGGGCATCTTCAGCACGGTCTTGAGGTTAAAACATTTGCGAAATAAAAGTTCTTGTCGAGATTAACACATAGATACATATACCACGAATATATCTATGTGTTAATCTCGACAAGAACTTTTAGTTCGCAAATGTTTTAACCTCAAGACCGTGCTGAAGATGCCCCTATATTAAAAGGGGCGAAACAATTGTCCACAAGGATAAAACTGTTGGATTGCATTGACGGTGAGTTAATTTATTTATGATATCTGCAATTCCAGGTCGCCAAAACGTTATTATGTTGTTTAGAACTAAAATTATATACCTTACAGCTCACCTGAAAAATGACAGGTCTTTGTTCTGTCCGTCAGCTCGGTAAGTTCAATTAAATGAACAAGGTTTACCACAGCTAAAAAAACTATAACTAAAAACTATGTAGCCATAACTAAAAACTGATCACAATCAGCAACTACATCCTCTCTTCACGGTGTCCTAAACAATGGCTTATTTATATTTTAATCAGACGATACGATTTATTTATAACACGGTATTGTGTCTGTTGTGGTTCGCGCTCTTGCTTCGAGCTCGCGGATATCCAAGAATCAGTGCTCGCGCCGAATCCACTGGAATATAATATTATCTGTAGCGGAAACGGCTAATGTTAGAAAAGATTACTTGAGGTAAACATAATTATTTAGAATGTCGTATACAACTTCTTCGCGGGCACTTTTTATCTGATCCAAAAATAAAATAAAAAAACTTTCTCGCATACCTCTTTTGTCATGTCACTAATTAATATGAACTAAAAAGAGTTTTAGTTTAACTAATAATAAAAGTTAATAGCAGACCATTTTAAGTTTCAATGCATACCATTAGATTCACGATTTCATAATAAAAATTTGAATATAAATTTAACCTTTTTATTTTCATTCAGAATGGCTTAAAAGTCAGGTTACATGAAGCGCTGTTTGGATGTTCTTCGCTCGGGTCCCAAGACATAGAATCCTTTTGCCACCCGTCGGACCCCAGACTTCCACGTTTTTTAGTTCACTTTTGCCTTTCAGGGCTAGGTCCAGTTCACTTCATTTGGACCAGTCGAGTTTGATTTTTTGGAGCGTCAAAACGCGTTTTCGCGCGTCTTCCCTGCAGATACGATGAATGGTGAGTGTTTAACGAAGTGTTTTGTAGGCCTGCACCGTGGCAAGCAAAGCATAAACATTACAAGCAGGGGAATTGTGGACAAGCTGTGGAATGAGGTGACAATGGCAGAATATATTGCTTAAATCTATACCGTACTTATTTTATACACTGAGGGTTATATTTTAATTGGAACTTCTTTACAGTTTTCACAGACTTTAAAGTTTCTAGTGTCGTTGGACAGACGTGGTGTGTATGTGTAAGCTTAGTTGTTTGGTAGTCCGGATTTGGAAATGTTTAACGACGATCGCGGAATTTGACATTATAAAATATACACTTATTTAATACACTAAGGGTTTTTGTGTTGAGAACTCCTCCTACAATTTGCAACCAAAATTCAAGTTTTTGGTTACGTTGGATACGGCTTGATCTGTATTTGTTTCTGCCATAAACTAACGTGTAATACTTAAAATAAATGTTTTCTAAACGCATCAAACGGCGAGCCAACTTGCTCAACGCCATGTCGGACACTGATTACTGAAGTGAAAAGAGCAGAAGACGCTCCGTGCCGCGCCGCATTCTGTGTGTTCAAGTCGACGCTTGATGCCGTGCCGCGCCGCACCTCGCCGCGTTCTGTGTGTTCATACCCTTAGAGTACCTGAAGATCAATCCTTGCTCGGTAGTGTATCTCTTAGGTATATTGCATAAAAACTAAAAAATAACCTATACTACCTATTAATTTACTTCTTGTTAGGGTTTGACCAATCAGTATTTATGATTGAACTTCCTTGTGATAGAGTGTTGAAATTTGGTGTGTTTTTAAATCTAAATTAGGAATTTATGATTGTTCCAATGGTGATCTGTCTTGGGCATATATGCCTAAAAACCCCCTTAAATACAATACATTCACAGATATTTGATCTAGACACATCATATTTACAACCTTCAGAAACGCAAAGAACAAATTAATGTAATGATTCAACTTTCCGGCCTTTTGCAACGTAAAGCTGCACTTAGTGGTTCTGATTTTGTAGTATTGAACAGAGAGGCTTAGCCCGTGACGGCAAAACTGCCGTACGGCGATTTCACCGTGAATGTAGAGATACGTTGGAGTAAATGGGGCAGCACACACGGCGCCGGACGGCGAAAACGCCGTCCACGGCGAGAAAAACGGACGGCGAAACCGCCGTGTATTCTCTACTCTGCCGTACGGCAGTTTCGCCGTGACTTTCGTAGTAGGGGCATTGCACTTATGGAGCAGGGCACACGGCACGGCGAAACTGCCGTACGGTCGCGCTATCAGCCCTACTATAGTGTTAAATAATTATTGTTAATAATTTAAAAACTTATTTGATAGCTATTAAATTATGATTATAGTTCATATCCATGTTAAGAAAATAATTTTCTAGTTTTTTTGCCGGCCTTTAGGTGTTTTAAACTACAATATTCTGAAAATGTATTCGTAATTACGACTCTGACTCTGGTGAAGATACATTAATGCCATTTTTGTAATACAGACTCCCAACAAGACGCCTCTGTTGAGTTATCTGAAGAAGATAACTCATTTAGGCTATTGTATTGTATGGTGTGATACATTATGTTTTATACATTTGTATTATGATTAACTTATTTAATATTAGGTTATAATTATGTTTTCAACAAGACGACTCTGAGTCTTGAACTGAAGAGGATAATTCATTTATTGTATTGTGTAAGGTGTGAGACATTATGTTTTTTTTTATATTTGTATTATGGTTAACTTATTTAATGTTAAGTTATAATTATGTTTTTTACTAACCAAACTAACTTGTAAATGAATTTCTTTAATCCTACTAACTGCATTTTGTACTTTCATTTAACAATAAATTTAATTTTTCAAAAAATGTAGTCTCATTAACACCTAATTTTATAATAATTATTAATGATATTGATATGTATGTAACTAAAAACGTTAAGGCTGCGGTCTACCCCTGGCGCGCACCCAAATGCAAGGGTTTTTTAGAATCGTGTTATCTTCTGCCAAATGAAGCCTAGAGCTATAAATAAGGTGTCATATTAAAGAAGAATAATGGTACTAGTTTTCGTCTGTTACAATCTTGTAATTAGTTCATTAAAACCAATAGAAAACTTCAGTTAAAAATCGAGAAAAACAGATGATTTTAGACCGGTATAGCTGAAATTAGAAATTTTATTTTAAAATTCTAAAAAGGTAGCCGACTAGATCCTTTTTTCTACTTTTAGAAAAAGTTAAGAGCCAATCTCTATCTTAATTGGTTATTTTTAAAACACGATCCCCGTAAACCTCTGCATCTATAAAACTCAAAAACAGATAATTTTACACATTTATAACTGAAATCATAAATTTTATTTGAAAATTCTAAAAAGATAGCCGACGAGATCCTTTTTTGTACTTTTAGAAAAAGTTAAGAGTCAATCTGTATCTTAATTGGTTAATTCTGAAACACGATCCCCGTAAACCTCTGCAGCCATCAAACTCGCCTAGCGCTACGGCCGCGAGGCCGGCATATTCGGCATTGTTGTTGTTTTTGTTTTGGTTGGGGTAGACCGCAGCCTTAAAACTACTGGTTTGGTGAAATCAGGTGTGGGAATGCATACACTTCCATTAGTGTTTCATATTATGTTGTTTCTAATACTCACTGTCTATTTGTATTCAAATATTTGCATTGTTTGTGGATAAACATTTTAAGTTCCAGGGCAATACCATTAATTTTGAGTTGTAAAGATTAGGCCTACTTCTTTAATAAAAATAATATCAGTTTGGGTGTTAAAATCGAAGCACAAAATTAATTTATAAACAAAGTTTACTGAAATGATGGGACAGAATAATTATTTTTAATTTTTATGTTTCGATTCCACGACTGACACTGAAACCGAATCCTAGCGTCAGCCGTCAGAAGCTCTGTCACGGCGGTTCTGCCGTGCCGTGTTCTGCACCCAATTTAAGCCACGGCGAAACCGCCGCACGGCGATCTCGCCGTGCGGCGGTTTCGCCGTGCCGTTAATCTTTTCCATTTAACTTCCCATGGCAAAGCAGAATTTGATTAATCACAAAAAGTAGGAGAATATGAGAATTAAATCATCTTTTGTTAAAGTGGTTTATTTGATTTAAACTTTTGTTACAAGTTATCTTCATTTGTTATGAACATTTTTGTTATGAAATTGTTATCCATACCAAAGATAGAGAAACTTACATTTTGTTTTCATTTAGATATATTTTAGGATGTTTATCATTCTGCATTAAATTTAAAATCTTCTTTTATTATATTGTCATAATAAACTGGTAACGGTTTTTTTATTGTTGTTGGAACACCAGGACAACTTAAAAACTGGTTTAAGCTAGTTGCGAAGTCTACTTTGGATTTAGCAAACGAAGTTGTCATAATATAGTGTGTGTTTTTTGTGAATTTACAAATATGCAATCTTTTTAAAAATAACTGTAATGTAAATGTATGATATTTCGGAAGTAATACTTGTAATCTAGTTAATATATATGTATTTTTTTGTAATGATATATGAAAAGAACAATAAAGAAATTTTCATTCATTTATTCAATATGTGTTAGGTCATTTGGCTGTAAACTATGGCAATTTTCCTTCCCTCAATCCATTCATGTTCTGGACAGCAGGGGGTTGATGTCATCAGAAGGACATGGAAACCTCTTGCTGAAAAACATGAATGGACAGTCAGTTGGTTGGCCATTTAGAGGTCAGAGCGTTGTCCGCCTGTTTCAGCCCGAAAATGAGTTGCCACAGGAGCACGGGAGTTGGCCCCCTGACAACTCTTTCTTTGATTTTTCGTTGCCAAATACCTGAGTTAAAAATAAAAATTTTCTATCTTAGTTCTAGATAAAAAAAGGAAACTTTTCTGAGGTAGAGATGCAACTAATAGTAGTTTTCATCACTGGGAGCAAAAGTGAGTCTTTTGGTGCGCGATCGTGTTTTAAAAACGAGGTGCAGCCGAGTTTTTAAAACACGATAGGCCTAAGCATCAAAAAGACACTTTTGCTCCGAGTGATGAACAACGTTTTTTTTATCATAATGCGAAATTAGACTTTTGATCTTTAAAAATATTAATTACAAAGTTGTATTTTCAAGGTTATATTTACAAAGTTAGTAATATGCAGTGTTTACATTTCTGTTATTTACAAACAATGCTCTTTATAACAATTTCAAAATTCTGCTCCTCAACATTAATCCTATCCTATCCTATACTCTTATACGAGCAATGTTTGCTTGTTTGCTTGCTTGCACAATTATCTCAAAAACGGCTCCGACGATTTCCTTCAAATTTTGGAATATGGGGGTTTTGGCCACCAGAAATCGATTGGAGCTGGTCCCATAGCTGGGAAAAATCCGGTTTTCGCGCTAGAGCCCTTCAAAGATCCCATGTTATCCTTATGGAAATTTTTTAACTGAACAAAAATCAGCTGATAACTGTAGATAAAATAAACCAATGTGTTACATCTTTAACCTGTGGTTTTAGGAAAATCATACCAATGTGCAGCAAACCTTCCGCCTGGCGAGTGAGCGGAGCGAACGAGCTTTGTGTGAGAAACGAAAGTAATAATTTTACCGAGCTTAAGCTCGGTCCCCCTGGTACTAAATGATTAATAATAGACTTAGCAAACAGCTTACTTTTCAGTACTAGGACCTAAAAAATTCTCCACCTGATTTTTCAGTCCTAGGACGAAAAAGAAACAGTTTTGGTACGATAGAGAGCTAAAAAAAACAGGCTGATTTCGTGCAAAATGATAAATAGTATATTTCACCACTAGTCCGGAAAGTGACCCATTTCTGGGCGAGATAGTGTTTTACGCGCGAGGCGAAGCCGAGGGTGGAAAACACTATCGAGCCTGGAAATGGGCTTTCCGGACGAGTTGTGAACGATACTTTTCATCACGACGCAATTATTAATAAATGTGGAACTTTTAAAGGAGGATTATTTTTGTAAATTCTTCGCCATTGGACAAAGGAAACAAAGCTGGAATTCAAAATTTAATTTGTTTTAAACCCAGCTGATTGTTGCTGTACGGAAAAGTTTGTTTACCTTGGACGGAAAGTAATGTTTACAAACATTACTTTCCGTACAGGTCAGTAAAATCAGCTGACGGTGACAGTTTGGGAAATGACTACTTTCCAAGGTCTCAGCTGTACGGCAAGTTGTCACTTTCATATACGGAGTGATGAAAAAACATATTTTGCCCACAAATGCACATGTGTTCTTTTGTTTTACTATCAACAGCTGTTTTATTTTGCAATTCAATAACAATTGTTCCCCATGTTAATCTAATGGACAAAAATCAAACTTTAAAGGCTTCCTGTGCCCTTGAGAATAATAATATAAAAAAATCTAAAACCTTATTGCAAAACTACAATGGTAGACGAATCTTTTGACACCTCAAACGTTGAAATTAGTCGAGAAATAAGGGAGGAGTAGTATTCACAAAAAAGAGCATAACGTATTTTAAATATAGAATAGACATAGATTTTCATTAAAATGCCATGGGATTTAATATACAGGTTTTCTGCCATAGGGATTTTTGACCAAATATTAGTAACTCATCACCTCATGCAGGTTTAAACCAATTATTGAAAAATGTTAATAAATAAGCGATATATAAGATTTTATCCTATACTATAATACGAGCTCTGTCTGGAGGGATGTGTGTTCCATGATCTCGAAATCTAGCGGGTAGGTTTTGCTTGAACTTTGCATTTTAGAACGTTTTGTCCCAAAAAATGTTTAGAAATAGCCTCAATCCCAGAAAAAATCAAATGTTGTCTAAATTTTAGTTTTAAAATCATAATTTTTAACATTGGTCGTATGGGTTGCTATTTTAGTTACGAAATAACAACGAAAGGTAAAAAAAAGGAACCCTAATGTTAAGCAGTCTTTTTGAAACAGCTGTTAACTGTGAAGAGGTATAATTGGCTGATGGTGGAAATTTAATAGCTTTATTATTATGATACTATAGCAAAAGTGAATTAAAACCAACGAGCAAGGCTCGGCTAACCTGGTACCATAGAAAAATCTTTTTCGTACGCTGGTAATTATTTTTTAATAAGAATAACATTAAAATCCATGGTTTTAGCCCCTGAGCTGTGGTTGTAATGTAAGAATTATTACTTACTGTAAACCGTCGACAGCTCAATTGAATAGTATACAAATCAGGACATGTTCGACGCTACTGCGTCATCATCAGCTGGTTAAAAATGTGAAGATGTTGACTCGAAGGCTCCGTCATAATTAATAAAACACAACACAGTACATTGGCACGGACACGACAATAAATAAACGACACATACACGGTAACACTCAAAGAACAGGCCTGTCTACGAAAACATGATCACGCACGGCGCGGGCGGACAGACCTACAGACCTACAGAGGTGATACTCATAAATCTGTGTTTAATATGTAGACAGATACATAGATAGATAGATAGATGAGTGAATGGAAAGAGATGCATTGAATGAAACGAATTTTCCTACACCTTAAACGTTAAAATTTGTCTACAAATAAGAGAGGAGCTTCGTTTAAAAAAATCGCCTTTTCGTGTGATATTGATAAATATATAGATAGATAGGTACATAGATATATAGATGCAGAGATACATATATTGATAGATTGATATTTATTTATCGTAGAATAGGATGCAGAAAACCGGGTGACATTATCTCAGTTCGTTTGTGCACGAGAGCTGAAGGAAGCGAGTGGTGCGTACAGAGTAGATATAACGGACCCGTAGAGTAAGTGGACCTCTTTTTCAATATATAACGTATTTAATATAAAACGGCTCATAGAGCCTATGGCCCTATTTCATAATTTTATTTAATATTAATTTGAAAAGGTTCATAGACTCTATGAGCCAGTAGATGCTTTGGACCCATACATTTAATTTAAATGGGTGCATAGGCTCTATGATCGCTTTAAATTATATAAAAATATTCAAACAGGCTCATAGAGCCTATGGTCGGTAGAGTAAGTGGCCCATGTTATATTTTATTTAATATTAAGAAGGGCCATAGAGCCTATGATCGGTAGAGTAAGTGGCCCCATGTTATATTTTATTTAATATTTAAGAGGGCCGTAGAGTCTATGGTCGGTAGAGTAAACGGACCCTAACCGTCTCTCACCCTGCCGCTGGGACTAGTTCTGCGGGTATGGAAATACCTCTTCTTGCGCCCGGAGCGTCCGGGGATGCCTGGGGTCGGGGAACCGTGTCCTTAGCCAAGGGCAGAGCTGATGTGTGCAGAGTAAAAGTAAAGTCAACGGCGACTTAGTAAATGTTTATATCCGTCATTAAGGCTAGTGACAAAAAACTATTATTCATCTATTAATTAATGCAGTTAATATTAGAAATATTAAAAACTAAGTGTCTATTATTCATACCTTTGATAAGTCAATAACCTCGATATAAAATATATTCTTGGTTAATTGTGTGTATTATATCCAAGTTATTTGACCACAATGAGTCATTATTGTTAACAAATAAAATCCTACTGCAGTAGTATTATGGTTGAACTACAGGAATTTTTTTATAATTACTCAATTCATCCAAGAGTTTATGGAATAGTGTGGATCTTTGTAAGGGTAGCGTAAGTGCAATGAAAATTGAATTGCCGACAAATCATAATAATTCAAAGCCGTTATTACGCTCTACGACGAAATGCAAATAATGAGAAAATCTGTATGTCCTCTAAATTGAGATTCGCATTGGTGTTTAACCCTAATAAATTGAAATTCATGAGCTGTTTGTATGTAAAACAAGACAGTTACTCGAAGCAAGTCATTATTCCGTGTTATTTCTAATTGCAAGGTCAAACCAAGTTTGTTTATTTTGAAACCCAGACGTATTGCAACAAGCTGGTCTGACGCTGTTAGAAACGTGTCCTGAGTAAAATTGCAAAAAAATGTACCGATAAGAATGATTTTTTTGTTACCTAGAATCATACTGTAAGTGTACAGGACGATTCTGGCCTGGGTAGATTTGGTAACTATGCGTCACTTACATAGTGATATTACATATGCTGTCCAGCAGCAGTTGCTGGAGAGGTAGTGAGGCAACTACAAGGGACATAGGTGTTACAATTTTCATCGAACTACTTTCATGTATGTTATTTGTCATTTCAATGAACGTTGATTGATGGTTTACTTAAGTAATTCTTAAATTTTTAAAGCACAGTTTGCTTTCACAATCGATTCTCACATCATGCTTTGCTATGGATGGGAAATTCAGGAAATTTGGATGTAATATGGTAAACATTTGGTGTGCTACTGGGTTAAGGTATTATTCTTCTTAATTTGATTTTCATATTATTAGCTTAATTTAATTTTAATAATCACAAATTTCTATAAAATGTATCGGTTGAGCATGATCGTTGGTCAATTAAAAAGAAGTTTTTCTTGGATTATTTTTTCCTCTTCTTGTCACTATTGGATGGATTCATGGAACGTTTACACTGCCACCTAATTGGAAATCCGGTTTCGCTTTAGAAATATTAAAAATATATTGAGCTAGATCCTACATCATTATTACTGGTTTAATTTACGAAATCATCTCTAATCACTGAGATTGAAGGCTCAAAATTGTCCATCTTAGGAACAATTCAAAGACCAGCTGAGTAAATAAATCTTAAAACTTATTTTTGGACTTATATTGGTTATATTGATGTATTGATTTTGATCAATAATACATCAATATAATGTATATTGATGTATTTCTATCTCAGCAGGCCAGGCAGGACCCGTCCCGTGTGCGGGTACTGGGGTGTGTGGCGTGGCGGTGCACCTGTTACCTGTTACCTCACGGGCCGGTCTGGGAAGAGTTTCTTTTTTCTCGGATCGGCCTCGATTTCTTGCCCCCGGGCCGGTGATCGCTAAACCTGGCTCGGATATTAATATAATAACTCGCCGTCAATGCCAAAACACGCATCCATTACAGCAGCACCCGCCAGTCTTTGTGATACTCATAAGAGTAGAAGTTTAAACCATAAGATTTCGTAATATATTATGAATGAAATAATTTTATTATTCCTACAGTGTAAACAGTTGGTTGTTCAATTATACAGGGTGTCTATAAAAAACCTTTACAACTTTAACATCCCCCCATCCTCTTTTCATGTAACATACAAGTTTTCTAAAAATACCACATGAATGAGTGGCTCAAAAAGTTTTAATCAGTAGCAGTTTTATCAGCTGATTGGTTTATATTGTTGCCTGGTAAACAATAACAAATAATTTTTGATTCCCATTAGAATCGCAATGGATGTTCGTATTAAAGCGCAGTGTGTGGAGTGTTTTATTGAAACCAAGCCCTAATTGTTGGTCTTGAAGGAGGATTCCTATTGTATCTTGTATGAAATCTGCGTTAAACAACAACATAAGGCTTGGTTTCAATAAACCACTCCACACACTGCGCTTCAATACGAACTTCCATTGCGATTCTTATGGGACTCAAAAATTATTTTTTATTGTTTACCAGGCAACATAAGCTGATAAGCAATAAGCTGATAAAAATTATACTGATTAAAACTTTTTGAGCCACTCTTTCATGTGGTGTTTTTAGAAAACTTGTATGTTACATGGAAAGAGGATGGGAGGATGGTGAAGTTGTAAAGGTTTTTTATAGACACCCTGTATATTGTATTCAAAGTCTTACATATTAAGAGGCATCACTTATGTTGCCGAGTCACAGAAAATCGGCAACATAATTATTGGCACCAAATAGACTTGGTAATTTTATATTACTGTTAAAAACAAATGAAAAACCAAGATTTATGATAAAGTACACACGTGAAGATGGTTTAAAATAACAAAGAACATTTTTTACCACACACGGCTTTCAGAAGCTTTTAGCGACTGGAAACAGCGAAATGTCAGTAATTTATGTAGTTGTTGGACCATTTGGTCTAGACAAATGGGTTGGGAGCAGCATCTGAGTATGGCGCGTCTAGAGTCCACAGCATTCCGAGGTGGCCTCCACCTGACGTAATGGACTGCCAGAGTAAAAAGTAAAAACTGATCTAATCTTCTCACCTTGCTTGGTGTAAAAGGTTGTTTTTGCCATGTGATTCAAAGAAAACAAAGAACAAATTTTTGTCAGGTATTGAAAAATCTTTAAAAAATAATCAGGGTTGAACCATGCTCTGTGATGTGTAAACACGTCTTTTTGTACAAAGCGAATACATTTCAATATTTGTAATTTGCAATTATAATCTACAGATGACCATGTTTTGACATAGAAAATTATCAGGATTATTTTAATTAAATTATAACTATGGCGAGCTTGTTCACTCTCCTTATTTGTCTAAAAAATTATATTTTACGCTCACACGCTTCTAAGTACGCTACTATAAATACACCAGTTATGAAAGAGTGGTTGCATTCTGTTTTATCTATATAATTTGGTTTCAGTACAATGATCTGTGTCCATCAGGATAACATAACAATAATCAGACCAATTGGTGTGGAAAAAATAACGCTGTAAAAGTCACGTTCATCGGTTGAGTAGTTATCCATCTCACGTATATTCGTTTCGCTGTTAGGGGTAAAAGCGAAACGTACTAACTCACTTTTACATTTTAAATATTAGTTTTGATGGAGCCATTAAGTCAAAATTTATGTTTTCGTGCAACCACTGCCACTTGTACGTATAATCCTCGAATCTCCAATTTAGGTATAGCTGGCCAGGAAGTTCTTTTCTAAATGAGATTCTTTATTTAGAAAATTATATATGATAGTTTTTATTTGTAAAAGTTCCTCATACACAGTGTTTTTTATTCTAAGTTTGAAACTGCAATCTATAAACGTCTTAAATGGACAAAGCTTTAAAACTAGTATAAAAATCACACTGCTCTATTGAATGTTATAATTATGTTAAAAGTATACAAAAACAAACAGAAAGCTAACCACCGCAAGGTCATTTTTCTCTACGAGTAAATAAAAAAAAGACAAAAGAGTTAGTTATATCGGGACATCTTGAATTCAGTATCTAAATAGATGACAAGGTGATAAGTTATGGAATTAGTACCTAGTTGTGCCCTGTCACTTCAAACGTTTACCTTTTTCAGAAGTCTGAGGTAGTACCATCAACTATATTCTGTAACTATGTCAGTCTTGTAAATTATAATCTAAATATTTTACTGAACGAATCTTCGAAGCTGACGACCTATATCTTCCCCCAACAATGGAACGATCGCTTGACCTTGTACATTGTTCATCATACTCTATGGACGGGTGAAGCCGCTTGCTCTATGGAGTGACTGACAATAGCGCACAGGGCCACTTGTTATCTCAAATCATTTCCCGCCATTTTCCCAACGCCAAAATTGATTCTTGCAGCTTCTGTTGGGCAAGTGCCCCAGTTTGCTGCAGCCTTGGCGCGGGCGAGTGGACAGCCACAGCGATGTGCTATACATAACCGTGACAAGCGTGCAACGATGTCACGACACCACGTGACAAGGTGTGACAAATAAATGCGGCGCAACAGATAAATTGAACTTATGCATAGATATTAGAGGTTTAGATTTCCCCCTTAAAATTATTGGTTTGTTTATTGTTGTAATTAGGAATAGTTTACGTGAAAGTCGCTTTAGGTACCACTTCGTTAATCGTTTTTCATCCGATAAATACTAGCTTAATTTCACGCTGATTGAATTCTGAATTCAATTATAATTATAACACCTAGGGCAGGAAAACGCACCTCGTGTGGCATACCCCATTACATTTAATTGGGTTCATATTTCTCGCGTGTTTTCATGCTGCGTTTGTGAGTGAAAAAAAAAACGCTCGTGGGGCCGCTACCTTAGGTAAGTAAATCTTTACGTATACAAAATATTTTAACTTATGGAAATAACTAGTATTGGTCATACTACCTGCCATAATATAGTCCAGCCTAAAGACTATTTACGATAAAAGCAAGCAATCTCTTTCGAAAGTTTTAATGATATATTTGATCTTTTTGTTCATATCCCGCGCTAAAGGTTGAAAACATATTAGTAAAAAGAAAAACTGTTTGATGGGAAGATTACTTGAACACATAACTAATATGAAAGTGTTTAAAATTGTTGAAGCCATAAGAAATAAAGTACTCTTTATACATTTAAGTTTTAGTGTATGTTTTGACCAAATGTTTAACTACCATATAAGTTATGTAATAATTACCATGTACCATAATTATATATAATTACTGCTTACGATACTATGTATGCATGTCAAATGTCTTTGATTTGAGTTTTAGATTCTTGAAGCATATAGAATGTACAATTAGATCCCACAATTAGATCTGTCGATATTGAATTTAACGTTATTAATTAATTTGGTGTCCTATAATATACATTCAAACTTACATTACCTTATACCTTTATTCGTTTAATAAATTAATTAAAAATTTTAATTTTAAGTGATTTTTAGGGGAATTTCTGTAAAACAGAGTTATGTCTATCCCAATGAATTGTAGAAGTCCTTCCACATTGCCCACAGTTGACACTGCTCATCGTCTCTGGAGTAAAGAAAGGAACGACATCGACGGAGAGAAAGCGGTTTGAAGAGGTGCCAAAACCTGTCCTGGGCCCAGCCACTTTGAATATATGACTTTTATGCCCACGTATCTTCACAGAATAAGTAGCCTATCATGTAATACCACGGGGGCCAAGCGTTCCTGTATACAGAACGCCTTTATTCACAACGAACCTTTATTCACAACGAAAATTAATTTTACGGATAAACCTTGAGGATATGTGTCACTGTTTACTCTATTAAGAGACTACGTTTTTATGTTAAAGACAAATTACTGAGTAATCTATATGATACCGCCAAATAAGACTACACGTCTAAAAAATCTTAACTGATGAAGATAATTGGTCACATCACGTTACAATTACTACGCATTGCAATATTACCAAGCGTGCGTAATAATACCATATGGAAGAAAAATACCGGTTCTAGGATTATCTGACTGAGTCTGAATCATTTGGAAGAAAATTACCGACGTCAACGTCTTGAGGCATGAGAAGAGAAACTACAAAAGTCCTCTACATCCGACCATGAAGAAGGTTACAGATTATACCGTATCACCGCACAGAGATGATGACTCTAGCCATTTACGGGATTCAAACGTGCCTAGTTAGAACGAAAGTGGATGTTCTCTGACAAGATTTGGTCAAGAGTCAGGGTCAAGAGTAAGGGTGTATCGTTTAAAAAATTAAATTCTTTCTTAGAAAAGAACCCCCTGCAAGGCGACAGATTAAAAATAATGTAGCTATATGTGTATTAAGAGAGCAAAGTACGTCATTGCCACTCGAGAATTGAAAGGACAGCTGACGCTACATGCCGCCAAACATTTGGAGAGTGGCAATGACTATTTTTTCTACATTATTTTTTCTAATACACATAAGATTGTTCCTACCATCGTTATTGCAAAAAAATAAATGTTTTATTGTATACAAAATGTCATTAAGGTTATGATTGATTTTTTTTTTTTGTTGGAACACACATCGAACTATCAAACTATAATCAATTACTATCAAACTCAACTTATCAATAATCAATAACTTTCAAACATACAATCAAACTAAAAAAGCAGCAATAAACTACTACAATGACCAACAGCTATGGCATACTTTATAAAAACAGCTGACCCTAAGCCGCGTCCGCACTGGCCGAACATGTTCGCCGTACAAAGTTCTTCCGAACTTTTGTTTGTTCGTTGCTAACCTTTTATAATGTAAATCATATGACCGGTAATTAATTGTTCGTTATTAATGTTTGTTGATTTTTTGTGACCGCCGAATAAGTTCGCCACGAATGTTCGGCCAGTGCGGACGCGGCTTTAAATTGCTATTTGATTTAGCGTGCGGGAATGAAACGGAAACCCGAAATTAAACGTTTTGCGTACGGTTAACAGGTGTGGCAATGTGATTATTTCCTTGCAGTGGCAGGAAAAATAAATATCCCTCGTTACAAATAGTTTTGTTCAACTCGTTTCCTTAAACAGAGCTCTGAACCAACTTATGAAAACTGGCAGCAACCCGTATGGCAACCCGTCCATGTGTAATAAACCATGAAGATGCAGATGGCTGTGGCGCTTGGCGTGGTAATTGTGTAATTGCAGATCACATCGTGACTTCTTCCCCATCATTACACCTTGGCATTTCTGAGAAATTATACTGGAGTGAGTAAAATACTAATTAACAGTTAGTTAGCCAGTGCTGATTCCTACCTGTTTTTCCAGTTATGTTAGTGATGTTTCATAGTTTTGACATCTTCAAGAAACTGTTTGTAATCACTCTACAGTTAAGGTTGAAATAGCTGTAAAATATTTTTATTTATAGTAATGAAACGCAAGGTAAACTACTTACAAATATGTATATGTATTTTTAAAGCCTTTTTTAAAAATAAGGTCATTAAAAATATTTGCATTTTTAAATAATATATGTTTAATTGCATATCACGTATATCATCAAGTATAACAGTTTTATTTATACCATTCCCGGTTTACTTAAATACTGTAACAGTTCACCATAAGAGGGAAAGTTTTTTAACTTGCCTTAATTATTGTATTAACTCAAGCTATATTTCAATGAATTTACCTAAAAGATTAAATGTACTTCAAATGTAAACGTTTCTCTTTAAAATATGTTGCGTTTTAGTTGGTGCTAATTGTTTTTACTATAATTATCATCAAAACCAAAAAGGTTAAATAAAATTCAAGTTTTTTTCACTTAGAATCTTCACAATAGTTATAAAATTCTTTATTTGAAACTGGGTTCTAAGTAATTAAATTGTGAAAATCGATGATTTTCTTCTGTATGTAAACTTATTCTTGAGTTTATTTAACATAAATAACACTAATAATGAATACTGAAGGTGTTAAGTTCACTGTTTGAAAGAACAGTATTACAGTATAGTCCAGGCCATTAGACCATCAAGTCTCGTCTAGACACCGATCGGTCACGTTAACTGTTACCACAAGCTCCAGCCCGTCGGGACGTGCGGGACGACGCGACCAGAGGCCACGTAACCAACACGCGTGTCATAGGAAGTGATCGGCTGTTACCTGCATACACGTGCGCCTGTGGGGGAGGACTTTCGCCCCTGGTGTACTCAGAGGTTATCTCGCGGCCGGGAAACTATTCGCTCGAGTCTTACTTAAGAATAGTTAGGCAATAATCTACTATATATTTGTCAAATACCACTCACTCATGTATCAGAGTATCTCAATGGCCATAGGGTATAGAGGGTTGAAATTTTGCATGGACGTTCCTCTTTGCTAAAAAACGCTCACTAAGAAACGGTTTTGCGAAATTCTCTCAGGTCTCCGCCCCACAGGACATCAAAATTTCTATCTAATGTTAACCTTATGGCCATTTTTTTATACAAACCAAAGCAACAACGAATCTCAAAAACTATGGGACCTACAATGTTGAAATTGGGCATGGGCGACGTTCTTTGCTCATAGATGCTCACTAAGAAACGGTTTTGCAAAATTCCATCAGGGCTCCGCCACACAGGACTTCAAAATTTCTATCTAACGTTATTCTTATGGCCAATTTTTAATACAAATCTAGGAAACAACGAATTTGGAAAACCATAGGACCTATGATGTTGAAATTAAGCATGGACGTTCTGCTTTGCTCATAGATGCTCACAAAGAAACGGTTTTGTAAAATTCCATCTGGGCTCCGCCCCCACAGGACATCAAAATTTCTATCTAATGTTAACCTCATGGCCAATTTTTTATAAAAACCAAAGCAACAACGAATCTCAAAAACTATTGGACCTACAATGTTAAAATTCGGCATGGGCGACATTCTTTGCTCATAGATGCTCAGTAAGAAACGGTTTTGCAAAATTCCATCAGGGCTCCGCCACACAGGACTTCAAATTTTCTATCTAATGTTTCTTATGGCCAATTTTTCATACGAATCTAGGAAACAACGAATCTGAACAACTCTAGGACAATAGGAATGGACATTCATTTTTGCTAATGGGTCCTCACTAACAAATTGTTTTTCAAAATTCAAACAGGGCACCGCCCCACAGGATTTCATTTCTGATCTAATGCTATTGTTATGGCCAATTTTTAATATGAATTGAAGAAACAGCGAATATGAAAAACAAGATGACGTAAGAGAATCATTTGGAATGGGAGATCCACTTTACCCATCATCGGTGCTCACTTAAACACGCTCTTGGAAAGCACCTTCAAGGCTCCGCCCCACATGACTTCGAAATTACTCTACGGCCAACGTGGTTGAAATTTGGCAGGGACGTACCTCTTTGCTCATTGGTATGCATTAATAAACGGTTTTGTAAATATAGTTTTTCTAAATAATTTAGGACTCCGCCCCACTGGACTACAAATTTACTTTAGGGCATACAGAGTTGAAATTTTATGTTGACATTCCTCTTTTCTCCTATGTACTGACTAAGAAACGGTTTTATAAATATGTTTTTTATGTCCTTTAGGGCTCTGTCCCACCGGACTTAAAAATTACTCTAGAGCCTACGGGGTTCAACTTTGACGTGGATGTTCCTCTTTACTCATACGTACACATTTAGAAACGGTTTTGCAAATATAGTTTTTGAAGTCATTTTAGGGCTCTGCCCCACTGGACTTCAAAATTACTATTGAGCCTACGGGGTTCAACTTTGACGTGGATGTTCCTCTTTACTCATACGTACACATTTAGAAACGGTTTTGCAAATATAGTTTTTGAATTCTTTGTAGGGCTCTGCCCCACTGGATTTCAAAATTACTATTGAGCCTACGGGGTTCAACTTTGACGTGGATGTTCCTCTTTACTCATACATGCACATTTAGAAACGGTTTTGCAAATACTGTATAGTTTTTGAATTCTTTGTAGGGCTCTGCCCCACTGGACTTCAAAATTACTATTGTGCCTACGGGGTTCAACTTTGACGTGGATGTTCCTATTTACTCATATGTACTCAATAAGAATAGAATTTTTTTACAAATATAGGTTTTTATGTCCTTTAGGGCTCCGCCCACAGGACTTCAAATTTACTATACAGCCTATATACATGGTTGAATTTTGATGTGGATGTTCCTCTTTGCTCATACGTACACATTTAAAAATGGTTTTGCAAATATAGGGTTTGAAGTCCTTTAGGGCTCTGCCCCATACTGGACTTCAAAATTACTCGACGGTATATGGTGTTGAAATTTGATGTGGACGTTCCTTTTTACTCATATGTACTCAATAAGAAACGGTTTTGCAAATATAGATTCCTGTAGAGCTCTGCCCCACTGTACTACAAAATATCCCTGGGGCCTCCGAGGTTGAAATTTGACATGTACCTGTCTATAGGAGCTCACATAGAAACGGTCTTGCAAATATAGTTTTTGAAGTCCTTTAGGCCCCCCTCCCTACAGGTCTTCAAATTACTATGTGGTTTAAGGGGTTGAAATTAGACAAAAGATTCGGCAAAATTTAGTGCTCTGCTTGCACTTCTTCAATGTTTTAATATAACTCTTAAGGATGGAGATTTCTCGTTTCTCTTTAAAGAGATTTTATCACATATAAAATAAATTCAATCACGGGCGAAGCCGTGACGGGCAACAGCTAGTAATGAATAACATTGCTTTAAGGGGGCGGTCTACCCCTGGCGCGCACCCAAATGCAAGGGGTTTTTATAATCGTGTTATCTTCTGCCAAATGAAGCCTAGAGCTATAAATAAGGTGTCATATTAAAGAAGAATAACGGTACTAATTTTCCTCTGTTACACTTTTGTAATTTGTTCATTAAAACCATAAGAAAATTTCAGTTAAAAATCTATAAAAACAGATGATTTTAGACAGTTATTACTGAAATTAGAAATTTTATTTAAAAATTCTAAAAAGATAGCCGACTAGATAATTTTTTCTACTTTTAGAAAAAGTTAACAGCCAATCTCTATCTTAATTGGTTAATTTTAAAACACGATCCCCGTAAACCTCTGCAGCCATCAAACTCGCCTAGCGCTACGGCCGCGAGGCGGCATTCGGCATTGTTGTTGTTTTGGCTGGGGTAGACCGCCCCCTTAAGTTTGTTTTGTCGTTAAATCATTATATGTTTATAAAATTTAGAATTCAACACAGTCGAAACTTTTATTGATTTTAGAAATACTTCCATAGTTATTCCACGAGATTACCTCCAAAAACAGAAAATTTGTGACACAAAAGATCATATTAAACTACTCTATAGCAAAGTATTGTGTGTCTTTATCAATTGGAGAATCAATGACTACACAAGTAATAATTATTGTAAATATAAGGCAATGAAAATTAATACAATTTTAATAGACTTTATCCATAAACTCATTTTACAATAACTCGATAACCGACACATTGGATAGAGCATGAATTAATGTACGGAAACATGTTCATTGATGTTATTAAAGTTATGGGCTCCACATACACTCTGAACTAGTATACCGAGACGACTTAATGGTGCGTATAGTGTGTAAATCCTACGCAACGGTACAACGTATAATCGTAAACACAACAACAGGAAAATCACTCTTTCACAACACGAGGAAGTGTAACCAAACATTCTCATTTCCTGTTCCACAAAAAGTAAGGAAACGCGATTCTCCGTGTGGAGTTTTTGCATTCATTCGAAGTCACAGATTATATTGTATTAAATTTGTCAAATTGTACTGCCAAACTGAAAATGTTTACAAGAGGTGCGTGGTGTCACATTTAGTAGCCAACAATTGGAAAGCTGGTGCCACTGGTGATATTGGACAGATAACATCTCACTTTCATGCTCCTGGGAGGGGCCGGGTGGAGGCAAGTGGAGAAATGGTAAATACCCTCACTTCCACCACTGCCACCGTCGCGCCGAGTCAATGTTTGGCTTAGCAAATTACTTCCGCCAGAAACTACTATGGGCTATGTGTTGAAATATTTTTCTTTAAACAAATTATTTCCAGGCGTTTTCAACGAAATCGCATGACATTTTTTTACTTTTCGAAGTTCGACTTATATTTTCAATATATGAAAAAATTTAGTGTAAAGGATTTTTTAGTGTAAAATGGATTTTACCATTTGTTCGTAGAAAAAAAGAATTTGGAATTTAATTGTAACGAAATTTCTTGTTTCCACGAGGTAAAATACAATCAGACAATTATTTTCTTTAGTTTTGTTTAAATGTGTTTGTTGTAAGTCCCAATTAGTACACTAGTTTAGAAACAGTTCCCAAAAAATTGAATTGTAAATAAAATATATCAACAACAGGGAATAAAATTTAAATCGATAAAAGTTGTAAAGCTTGTTCGCGTAATTCATCTCACTACTTTCGATACATTTGAATTCATTTTGTGGCTGCTATTTATAATATTACAAATCTTTAAACTCAGTTGCATGCAACAAAGAGTTGTTTATGTTTCAAAGACTGATAGCTATGCTAAATCAACACCAGAACGTGTTAGTGCACAACATGTTTAAGTAATTATAACTACCTAATTCGTTTTGCTTATGTTTGTAGGTATAGTGGTGGAATATTATTATCTCAGTGTTTAATCACAAATAGATTGTGCAAAATGTCAACACACTATCTGAGGTCAAACTAAGGAAAATAACATCACAACAAGGCGAAGCTGAGTTGAGTTGTAGAGTTATTCTTCGGCCTTGCAGGAGACAATGAGGTTGCCGGTATCACAACGGCGGGCGCCGACCAACTTCAGCAATGAACAGTCCACATACTCCGTATCTTACTCTAATTGGACGTTAACTTCTCCTTATCAGGTTGATGGTGTATAAACCGATCGTGATAAAGAATCACTCGTGTTTTTCTGCCTACTTAAGTATAATAAGAGACCTGGTTCAAATCTAATCGCGTACATTCCCAATAAAAACTGTAATGTATTTTTCATCACACTACATCGATATCACCTGTTTTCGACCCTCACTTCTACCAACGAAACACCTGTTTTGCCGGCCTAGGCCGGCAAAATTTTCCGGCCTAGGGCGGTAATGGAAACGGTAGCAGAGAAATCTAGCATATTAGAAGGTATTTAACAACAACAACAACAAATAACAAATCAGTGACGTAGTTAGTAGTTCAACTGATAGCAACTATTAAATATGTATGACGTAGATGGGAAAATAGTGCTTTTTTCTCGGAATCAGCTGTAGTCACTTACCGTTAGAGTATTAGTTTTGGTGGCCTTAGCTGACGTGAAGTGGTTGCCTAGCAACCAGAAACTCAAGCAATACATCTCGCTAGGTTAGTTGAAGTTGAGGTTATGTTTTGTTTGTTATGAACGAAAAAGTAATTTTTCACTTGTTTAGAATTTATTGAATTGTGTAGTGTGATGAAAAATATCGTTCATAACTCGGGCCGAAAGCGTTTTGCCAACCCTCGATCGTTTCAAGTTCTCGACTTCGTCTCGAACTTGAAACAAGATCTCGGGGCCGGCAAAACGCCACTTTCGGCCCTTGTGACGAAATATACTATTTATTACATACCAAGTTTTTATCTTGAAAACTAATTCAATTGAGTAAAAAGTTGCGGATGCAGCCTAATTTAGTTATAGACTAGTTTTAGACTTGGGTGATACCTTTTTGTATCATCCAACTTTGATAGATGATATAGTAACTAAAAACTATATTAACTCAAAATGACATAGAGAATAAAAAGGTTGAGCTGTTACTAAATGTAGTCTTCAGCATAATAATTACATTACATAAAACCTTTTGGTTATAAAAACGTATGAAGAATTTTTCAAGCATCATGTGCTAACAAAAGACCGTGTTTTTTGTAATTTTCTTACAAAAGAATGTCTGTTTTATTTTCTATTTTGATTTTAGGGAAAACGAAGGTTGGTTCACAAATCATAGAATAAAATTCCCTAAGAACACACTGACCTGCAAAAGCACCAGGCTAATCTTATTCAATTGCGTCACTTTTGCGATTTTACCTGATTATAATTATTTGTTTTGGTAACAAGCTCTGTAATAATTACTCAACATGCAAATTCAAGCACCGACCACAAAATTGCATTAGGGAAGTAATCAGTCTTAACTGCAACTAAAATAACCAGGAGACGTCTGCTAATCACGGAACATAGTTAAAATACCGCCAGAATATTAATAACCTTATTTTTTAATTGGCAATACTCAATGAATTGGCAATGTTATTAGTGAATTAATAAACACTCGTAGTTTTTAACAATTTAACTTCAATGTGATTCTTTGTTTAAAGTTAATTGTTGGTGATTATGAGTTCATGTATTGTTTAGTAAATTACTGCAGGCATTTTCCATCACTAAATAGTAAAACAAATTCAGGTTCGGGATCTGGAATCTAATCCCGTCTTTAGGTGGAAGAAATATTTAGATCATAACCAAGTTAGTAAAAACACACCGGCGAACCTGGAGAAGTCCATATCCAAACCTGAAAACAGAAAAGGCAGTCACAAAAAAACACTAATAAATAGACAAATCTTAAACAGAAAACTGCGAAAGCAGTAAAAAAACAAAGCACAAAAAATTAAATTGAAAAAAATATACTGCACCAATCAGGAGACAGCGCACAGGAGCCGACCTCTCACCAGAAATGTCTGGCACGTAAGAATTGCTAGTACCCAAGTGTTTTTCGATGGTTTTCAATGTATTTCACTTTCACATGATGACGAACTCTACTTCGACGGATATGTAACCGTTTTAGTTGACCGTTCTGGCCTTAACTGAGCATAGCGGCTGTAGCATACTTACCAACTTGGATCTTTTGAAGGAGCACCAGGATATTAAACAATTCACTAGTATACGTGTTGCTCGAAATCGAGCAATTTATTTAAATACAGTACAAATGTTACTTTAGCTCTAAATCAATGAAATCCGACTAATCCAATAATGTGAATATCTTTAATCGCCAATAATTACACGTATTTACAGCTGATTATTAACAGATGTTTCAAATGCTTTATTCATAGTCCCCAATGTTATTTAAATGGGAAATTTTGAGATTTCAATGTTGGATAGCGCCTTTATTTTCAGTCCGATTCTCATCAATTTTTGGCGGAAACAACTACAGACCAAGCCCTATCCAACGACACCAAAAACTTGAAAATCGGTTTAAAATTGTAGGAGTTCTCAAGACAAAAAAACCCTTAGCGTATTAAATAAGTATAGATAAAAAAATCTAACATGTGTAACAAAATAGAAAATGTAACTCTTAGCTAGTAAGATTAACCACAACATCATAAATGCTATTCGGTAACACTATTAAGTAAATTCCAGAGCTATATTGGTTGTTACGTACGATTCATATTCAGGTTAAAATACCCACTATGTGAGGTCCCTGTCTCAAAATAGTGATTTACTGTCGATTCCCAGGACGGCCACTAAACCCATTTTAGTTTGTTCAGCTTTTTTTTTACGTTTCCATGTAATGTAAATAACTAAAAGATCCTGGTGTGTCCATAATAAAATTAACTTATTGTACTATGTTGTCCCCAAGCATTAATTAAAACAATACTCTTTTCTTGTAGTGACTAAAAAAATCAAGTTCACGGATTAAAGTAACAATGTTTTATGAAGAATTGTTAAAATAGATTTAAAAGCCCTAAAGATGGTATATTGTACTACAATCACGCAGTTACATCTCTATCGTTAAAATATTTGCAATATCATTGTTTGTTTTATACGTTAGAGAATGCAGAAGCTATTTTGCTTGTTAACGAGAAGTTCCTTTCTACGGTAAATGAATTCTACTCGTCCCAATTAAAAGTAAAACACTGCACGTTACAGCTAAATTATGTACCCCTGGACAGTTTAGAGAAACACAGGAATCTCGTACAATTTGTAAAAGTTTCCACACCTTTATTAAAAAAAATTACAACCTGATTATTTCCAATATTTACTTGAATATGTCTCAAATTATGTATCGCTTTAATACAATTAAATATTTTGCGCTGTTCTAAAATAACTTAAAATTTTATAAAGTAGATTCAAGTTTTACGGGATAAATAATTGTATCTTTAAAACTAAACTAAATACCCGAATAGATAAGCTAAAATACCCTTGACAAAAAAATCAATTCTTAGTTGAGCCAGGAGCACAAACTAAATAATGGAAAATATTTGACAAAAAATGTTTGAAATAATATTATCTGGTCTACAGTATTAGTGTTTATCAATGCTTATCGACGACCGAATCACACCGAAGTGTAAAGCAGGCCACCGCATTCCAGCGGTGTCGTAACACCCGTTGCGGTGCCGGAAAGTTACAAGTTTCAAGCTGCAAAAAGTGACACCATTGTAACCAGCTTGTAGTGCATCAGGCGCCCGCTGCAGCCGTCAGCGCTAGAGCGCTCTGGCTGCACCGTAATGCACTTCCCTTTCACCACCCGGTCACAGTACTCCAGATAGCACAGGAATGCTGCCTTGAGAACCACCGAGTACACAACTGTTTGCTCTTAGAGCAGCGGACAACCGTCAACCTCCCAAGGAGAAGAGTTGGGCTAAATCCTTATGTTTTGAACTACGTTACACGATTAAGGTGTTAAGATTTTCAACAGATAGTATGCAATCGCAGATAGTATCCAGAATTAATTTCTAAATTTTCCACTGAAATGAATAGACATGATAACTTAAACTTGTGTCGAGCTGTGCCTTAAGAAATAAATTAATTAAAGGGACATTATTATATTAATTTATATTCGAACGTCAACACGTGTGACGTTTTTCTCATTATTTTGCCACAATTATCGCCTTTACCAGACTTACAAAAGAGTTGATGAAAACTAATGAGTTTGGGTGTTACATGATTTTGACAATGCTGGAATTCCCGATAAATTCAATAACAAGTATCACTAAAAATAATACATTAGGTTTAGGTACATCTTTTATTCGCAGACTAAACGTCTTGTAAAGTTCCAGCCAAATTATACTTTCCCTGGTTCTCTAATCGAGTTGTTTTATGGTTGAAGGAGCGGTATAGAGCAATGCAGTGAGATTAGCATTCTGAGCGAAACCGACGGTTCCGATGGTTGGACTTGAACTGTAGGACGATCTTTCCACGCACGAGTCGCTCCTCAACCGTCCATGGTCAACCGGCCACCACCCAACCATGGTTGATGGTGGTCCCCCGACCATGCAACCAGGGTGATGATTTAGGCAAACACATTCAACATCGGCTCATAGGAACTATACAGATAGTCCATCCAGTGTACTTGAATCAACTGAAAAGAAATTTATTTGAATTTAACCTTTCCTTCACCCAAATCCTTTTCCAGGATCACTATCATAATATTGAACGATACATTTTAAAACTTTGCCATGACAAACTTACATCTGACTTTATTCTGTAAAATTAATCCTTCTGACTTAATTCTGCCTTAAACTGACATAGAAAATACTCTTCAAACGAGTCAAGAATGGATAACAACATTATAAAGTTCTGCAATCGCTGAACAACTAAACAGAACCGAAGAGGTACCCTCAGACAATTAAATGTTGAGGTACGCATCCGCAACGACCACAGAGTGAACTTTGAAAACACAATTGGGCAATGATGGGAACACCTGCCCAAATCGGAAAGGAATGCCGTTTTTGGACGTTTACGCCCCCAGTATCTAGGAAGGCCGAAGCTCGACCTCCGGATTAAAATTGATATTTGATTGTTGTGATTTGGAATTGCATCAGTGAAAACGTGCGTGGCCTTTGTACTAGTGGCCTCGTTCGATAAAACATAGTTGAAATACCAAGAGTAAATGAAACGTGTCAGTACCGTATAACGCAAAATTTGAACGCATTTTGATATTTCTAATCTTTTTCCCAAAGGGGATACCGTATGTCAATTTGGGATAAGGTAAAAAATATAAAATTTAACTAATGTATAGTTATAAGTTTGTTTTAAATAAACCAGTTAAATAAATACTATAATTCTTCTCCATATGTAGAGTGTAATATTGTGGTTTCGAAAATGTCGTTTGAAATCATTGTGCTGAGATGATGGGTGTGTTCTTGTTTTACACTGTACCTATTCTAAAAGATGTATACTAAGGGAAATCATGTCAAATGTTTGTCACTGTTATTTTAATATTTGTTGTCAGTACAATCTTGATTTGAACAGACGATTAATAAATCTACCCATCAGACAAATGCTTTTTTAAGCTTTTAACACAATGACATGACATTAATACCTATTCTGTTCAGTCTAGAACAGTTCAGTCCTATTCTGTTCTAGTCTGTTATCGGTTGTTTTATTTGACAGGTGAATAGTCACTAAACCATTAATCATCGGAACAGACACAAATCCCAGATCTTTAGTCAAAACTTTGATTAATGGCGGTTGAATGACGCCTTAAGAGCCAACCAACACATGTCTAACATTTCATCTGTGTTTGCTTTTTTGAGTTTTCCAGTACATTCTATTTTTAAATTATCAACATATAGCTCTTGAAGAATTGCAGTGTTGTGTTTCAAAATGCTGTCATGTACATATACTATCGAGAATTGGACATGAGATACCTGGGAGTTATGTCAGAAGGAAGTTTTACCCAATATAAGATCTGCAATTATCACTATTAAATTATATCTACAGATCTTAAAGATAGCTCTCGCATTTCTTTCCTGACTTAGAATTTATTTTTAAAATATGACCGATGCGATCAATTCAAACTTTCAATTTGTTTTCTTTAATTGTTAAATGAGATTCAGTCCGAGCCAATTATTGCGAGACCGCCTCCAGGCGGGATATATGATCCGGTCATGGTGGTCTTGTCCTTGGTTCTCACAAGCACACACACACGCACACACGCACACACCCATAAGCTCACGAAAGTTATGAGGTTGAGAGCAGCAAGTATTATCCGACACTGCTGTGGCCGAGCTAACAATAGACGAACCACGGCCAGTATGACTCCTTCGGTATTTTTGTAGACGTCCTTGAGATCTAACGATCTTAAAAGGAGAAGTCTTACTTTATTTTATGAGGGAACTAAACAAGCTTGAAACTTTCTGGAAAGTCAGTTTTTTAGTTGTGTGGCTACATAAATTTTACGTTTCAGAATCCTAATGAAGCTTATACAACACCTTCCATTCCATCTAATAAGTTAAGTTTGTGTAACCCTCTGGTCCAGCCTGGTGTCATATAGCAGGTCTCACTAGTGCCTCAGACGTTATCCAACGAGTATAATCTAATGTAGTCGGGACCAAAGGCTTAGGAATCTCTTGAAGAATTGCAGCGTTGTGTTTCAAAATGTCATCGTGAATCAAACATGAGGTATCTGGGAGTATGTCAGAAGGAAACTTTACTCAATCAGATCTGAAATTTCCTCAATTTTTACACCAAAGTTCATGTACATGTGTGATGTGAAAACATCGATCTACAAATGGGTATGTATAACTTGTTGGTTAGAGTATACAATACTCATTTTGTAGTCATTACAATACTGAGTTCGTCAGGTCGAACTAGAGGGAAAAATACCAGCAAAACATCGGTGTACTCTTGAATACTACTTTTGACGTTACATGACACACGCTAGTGAATAGTTTTGTTAAAAAAATTAAGGTGTAATACGTCGTTAAAAACAAAATTAAATACGAACAACGGTGTTCGGATTGGCTTGAACAACAACAAATCTTTTAGGTCCTTGATAAACGACGTAAACTGTCCTCATTTAAAAATATATGAATGAGTTATACCTTATACAAATTTTACATTACTCGAAACATCAAATCTCTACATTTTATCATCCATGTTGTATGCAACTTTTGTCGATATTCACAATAGTGTTTATCGATCTAATCTTCCTCTGGCGTAACAGCACAAGGTTTTCAGGAAGAAACCCAACACTCATATCAAAAGCCATAAATGACGCAACCAGGAATCAACTCAAAAAGTAATTTTCTAGAAATCATTCCCAGGACATATGGAATCTCCATTAGGTAGTTACACAATAAAACGAAAATAGTGAAGACGATCTATGTTGGTCGAAGCCCCAAGGTTCCACGCACACTTTGTCATTACATAATTGTCGTTAAAATAGAGGACGAGCCTAAAAGAAGATAAGAAGGAAATATGAATATTTGTAGTAAAGAAACTGAGAAAAGGAGAAGCGGATCTCTGTTTGAAAAAAACAGAATACCGGTTTTGCTTTCACTGCATGGCTAGGACTCTTAATCCTCATGAGTAATTTACATAGAAATGTAGGTGTAAAAGTATTTCTTCTGGGTTCAAAACGAATTCCTGATTTATAGACATAAGGTTTGTGACCGTGGTAGCTACTATAGAGCTTGGGACTTTATGGGCAAAACTGATTAAACTATAGTTTTTCTAAATGTGATATATTTTACCCCAGCTAGTATTATTTAACATAAATGTTCAATTCTTGGAATTTAAGTAATTGATGAGTGTACAGCGATACATGTTACGATGTAAAAGTACGATAAGGGTTCTTTTCATAGCAGTACTTAGCACTTGCTTTCAACAGCATATTGAAGACACCAGAACGTTTAAAAGAGGGTGCTGTCACAAAATAAACAAAGTAGCTAACCAATTTTCCAGGGTCAAACCTCTACAGATGGTTGCACAAGACGTGAGACAGCCCTCCAGAATTTGTGCTACATATAGGCAAGTTGGCTCTATCTTGAGCAACATGGCGTGGATTAATCATTATAATGATATGATATGCAGTAAAATCATAACTAAGGTCTTCATTTCAAATGCAGGGTGTTAAACTGCCCATATGCAGCGTAAATTCTGGCGGGCTGTCTCACGTCTCGTGCAACCAACAGTACATCACTACCCTAGCTAACACATAAGAGTCTAAATAACTTAAACTCTTCATTACAATTTGTCAGGTTCAGTGGAAGCTTTCCTCGGAGGAATGTGTGGGTAACACGATCACTTGCTACAACCTACCGCTGACGGTTACGACCGTAAGCTAACGGCAGGCCGAAGGCTCGGTTGCACAATGGTTTACGGAACCAGCGGCTGGACCCGCAGTGATCACAAAGAACAGATAAATGTTCCTTTCTCCCGCGGTGACCAGGGTCCGGTGTAATTGCATATCGGGAGTGAACGGCTCTTGTAGATGTCCTGTTGATTAGTGCCATGGAGAAAGGACATATCGTCGCCGCCATGGTGGGTTGGAGCGAAGAAGTGAGTATTGTATACTTTATAAGATATTATTGTTTACAATCTTGTATAGATTTAGTGACAGCGCTTGGTAAAAATCTGAAGTATAATAAACGGTCAAAGTGAAGTGGATGTACACTGTAAAAAGTAATTTAACTTTTAGGAATAGAATATTTTTATAACTTTTTAACCGCTTGGTTTGAAAAATCACTTTAACAATGTTTTAGTTTTGCTTGGATCCTGCACTTTTGTTAAAAAACACACTTTTAAATAGAGACTATAAAACTAATATTCAGTAGAAAGAACCCTGTAACTTATTTAGGATCAAAATATTAAAGTCAGAGACTAAAAATTTCCTTCTACAACAAACAGTGAAAAGTATTTATTCAGTAGTCCGTAGGAAATTGCAAAGCTATAAACAATAACACTGCTTTGTCGTCTCCTCTCCCACGATCTATCCAAAAGGGCTTAAGTTGAAATCTAAATAGTCTTAAATTAATCAATTTAGTCAAGCTAAGTTGCGAAATTTGTTACGTTAAACTTGTCAGATTTTGATTAATTATAGTTTTTATTGATTACTATACATTTCAACCGTATTGAAAATGACCCCACTTCTAATATAATCAACTTAAATTGGCCCAACGTTGGATACGGAAGATTTAGGTTCAGATTAAAGGTAAAAGAAACCCCGGAGACGCAACGTTGCTAAGTCTTTCGCGTGTGTGAAATAACATTCAAGGCCCATAATGCGGCTTAGGTAAGAGTCAAGGCACTCTATATGAATATAACTTATATTGGGCTTAGACTATACTAGTGCATGTGTTGCTCGATATCGAGCTATTTAGTTTGATGCAATACAAAAGTTACATTTAGTTCTAAATCAATGAAATCCGACCAATGCAATATCAGTGATCACAAAAAACTACAGCTGTGCGTTAAGATGTTTATTAAATGCTCAAACCAATCTCAATGTTATTCTAATGGGAAACTTCAAATTTAATTTGTGGATAGCGCCCTAATTTTACGTCAGATTCCCATAATTTTTTTGTGGAAACACCTACAGGCCAAGCCCTAAATAACATTAAAAATTTTTAATCGGTTGAGAAATGTAGGAGTTCTCTGACTACCCAAAAAACCCCTTAGTTATATTAAATAAGTTAAGAAGCCCTGATTCAATGAATTCAAAGGAGGAGTTGTAATTTAACGGCATTGGACTTGAACCCCTTACTTGAATCCAACTCTTTCTTTCGAAGTATATTTATAAAAATAGTTGTCATTCCTCAGTTGGAGGCAGTGTCAATATGTAAAGTAAACTCGTGTTTACCGTTCGGTTGCCCAATCGGTGGATGTAAACACAACACTGCGTTTCCTATCGCTCATTAATGTTTTCCCTCACTTTCATCCTAACCGGTTTCTCTTTTTTACTTTAAGGCTCCACATAATGATATTTTTTGATGGCTTTTAATATCTTGTTAATGGATTTAATAAAAACTTTGAAACACTTGAGATTATAAAGCAGCCTTAGAAATTCATATTGCTTACTATAATTTAAGGAAGTTGTAAAACTATAATGGGAATGTTCTACTGGACACTTGCTGTCTCTTACTTAAGAACTGATAAATGAACATCTAATTATTCTATGTTGCTGATGTTTAAAAGTCTGGAAATGCATGAACATGATAATTGGCTAGTTTTGTGCTTGTAAAGTTAGTGTACCCGTTGCTCAAAATCAAGCAATTTAGTATGGATACTGATATAAACTTCCATTTCCTATAACAAGGAAATTTTTGTCAACCATAACAAATCTAGTAAACATTATTTTTTATGCAATTTGTTTTTGGTAACCTTGGTTTTTTGTCTTATAGTGACATAATTCCTAATGGCTTGGAGGGGCCAAACGCTCATTAGCTGCCATTAAAGGTTAATTCGGTGGTAAGAGGAAGCTTGACCCCAGCTGAATGCCTATGCTTCGCCGTAGGATTTGAAATAAAAAAATATTTTCAATTATAACATTTTAGAGTATGATTTGTCTTCCACCTTGTTGGACTTGTAATATTGCATTCTAAAGTCCAGAAGGGTTGGTCACCACTAAGCCGAAGTCAAACTGAAACGAATCCTCGCAAGCAGGGAAACAGTGGAAGTGATTCGCATAATTTCATCGCTGATACCCGGTCAACCACCTCACCCCAAGGGAGCACAGGTGGTGTGACCCCATCCCTAAACCATATACGGGTCATAGCTATAATAGACATCAGCAGTGCGTTGGTGCCATAAACATCTCTGCGTGTTCATATTAACATTTTTCTGTTGTTATGTTAGGTAAAAAAGAACGCTTTTGGGATTTGAAAAAGGAGTTTTCATATTGACAGCCATCATATTGATGGTCAAGAGCCAGAGCTCTGATATTTTAAGAAAATACAAACTGCCAAAAAAGTGTCAATACTGTATTGAACTCTATTGCAACAAAAGACACAAGCAATGCTATAAAAATAAATATCAAAGTAAACATTAGAATAAAGAAACACAGAAGCCTTTCTTATTTCCACTATAAGAAAGAAGGTGAAAATAATTATTCTTGTCGAAAGAAGATAACAAAATATTCATTACAATTTTCGTAAGTTGTTTTTTAGTATTTATGCCTGACTGAGAGGTTCAATTCCGTTTTCTTACGCATGCGAAGTGGTAACTACAGTCACGTTCTTATGACACTTAACAACTAAATTTCTTGGTTGAACCAAGCACTCTTTCGAAAAGATTATGAGGAATAACACAATTCCTTATATGTAATGTGCTTGGTTTCACTTGGAAATTAGGAAATGATTTGGATTTAATCTTTACATTAGAATAACAAGCTGATGGATCTGTGGGATTTGCTTCTGGTTGTTAGGTGAGAGCTAATTTATTTACCATGTACTTCAGGAGACGCTCATTAGCTTCGCTGGTTCACCTCATGACAATGTTTCACTTATAAACGTTTCAGTCTACTTAGACGACATAGTTATACCAAACTATAAAAATATATTTAATTGATAACTTAATGTTGAGTTTGAACGTAGCAAAAGCTTTAAAAACAATTACTGAGATAAGATTGGTCCATCAAGCGAATATTTTAATCGACATGAGTAAACCATTACTATGTTTACAGTACGTTTGTAAACAATACAGAATACACATAAACGATAGTGTTTTAATACACTTTTATATCATACCCAATCTATTTTATGTTTATTCGATATACAGTACCTGCTATCAACAATCAACTAATCACATAAAACTATCGCAAACACGTCAACAGTGTAATGGTAAAATCCTGTTTGATTTAAACCTCTACATAATCTACAGACTAAACGGAATTTTCGTGTGAACAGAGCAGAGTTAAGATCAAAACAATAATGGATCGAAGGTGGCGAGGGTATAACGGGTCAAATGATATAATCTGTTGCACAACAATGATCATCTGGATGGCAAAAACACGATCAGCTGATGAGGCAACAGCTGAAGGCCACCGGGTAACATCAGCTGGGGACAGGTGCAGAAGACCCGCTAGTGTAGGCGGTGAAGGAAGGCGAGGGCTGTGATCAACGGGGTTAACTATAATTTATAGAGTGCTCATGAGATAGGGAAAAGTGTCCCCTGTTGATTGGCGCCATTTAACCCACGATTCCCGCCGTTTCCTTGGTAACCAGTCCTTTGTTTACACTTTCCCATCAGTTATTTACCATTTTACCCACATTTACCGACATTTCTATGGTAACCAACTTCAATAGCCTACTCACAGACCATCAAATCTAAAGTATGAAAACAAACAACTGGAGCTTGTAGAAGAGAATTATGGATGAAATGGCGAAACTCGACAGGGGACACAAAATTAACATGTGTTGAGCACTCTATATCTATTTAACCTCGTTGGCTGTGATACAAGGGGGGGGCTTTGCTTAAAGAAAGTGCTGTAACTCTCTTGCATATTTTTTTTTTAGAACTCCCACTGTTAATGTGCTATTTTACTATTTTTAATAACAGAATTACAATGTTGTTAGATAGCCTTCGACTGTATTGAAAATATTTAAACAAAAATTTGAAATAATTGCGTTATTGTGTCATTAAATTTGCTACACTGCAAGGAAGCAATTAATTGCACCAGTACGAGGAAGCCCCAATGTCCTTAGTAATTCGCTAATCTAAAGCGCGAGTGAAAATGTTCAATATTATGTTGGGGTAGAGATTTAATAAATACAAACCATTTTAACCAAACTAACAATGAAATATTTCTATCTCTATTTAATTAGAAACATTTAATTTCCTTTTCTAATTGAAGTTTGTTGCAAGGATTATAATTGTGGTTGTAAGGCATTTTGCAACGGTTCTGAGTAAATTAAACTTTCACCATTACATAGACTATGTACAATTCCCATTCAGTAACCAAAGATTTAATAAAGCTAAGTGTTAAGAGGACCTCACTTACAAAGAATAAATCCAAGGAACAAGAAGTATACGTAACAAATTCAAAAAACCTCAACAGAAGTTTGTTATTTTATCTTTACAACATATGTTTTCTAAATCAGATTTTGTGGCATTCTGTTTTCACTTTTTTGCATTATGGCATTATGAATCCATAATCACCAGGAAGTGATTTCTCCAGTCAGAAATTATACGGATATTATATATGAAGGTATTGTCTGGAGTTTCTGCTCATTATCCAATAGGATATGTGGAGCTGTCGTTCCAGGGTTACGGGAGCGCCGTTGGTGAACGTATTGAGAGTTTATGATACAGGCCACTGGATCGCCTGTATCCTCCTTTCATCTGGCAGGTAGCGTGTTTAGACTGCAGACTAAATTGATCTAATACTCAGAAGTATTCAATAACCAGAGTATTTTTGGAATGGTTTAATTTCTTCCACTCTACAAATACTGTAGATTGTTACTCTCAATATATTGTAAATTAATAATTCAAGTAAAAGAACTGGACTTAGATTTAAAACCTTCTCACCCTTCGCCCATCAGTTCTCGTTTTTGACCTTGGTATTGGCGCGCCCCCTCACGAACAACAAGACAAAGACTGAAACAGGCGGACAAACAATAAAAGCGGACATCTAACGACGGTCTTAAATATCTTAAAACTGGGTAGTAAATTACGACTTTTTGCAGCTCGTTGTTAGAAGAAAGATATTGCAGAGAAGCAATGTTTTGGATAACAATACTTTGGCAGCAGTTGTCTTATCAATCAGTCTATTATGACGTCACTGACGTTAAATAATGGGCCTGTAGGTGACAGGTTTGCCAACTGGTCTAAGACGGAACAGCACATTTATGGTTACGAAAGATGACATTTTCCTAATAATCAAAATACCATGGTGCAGTTTGTTTTTTATGATGGCCAGTAATAATATCCGGTTTCTTTGACATCTAAGTAACGTTAAAAACGACATACAAAGAATTTGCAGTAATTTAAAATATTTTTTTCTGAAACTTCAGGTGAAAGGTTAATTGTATTTAACTTTAATTGAGTTTTATCTATGTATAGGTTTTATTTAGGTAGGTAGGTTTAATTTATTTGCAAGAAAGTAGCATTCACTCAATCAATCATCACTTGTTTCCTCAATATGAGTCTTTGCTTGCTGAAGACATTAAAAAGGCAAGAATATGGTATTTGACTTCACCTTATAACTCTTTCTTCGACCGAAGACTGTTCCTTGATGACCAAACCGTCTACATTTTTCTCTACTAGAAGGCCCCATTACTTGAAAAACAGTCTTATCAAGAGTATTTTTTTAACAATACTGAGAGACCAAGTTGTTTTAAATTGATTTGAACTTTGAAGAGTTCCGCATCTTTATCATTCATTAACCAACCGCGAAAATGAAAAACTAACTAGTGTAGAACCAAACCAATGTCATTCGTGAAGATCACTAAAAATTGGTGGCTAACGATTGGAACCTCCCGTCTTCTAAAGACACTCAAGTAATTTCGTTCTTCGTTTCTTTCAGGTGAGATTGCTCGCCAGAACAGAATCACCGAAATGATTCTGACGCAGTACCTCCAGAAGCGCTTCTTCCCCCATCTCAGTCCGCCCACCAACTCAGTTAACATACTGCACGAGCAGGACGATCGAGACACCCTAGAGACTGTCGAGTCCGAACAGATCTCCCAGGTCTACGACGACTCTCAGGCGGCTTTCGAAGGTTCATTAATACTTCCTCTGTACTTGGTTGCATGCTACTTTCTTGCTTCCGTTCTCTGTTGTGGTTTTTGGTCAGTAGTTCTTTCTGTCTTCTGGTGTCTCTCTGAATTAACGTATACTAATTTCTACTATTATCTACTTCCTCTGTTTAAGTTGTTAGCTTATTAAAAGAGAATAACACTTATAAAACAACAAAAAATATTCCTCGATTTAAATATTTGAATTCATAGTGTTATGCACATAAGCATAATGTTGAAAAAATAAAAATGTACTATAGTGTAGGACAGTAAGCAATTGATTTCATAAATAGTAGCAATATATTAAATTAAAACGCGTATTCACTTTTTTCTTAAACTAGCGTCAGCAATAAAAACTACAGAAGAAGAATGTCTGCCTTTAATTCACACTCACAGTGCACTGGTCTAAATTTCAAATTACGCTCGAGGTGAAATATTTCTTGCCTATCAAAAGAGTTTGAACCGTGTGCAATCTGTCATCAAGAGCAGAACCTCGTTAAATAAGAAAACCTCAACCTTACAAACAAACCATGGCCATAATTAGTACATTTCCCTGACTGCATCAAATTAATCGAAGTGGTTTTAACTTTAACTGCAGAGCGTGATTACGCTGGTTGCAGCAGATTGGCCTCGCGGTTCTTCCTCGTTGTGCTCCGCCTCGTCAGCTCACCTTGCGGCGCTACCTGTGGGTGAAAGGGGCCATGTGTTATGTAAAGAGGAGCCATCAGGTGCCATCAGACCGGTACCGTAGGTCACCAGTCAAGGACTGCATCATTCCTCCCGCGGCCGTCTGGCACGGCCTCCCTGACCTTTGCTGGTGAATCCGTTAAACAGGCCAGACCCTTGGGCGATGAGATGATGGCAATGAGAACTGGTGTGGTGATAACTGGCCGCGTGCATTGTATTCACATGATGGGTAAATCGTGTTGAATGACTTTGAAGCAATCGTGATAGTTTGACACAATATGTATGATTGACAAGTGATCGTGATAGTTTGACCACAATATGTATGATTGAAATTAATTGGTCAAAGTCAGCGCTTCCATCACCTTCAATCAGGAAGAAGATAGAATGCCGTTAAATAAATAGTTTGTAATTTCCAATTAAGCTTTGGGTCAACAGATCTTTGGGTAGACAGTACTAAGACAAACAGTTTAAAACAGATCAAAGGTCTGTGCATCAGATTTCTAAATAAAATACCTGATGGAAATGTCATTGAAATAATGATAAAATGACAATACCATAAAGTCTGTGACCTTACTTGTCCCAAATATGTTTCACAAATATATGAGTTGTAATTCTAAAATGCTAAGGTCCTTATAAAAATTTAAATTGCCTGAAGAGGCCTGGCCTTCTACTGACGCTTCGAATGGTTCTCAGTAAGTTGTAAAACTTAACGGTGCTGTAAAGGTACACAATCATCTCAATACTACTTTTAAATACACCATGGTGAAAGATAATTTAGGGCTTATTTCACTCTTAGAATGTTGCAATTACGCCATTGAAGGGCACGAATTAAACGAAGTTAACTGCTTTTACTCCGTCAAAAATATTCAAAGAACACTAGTTGTTTATTGGACTATTATCAGTGATAGATCAGTTAATTTTTCCAGGGAACAATTTGAATTTGCAATAAAAGAATCTAAAAAAGCTATATCGTGAATTTTTACCCCATTGCTAAATTATATATAATGTGTGGTCATTTTAATTTTCCCCCTCCTAACCCTCTCATTTGATTTGGAATTAATTATAAATTTAGGGCTTACGAAAAATCCCGCCGAATTCAATTAATGAATTGTGGGATCCAATTTCGAGATTTTTTATAGATTAAAGAATTATTTTTAAGGCCAGGAAACAATATGTCAACTATATAAATAGTAATGAAAATCCAATTAGGATTACAATTTTAAAAATATTAAATAACAATTACAAAACTGGTACCTGAAGTTTAATTTTTCTCTCAAATTCAGCTCATGATATGAGTGAAGGATGAAAACGACTTGCGTGACCAGTGACCATTATTGTACAGCTGCAATAATGTCCAGCTGACCTCGAGGATCTGTCACACTTTCATGTTCACTACGACTACAACTCTTAGTCCCGGTGGAACCGTTGCAGAGCTGTCGATCAAAGCTCGTAATATATTGACTGCCAAAATTTTAGATCCTTTAAGGGAAATTTTTTAATGGAACAAATATTTATAACACTTTATACAGCTTAGCAGATGTATTTCATGAACGTACAACTTTCCAAAAATCAATTAACTTAAATCGATACTATAATGTGATAATCATTACCAACGCAAATGGTCCATTTCCTGATCTATGTTTGCTCTTATCATTGTTGAAGGATCTTAAAGTGGTCTTAAACACAGTTAAACTGTGTCTGGTTTTTATATTCACACTATAAACATGCTTAGCAAATGTTTATCACAATTTTAACGGACTTTTTCAAACCATTTCAAAATTATGCTTTCTGTTTCACGACGAGTTATTTTCTCAAATGGCCACAACTAATGGCAGGAGTGTGAAAAACTTAAACAACTTTTCAAATATCTTAGTACAGTGGTTTCTATTTTTTGTTTTCTCATTGTTCTAAAGAGAAAGCAATAAAGCAGTTTTGTAATTGTCTGCAATAAACGTCTAAGTAAAAACCTTTGTACTGACTTTCTAAAGTACATGCGATTTGATTGCATGAAATTAAAGCTCTAATGCTCGTGGTAGAACTAATCCTAGCCTTAAGTAAAAATATTTGTGTCCACATAACAACCATAAACATTTTCATTTACAGTAGTTTGTCCAGTTATGTTTTGCCTGCTTTGAAAGGTTTTGATTATATTAGTAGTGTGGTTTCGCCGGTGCTGGGACAAGTCAAGGTCAGGCGGTTGGAAGTGGCAGGTGTGGGTTCGAACGTGGCAGCTGTCCGTGGAGGCGAGGGAGGGTTTACAGGAGGGGATGGAGTTTCGGGAGCGCATTTGTTTGCGGGTCGTCGACGGGGAAGGTTGTAGCGGTTAGGGTTTAAGAACAAAATTTATCAGTGGCGAGGATGGGATTCGAACCCTTACGCCGGCCGTCGCCACAGACTATCTGACACATTTCCACCGCTTCCCGACCACTACCTCGGTGGCTCAGGGGTAAGGCGCCGGCTTCACACGCCGGCGGGCCGGGTTCGAATCCCACCCTCGCCACTGATAAATTTAGTTCTTAAACCCTAGCCGCTACAACCTTCCCCGTCGACGACCCGCAAACAAATGCGCTCCCAAAACTCCATCCCCTCTTGTAAACCCTCCCTCGCCTCCACGGACAGCTGCCACTTTCGAACCCACACCTGCCACTTCCAACCGCCTGACCTTGACCTGTCCCAGCACCGGCAAAACCACACTACTTATATTAATTAAGTAAAAACATTTCTATTGGATTGCAATTATTTTCTTCAATTTGATTCATCGTTAAATGATGCAACAAAAATATCTTAATGAATTTTAAAACAAGTTAATCATGAAAATTTTTTGTTTAAAAAGTCTTATGTGTAAGAAAATTTTAAACAAAACCTCATACACATCATAATTAATATTATTTTTATTATAGTTTTTCATTAAAAAAACTATACTTTTTTCTATATAAATATACTACAAATCATCATTATTTTTTAGGTATCAAATGTCTTTCAGAATAAATTTAATATCACAGCAAAAATATCAAAATCAATATTTAGTAGGCCTAATTTTCTCTTACTAGATTTTTATTCATAAAAAAGGGACAATTCAAATGCTAATACGTTTCTTATAAATGTAAAATAATGTTGTATATATTTCGAAAAAATTACAATTCTGTTATATAAACCGTTACAAGTGACAGATAAATAAAAACATTCAATTCTTAAAGAGGAAATAGCAGCGTGTTTGTTGAACCCGATCAAGGATGTTGTTTGTTCGCCTAACGGAAACCCCTAATGGACCTGTAGGCCTATACTGTATCGAGATACGTTCAATATTTAATATTATCACACCCGTCCACATAAATGTCTTACAGCGAGGGCGTAAAGGTCAAGGTTAAATATATTTCCTTTGCCACCTTACTTTCTGTCTCTTTGTTATTATGTAGTAAAGAACATAATCTACTGTTACTTCCACCTTTAAAACTTATAAAGTTGCAAATAAACATATTTATTGAGCCGTTTTATAATATTTGTTTGCTTTAGATGTATTTTACATCCCGTATTGAACTTTTCAAAAGGTTAAAGTTGAACTTAAGTTAAATGTGTAGGATATACAGAGTTAAATTTTAAAGTGCCTAATGAAATGTTTAATAACCAAAAGTCGCATAGTAAAAAAGTAACGTGCTATGCAAAATCGAATACAGTTGAATGCGGGACAATATTGTTTAGTGAAACGATATTTATACTTATTTTATGCAGTTACAAAACTAAAACAAAGCCTTCTTTGAACAACACAGCTAATATTTCTAACCTTTATCAACAGATTTTTGGGTCTTTTCTGACATTATAAACTAAGTCCTCCCATATAATAAAATGAAGCATGTTCATTCAATTTAAATTTATGCTTTTCAATAACATGTAAAACAGAATTGCAGATAATAGGTATTATTTTACTTAATATTAACAAATAATTAGAAGTTAAATTAATACATATGGCCCGGCAATAATTAGGCATTAAATTAGTATCATTATTGTACATATGAAAACGTTTTTTACATCACTAACAATATTGCTTTCATTTTCAGGTAAGGAACATGTGGCGGCCATACAGAGGATAAAGAACAAACTTGAAGGGGGCGAAAGCACGAGTAAGTAATAGTACTCGAAACTAATAAAACCCAAAGTGAGCTTTTGGCGGCAGCGGCGGTGTAGGCTATTGGCTGTAATAGCGCTGGAGGTAGCTGAGGTTAATTTGGAGTATAGTAGCTGTTTGTTAGAATTTAGTTACCTACATGAGGCGTTCAAAGATGGTATAAAACGAGTAGTGCAAAAAGGGCACACCTGGGACATGACGTCATCACGATGACGTCAGCAGTGATGACGTCATCAATGACGTCACGAATGACGCCACTAATGACGTCATATGACGTCACATGACGTCACACCTATGACGTCATGGTGACGTCATTACCGCTGACGTCATCATGATGACGTCACTGACGTTAAGTAGGTCAAGGTCACGCAAGAATACAAAAAAAAAATTTTTTGCACTTTTGCGATTCCTCAAATTTTGCTGAGAAATTGAAATTTCTCGAGGAATCACAAAAGTGCAAAAAAATATTTTTTTTATTCCCTAGCGATCAGACTCTCGACCTAATATATCCGTCAGGGGTCATTGACCCGTCCCAGCAGCCCCACTTGAAAAAAAAATAATTTTATATTTTACTTACCCACCGAGAGACTGAGAGCCGAAGAATAATTTCTTCAAACACCCGACAGTGCGACAAACGACACGCGATCCGAACAGCGCCGCGTCCGAAGACGTACTGACTTGTACACAGACGGTATCCCAGGTACCCGGCTCAGTGGTGGGGATAAGGAGGTGGTGGGGGTAAAGTGGTCAGAAGGAAGAAAAAATTAAAATTTTTGCAACAACTCATCCGAGTCTGTCCTTTACCGTAACTCGGATTGGAAATATTTCCTGAGAAATATTTATTTTTTATTCTTTCTCAGGTGATCTTGGAACTTGGTCGGGAATTGGAGTCACCAAAGTAACCTTACTGGCAAAAGTTAGCTCGTCTAAAAGTTTTTGAAACATTTTATCATCCATAGTAATATTTGTGTCCCTTGAGTAAAATTTTGGATTATTTTTGAAGCAACGTTTCATTTTTGTTAAAGTGGAAGTCTTGGACACCTTAACAGAATTATTTTGCTTGGCCAGCAAAAATTTTACTCTTAATAATTTTTCTCGCAAAGTTTCAGCCATAGATGTGTTTCACAGTAAGGTTTGGACATAACTGAAACACTTAGTCAAGTGTTGGACCTTAGCTGGAAGTAGTGGGGGAACAGGGTTATAGTGGGGGAATGAGTAGTGGAGGGGGTGATGTGGACTGTTGTTGTGAAGTGTAGAAACAGTTTGCTGGGAACTGTCCAAGGAGTAACACGTACTGTGCAGAAAAATTAACCGAGAGACTTGTGTAAAATTTAACTCCAAGAAATATTTAATGTAAGACTAAAAGAGGTAGAGCCAAATGAAAAATAATTTTGTAGGAGACGGGCAGGAGGAGGAGGAGGTGGCATAGCCCGAGGCGTTGCCTTACCTTGACACGTGTTGTATAATGAGATCCGGTTAGTAATGTATTCAGGTGTGGCTCTTGGAGATTGTCCAATGCCGCAAACAAGTACGTGTCGAGGTCTGGCTGTTTACGTAACCAGGTCCGGTTCCACCACTCCTGACCGGCCCAGCTTCGATTCTCTGAGGCTTAGCTTCTTCGCAGTTGCTTTCAAACATTTCAGCTGAGTGGTTGAAGCTCTGCCCTACAGGATTCGCAATGTAATGTTGGCGCCGCATTATATTGGGAATTCTTTTAGTCTAAGGCATGGCATGTGTAGTTTTAAGAAATATTTTATTTTGCGCTTGCTGCTTCTGCTAGGTCTTGGTGTTGGATTTATTTAGTCTAAGTGTTGTGTGTTGAAAAATATTATTTTGTACTAATCTTCACAGGTTGTCCCCAAGTTGAAATTTTTCTAAATTCGTATCTTGGAGGTACTCCTCCGTAAATTGGCAGTTAAAGTGTTAGGCTTTTTGAGACTTTACAGTCTCTGTAAAATAAAAATTTTTCGAGGTTTAGAACCTCAAGAATTATTTGTTACCAACAATAGCATGGCGCCTAACGAGCCCGGGGGTAGGCCCCTGGGGATCCACCCTTAGGCCTCTTTCGGTCAGGGGCGCTACTGGACCTCATCACTCTAGATGGGTGGTTGGCATCCTTTAGCACGAGGCGTCGGATCCTGACACTGACCGGTGTGCTAGGCAAAAGTCAGTACCTACGGGTTAAGACGGGATCCTCGGTCATGGTTAGCATGGCCTTTTCCAAATTATTGTAGCATGTTTCCCTTAAGGAAACTCAAAATTAAATAAATAATTTTTTATTTAATCACCTCCCCTTAAATGTTGAGATCCCCCCGATGCCTCTGGCCGCCGGCGGTCTTAGGCATCGGGGGGATTTCTTTTTTAATTCTTGAACGACCTTGACCCATATTCATGTGTGAATAAAATAAAATATTTTTGTTCCACATGTTATGTAGGTCAGTCATGACTTAGGCGGATTTTTGCCTGAGTTCTGGGACTGCTCAGGACTTAGAGCGAGATGCGGCTAAGTGTTGGCTGTCCAAACTGTGGTATAACCAAATTTTATTTTATGTTCACACATGAGTAAGGGTAGCAGGTATCCAAGAGTTAAAGTCCTAAGGGTAGGTGAAGCACCCCCCCCCCGGCGGCAGACGAGAAGTGAGCCCCCCCACGAATTTTTTTTTAAAAATTTTTTGACCTTGACCAAAAATTTTTTGCTCCGGACGAAAACTGCCCCCCCCCCGAAATTTTTTTTTGAAAAATTTTTTGACCTTGACCAAAAATTTTTTGCTCCGGACGAAAACTGCGCCCCCCCCCCGAAATTTTTTTTTTAAAAATTTTTTGACCTTGACCAAAAATTTTTTGCTCCGGACGAAAACTGCACCCGAGGGGGGGGGCAGGGGGAGGGGGAGGGGGAGGGGGAGGTGCCAAGCTAGTAGTGTGAAATTGTTACTTCCAGTACAAGTTAAAATAGTAGTGGTAAATTGTTACCACAAACACAAATTTGTGTCTTTAAACTTCTAATGTAACTTAACCCATTTAAATGTAGGTGCCAAGCCAGTAGTGTGAAATTGTTACTCCCAGTACAAGTTAAAATAGTAGTGGTAAATTGTTACCACAAACACAAATTTGTGTCTTCAAACTTCTAATTTAACTTAACCCATTTAAATGTAGGTGCCAAGCTAGTAGTGTGAAATTGTTACTCCCAGTACAAGTTAAAATAGTAGTGGTAAATTGTTACCACAAATTTGTGTATTCAAACTTCTAATTTAACTTTACCCATTTAAATGTAGGTGCCAAGCCAGTAGTGTGAAATTGTTACTCCCAGTACAAGTTAAAATAGTAGTGGTAAATTGTTACCACAAATTTCTGTATTCAAACTTCTAATTTAAATTAACCCATTTAAATGTAGGTGCCCAGCCAGTAGTGTGAAATTGTTACTCCCAGTACAAGTTAAAATAGTAGTGGTAAATTGTTACCACAAATTTGTGTCTTCAAACTTATAATTTAACTTAACCCATTTAAATGTTGCTACTTAAAGGTAGCACCGTTTTGGTGCTACCTTTCATGTACTATTTTCTACATGTCCAATTTTGCTTTATGTTTTTTAAACAACACTTTTAATTACCGGTTTAATGTAAAACTATAAAATATGTTTATATATATGAATTATTAACAAAACCTTAGTTTTAACATTAAATGTTATTAGGAAACTTCTAATTGAGATAAGCCATTTAAATGTTGCTACTTTTAGGTAGCACCGTTTTGGTGCTACCTATGGTGTACTATTTTACATGTCCAATTTTTGCTTCAGGCTTTTAAACAACACTTTTAACTACTGCTACCAGTCTACCACTGAGGTACCTATGAAGCGAGTTTGGTTCATCTTTTTTTTCTCTAGTTGCTAAGGTGTTTAGGAATTAAAGGTTAGAATTACTTTTAAGGTTAAAAAAAGCACATGGTGCGAACAGAAAGTTCACTATTGTTTTAACATTAATGGTCATTAGAAAACTTCTAATTGAGCTTAACCCATTTAAATGTTGCTACTTTAAGGTAGCACCGTTTTGGTGCTACCTTTGGTGTACTATTTTTACATGTCACAAAATATATGGGCCTCTGCTTGACGCAGAGACAGGTACTTGGCCCCGTTTCTACCCATTATTAAGTGTACTGAGACTTTAGGTTTTAAACAACACTTTTAACTACTGGTTTAATGTAAAACTACGAAATATGTTTATATACATGAAATCTTAACAAAACCTTAGTTTTAATATTAAAGGTAATTTGGAAACTTCTAATTGAGCTTAAACCATTTAAATGTTGCGAATTAAAGGTAGCACCGTTTTGGTGCTACCTTTGGTGTACTATTTTTACATATCCAATTTTGCTTTAGGTTTTTAAACATCACTTTTAACTACCGGTTTAATGTAAAACTACGAAATATGTTTATATATATATGAATTCTTAACCAAACCTTAGTTTTAACATTAAACCGTATTTGGAAACTTCTAATTGCTCACTCAGAGACAAGTACTTGGCCCCGTTACTCTCCATCATTAAGTGTACTTAGGCTTTATGTTTTTAAACAAGACTTTTAACTACTGGTTTAATGTAAAACTACAAAATATGTTTATATACATGATAACTTAACAAAACCTTAGTTTTTAACATTAAAGGTAATTTGGAAACTTCCAATTGGGCTTAACCTATTTAAATGTTGCTTAACCTATTTAAATGTTGCTAATTAAAGGTAGCACCGTTTTGGTGCTACCTTTGGTGTACTATTTATTCCTTGTCAATTTTGCTTAAAGTTTTTAAACAACACTTTTAACTAAGTGTTTAATGTTAAAGTACGAAATATGTTTATATATGACCCTCTGCTGACTTGGAGACAAGTACTTGGCCCCCGTTCCTGTCCATCATTAAGTGTACTGAGGCTTTACGTTTTTAAACAAGACTTTTAACTACTAGTTTAATGTAAAACTACAAAATATGTTTATATATACATGATAACGTAACAAAACCTTAGTTTTTACATTGAAGGTAATTTGGGAACTTTTAATTGAGCTTAAAACATTTAAATGTTGCTAATTAAAGGTAGCACCGTTTTGGTGCTACCTTTGGTGTACTATTTCTTCCTTGTCAAATTTTGCTTAAAGTTTTTAAACAACACTTTTAACTACGGGTTTAATGTTAAAGTACAAAACAACACTTTTAACTACAGGTTTAATGTTAAAGTACAAAATATGTTTACATATGAGCCTCTGCTGACTCAGAGACAAGTACTTGGCACCGTTCCTGTCCATCATTAAGTGTATTTAGGCTTTACGTTTTTAAACAAGACTTTTAACTACTGGTTTAATGTAAAACTATGAAATATGTTTATATATGAGCCTACGCCTGACGCAGAGACAGGTATTTGGTCTTGTTCCTGTCCCTAATTAAGTGTACTGAGGCTGTAGGTTTTTTAAAAAAAACACTTTTAACTTCTGGTTTAATGTAAAAACTATGAAATATGTTTATATATAAATGATAACTTAACAAAACCTTAGTTTTAACATTAAAGGTAATTTGGAAACCTCCAATTGAGCTTAACCCATTTAAATGTTGCTACTTTTTAATGTAGCAACCGGTAGCACCGTTTTGATGCTATCTTTGGTGTACTATTTTTTTTTACATGTAAAATTTTGCTTTAGGTTTTTAAACAAAAATTTAAGTATTACGTTAAGGTCAAACTACCAAACATGTTTGTTATCTACATGAATTATTAACAAACTTTTAGTTTTAACTTTAATGATGATTTAGGAATTTCTATTTATGTGTAAAGTTTAACATAATTAGTTTTGTATTTGATTTTATTATTGTTTGGAACACTTGTTATGTGTTGTAGTCAAGCAAGTCTTATTTTGGTATAAAAAATAATAATCTTTAGCACATGTATGTAAAGCTAATTTTTTAATTTCAATTTATTAAATGAAAATGAATGTGGTATTAATGTAAAATATATTAAAAATCAGTTTTAAAAAATCTACAGGAAATTGTCAACAAATTTAAAATGTATCATATTACTGTTAAATGTGCAGTATATCCCTTCATTTTGCATGCCCAGTTGCGCTTCATCATTTATGAAAGTGGTTTGTTGAGTGTGCCCTTATTATTGACATCCGTAAAAAAATTGTTTAAATTTAACATACAATTGTGTATGCGCAGTAGTACTTGTCTACTGCGCATGCGCAGAAGGTTTCCACCACTCTTTGTCGGGTATATAAGCAGGTGGGTTAACCATGCATTTCATTGTTTGGCGAACTTTTGCCAAGTGAACATCTTATTGACAACTTCGGTTATTCCGGATATTTAAAAGGTGTATGCTATTTTTCTTACATTTGACTTCAATATGTCTGAACTGCAGTGTTACATGTTTGATAGTAAACCTGTAGCTGTATTATTTGATCGTGAAAACAATCCATGGTTTAAGGCTAATGATGTATCAGAAATTCTAGAATATAAAAGACCGCGAAAAGCAATAAATGATCTAGTTAAGGAAAAATATAAAAAGTTATGTAAAGATATTGATGGAAACAGTTTAGTGCTACCCTCTAACTTTCAAAAAAGTACCGTATTCATCAATGAACCAGGTTTATATTCCTTAATTTTATCGTCCAAGATGAAATTAGCTAAGCGCTTTCAAGATTGGGTGTTTGAAGAAATACTACCATCAATTCGCAAGTATGGAGAGTATAAACTAAAAAGAGAAAACCTTAAGTTGACTCACTCCTTACGTAAAGCGTTGTCAAATAATCAAAAACTAATTGAAACGTTAATTGATCAAATACCTAAAGTTGCTGTTATACCTGATGATATGGATTTAAAACATATCTTTTGTGTATTGGAAAAGGACACATACTATGAAAAGTATGGAGTAATGGAGTACAAGTGCATTCGTACAGAGAGGAGACGATATAAAAGAGCACTGAAAAGAGCAAAGGAAGATGGTTTTGTACCAAGTTTTACAAGATATCCTGTACCAAACAGTATAAATATCTTTAATAAAGCTAAGGAGGTTATGAATACTTATGGTATGCATTACGAATGTTCTTTGAATAACATACTGACCCCCCATAATTTTGTAAATATTGTAAAAATTATTCTTAATGAATAAACTGTATGAATGTATGTATGAATGTGGGACTTATTAGATTGAGAAGTTAAGGTATTAACTTTAGCTACTTATTTGAAAAGTCTGGTGTGAATGAAGGTCACTGGCGCGGTTGACTAAAAGACCCGTAAACCGTGTGTGTGTGTGTGTGAATGTGTGTGAATGTGTGTGAATGTGTGTGTGTGTGTGTGTGTGTGTGTGTGTGTGTGTGTGTGTGTGAATGTGTGTGTGAATGTGTGGAAAACGACGTACACCCACCTCCTCGCGGTGTTTTCTGGGTAACGCTAAGAGGTGTACAACAAATGTCTTGTAAACCACATGAATTAATCTATTTTTTTTTAAATATACATTCATAGGTATATACAATAATAACATTTATTTAAATTAAACAAATTTAAAAGCATTTTAAATGCATACAATTTATAATTGTTGTCACAAAAACACCTCGTGCTTTACTAATAATAGATGAAAACGATATAATGTATGTATAAAATATGAGTTTTTTAATTAATGGAGCTAAAAAAAATAAAGATAGCATTAAATTAGTGTTACCATAAAATTTGTTTATAGAACAATAAGTTTTTCTTCATAATTATAGGTTAATATTTAAAAAAATGTCGAACCTGATTCCCTTATACAAATAATGAATAACAATCGCAATAAACACTTATCTTTAAGATACAAATGTGGTTAGCACTGAATCAGTGGTACCTTTAAATAATGTGAAAAGCCTTATATTTGGAAAAAAAAATTATACATTTGCCTAAATAATACAATTTACATGTTTTCCTTCAAACTAACTTTTTAACACACCGATTTTGAACCATAAAAATGTTTTATATACTGGTTTTAAGATCTATATTTAGGTAGCACTAAATTAGAGCTACCATTAAGTTAATAAAATAGCTACATACATTTATAATTATATTTTATTATTTAATTATTAAATATATTTAATTTATTCAATATTTATTTCACTGACTCTTTACAGCACAAATAAGTATAAAAACACAAACTCTGAAACAAGTCAGTCATTTTAATTTTAATGTAAAATAATAAAAGCTCAAAACTTAATACTTTTTTTCAAAATTAAACAAAAGTAGCAACAAAATATCGGTGTTATCTTAAAATATTTATAGAAATTATAATATAGTATGGTTTTATTAATTTAAACTAAATTGAATTCATCCTTATTCTACACATAACGGTAAAACCATTCATTCTGAACCTTAATGCTTAGAACTCTGACATGTTGTTTTTCGAACTCTGACATATTGTCTTTATTTCAAGATACAGCTCAACCTTTCATTATAAATCTTGTTAATTTTTTAAATCTATCTTCTTATTTCTATAAGGGTTTTGTCTGTTACGTCCCTTTTTCTCTCGACCTGCTGAACCGATTTTTAAGATTGAGGCGTCATTTTAAAGCTTAGGATATACCGCAGTGACGAATTGTAATTAAAAAGGTCATATTGTTTCGGGCTTCGACCCTCCTGGCCTTTGATTTATTTCTAGAGGGCACTTTAAATGTTGACCAACTTTTATTGCAAGTTCTTTAATGTGAATTGTAATTTAACAGCTGATTACCTTCAGATGAATTTTAAAAGCCGGATAGTAAACAAAAATAGATCTCCGTCACTTCATAATCAACATTTACGTACTGTAGGTGAGATTCACTCATACAGAATCATAAAACGCGCAATTTGCGCACGGGCCACCTCGTAATATAATAAAAATATAAAACACATGAACTTTTAACTAATTTACCAATAGGGAATACGCTATTACGGTGTTATTCATGATAAGACTTAAGCCCGGGACCATGATACTTTTTCATTTTGAGATCTCTAAAAGCCAAAAACACCGTTTGTTCAATTTGATATATATATGTATGTGTCCATAAACACGATAACTTTTGAATGGAACCTCTGATTTTGATGAAATTTAGTACAGGGGTGTAAGCCAGTATCTACTTAATTGAATTTGTGAAACATAATGATCGGATTATGGGAACGAGGTTTGTAGGGTTTCTAAAGGGTTAAAATTGGGTTTTTGGCATTTTTTGAACCTCAATTTTTTTTAAAATTCATGACTTTTAACTAAAACCATTCAAAAGAGCTTAAAACAACGAACAATTTAGTATTTTGAATTTTTACCTAACTTAAATGGTTATTCAGAAAATCCAAACACTATGTTTTACATGTTATTCTTATGGGAAATGAACAAAACCTTCTATCTTGCTTATTTATTGAAATATCTTGATAAACTTGGTATGTACATTAATTAGAAAGCGTTTAACTTATATCTGCTTATAAAATGCATATGGCGGCAAACCTACGTACTCACCTCTATGGGTTTTATGGAAAAATTAAAAAACACCATAACCTGATAAAATTTGGTATGTACATTCACTAGGTAGGGTTTAACTTATATTTAACAATGAAACCCATATGGCGGCAAACCTACATACTTTAAACCCCCATGGATTTTATGAGAAAATAGAAAATATACCAAAATTCCATTGGAAACTTGCTGAGTAAGCAGGTCTGCTGCGATGGGGGTATTATATTTATAGTTACATTAAGGTAGCATTATTTTGATGCCACCTTTACATAATAGTAGTTTTCATCACTAGGAGCAAAAGTGGGTCTTTTTGGTGCGCAATCGTGTTTTAAAAACGAGGCGCAGCCGAGTTTTTAAAAACGATTAAGCATCAAAAAGACACTTTTGCTCAGAGTGATGAACAACGTTTTTTATCATGACGCGAAATTAGACTTTTAGTCGTTAAAAATGTTAACTATAAAGTTGTATTTTCAAGGTTATATTTACAAAGTAAATATTATGCAGTGTTTACATTTCTGTTATTTACAAACAATACTCTTTATAATTTATTGTTTCCAAAATTCTGTTCATCAACATTAATGAATGAATATTAATATACTTATAAAACAGCTGACTTTTCAGTACTAGGACCTAAAAAATTCTCCAGATGATTTTTTAGTCCTAGGACAAGAAAGAATAGGTTTTGATACTATTGAGAGAACAAAAAACAGGCTGATTTCGTGCAGAATGATAAAAAATATATTAATTCAATTATCTTATTGTTTTATTGTGTATTTACATTAAATTTAGTCTACATGTGGGAATTGAGACACCAATTTTTGGAAAATGAATGCATATAATCATGGGATATAGTCTTTATTCTGTAAACCCGGCTTACCCCTTAATCGTTTCCCCTTTAAATTTTCATTTTAAATTTAAAGTGGAAACACTTCTTTTTACAAACAAATTTGTGCTATTATCATTCACTTTTCTTTGTTTAAATTAAATGTAGTCCTTTTTTTTTTACTCTACTTATAAAGCAGAAAAGATACTGGAACTTAAATCATATAGTTTTGGAACTTGAATCATTATTCCAAACATACAATTTAACTCTCCAATTGTAAATATAAGATGAGAAAAGCTAAAATTTCTATATTTATAGTTATAATTATAGGCATTTAGTCAAATGCCTATAACTCAATAATGGATTGACGGATTAGGACAAGCGATACATCATTGAAAAGGTCTATGTAAGACTAACATTTTAGTAAAAGAAGAATTTGGTTATCTTATTTTAGTCAAAAGTTATGCGAATTATTTCAAATAAATACCAAAAAAAACACCGTTTGTTCAATTTCATTTATATATATATATATATATATATATATATATATATATATATATATCAGTCTACCACTGAGGTACCTACGAAGCAAGTTTGGTTGATTTCACTTTCTCTTGAGCTGCGTTAGTCTTAACATGAAATTTATCAGTTATTTCAACTTCTTTTTGCACTAACGTAACGTTTTGTTGTCTCACAATTTTAATTAATTGCGCAAAAGAAGTATCTCTAGGAGACATTCTTAACCGTATATGTAGCTCCTACAAATGCAAGCTTATTAATGACAAATTCACAACTTATAAGACCTGTTTAAATAAAAGACAAAGTGGTAAGCATCTTGACGGCGCAAGGTGCAAGTACAGACTAGAAACCTGGAGGTCCATAGCCTGCCATTTATGAGTTCTAAAAATGGGGAGGGGGAAGGAATAAGGATTGGGAAGGGGTAGGGTGGGGGAAGGGTAGTTTGGTTATTAAACGACTTGTGCTGTAAAATAGCCGCCAACATCCACACCTTGTTCGTAGCACTCCTTTATTGTTTGTGCCCACTGCCGCATGCGGTCTCTATCATTTGGTGTTACAAGAAAAGAATTACAATCATCATACAATATAAAGGAGCCGATTCGTACGTAAGATCCTGAGTCCAACCATTTATGAGCTTCAGACATGAATTTATCTATTGTATCGAATGGGGATTCTGAATCAATTGCTATAACTTTGAGTTCTTCATTAATTTCAACGGTATAATCATCATCTTCATCATCATCTTCACTGTCACTGTCGTTATTTAAAGTGTCTTCAGGTTGTTCAAAAACATTAGAAATTTCGGAGGAATTGAAATTTTCATTGAGACGAGGAGGCATTTTGAAGCAAGTAATATTGTAAACAGCAGAGACAAAACAACAAGAGTGGCTTGTAGAAGCGGAATGAAGGAGTGAACAACGCTCGCTCCACTTTTATAATGGTATACTAATGAGAGGGGTAACAGCTAGCCGTTATCGATTATTGACCTGGGAGGTGGGGGAAAGAAAGGAGAGGGGGTATTTATTTGAAATAATTCGCATAACTTTTGACTAAAATAAGATAACCAAATTCTTCTTTTACTAAAATGTTAGTCTTACATAGACCTTTTCAATGATGTATCGCTTGTCCTAATCCGTCAAACCATTATTGAGTTATAGGCATTTGACTAAATGCCTATAATTATAACTATAAATATAGAAATTTTAGCTTTTCTCATCTTATATTTACAATTGGAGAGTTAAATTGTATGTTTGGAATAATGATTCAAGTTCCAAAACTATATGATTTAAGTTCCAGTATCTTTTCTGCTTTATAAGTAGAGTAAAAAAAAAAGGACTACATTTAATTTAAACAAAGAAAAGTGAATGATAATAGCACAAATTTGTTTGTAAAAAGAAGTGTTTCCACTTTAAATTTAAAATGAAAATTTAAAGGGGAAACGATTAAGGGGTAAGCCGGGTTTACAGAATAAAGACTATATCCCATGATTATATGCATTCATTTTCCAAAAATTGGTGTCTCAATTCCCACATGTAGACTAAATTTAATGTAAATACACAATAAAACAATAAGATAATTGAATTAATATATTTTTTATCATTCTGCACGAAATCAGCCTGTTTTTTGTTCTCTCAATAGTATCAAAACCTATTCTTTCTTGTCCTAGGACTAAAAAATCATCTGGAGAATTTTTTAGGTCCTAGTACTGAAAAGTCAGCTGTTTTATAAGTATATTAATATTCATTCATTAATGTTGATGAACAGAATATTGGAAACAATAAATTATAAAGAGTATTGTTTGTAAATAACAGAAATGTAAACACTGCATAATATTTACTTTGTAAATATAACCTTGAAAATACAACTTTATAGTTAACATTTTTAACGACTAAAAGTCTAATTTCGCGTCATGATAAAAAACGTTGTTCATCACTCTGAGCAAAAGTGTCTTTTTGATGCTTAATCGTTTTTAAAAACTCGGCTGCGCCTCGTTTTTAAAACACGATTGCGCACCAAAAAGACCCACTTTTGCTCCTAGTGATGAAAACTACTATTATGTAAAGGTGGCATCAAAATAATGCTACCTTAATGTAACTATAAATATAATACCCCCATCGCAGCAGACCTGCTTACTCAGCAAGTTTCCAATGGAATTTTGGTATATTTTCTATTTTCTCATAAAATCCATGGGGGTTTAAAGTATGTAGGTTTGCCGCCATATGGGTTTCATTGTTAAATATAAGTTAAACCCTACCTAGTGAATGTACATACCAAATTTTATCAGGTTATGGTGTTTTTTTATTTTTCCATAAAACCCATAGAGGTGAGTACGTAGGTTTGCCGCCATATGCATTTTATAAGCAGATATAAGTTAAACGCTTTCTAATTAATGTACATACCAAGTTTATCAAGATATTTCAATAAATAAGCAAGATAGAAGGTTTTGTTCATTTCCCATAAGAATAACATGTAAAACATAGTGTTTGGATTTTCTGAATAACCATTTAAGTTAGGTAAAAATTCAAAATACTAAATTGTTCGTTGTTTTAAGCTCTTTTGAATGGTTTTAGTTAAAAGTCATGAATTTTAAAAAAAATTGAGGTTCAAAAAATGCCAAAAACCCAATTTTAACCCTTTAGAAACCCTACAAACCTCGTTCCCATAATCCGATCATTATGTTTCACAAATTCAATTAAGTAGATACTGGCTTACACCCCTGTACTAAATTTCATCAAAATCAGAGGTTCCATTCAAAAGTTATCGTGTTTATGGACACATACATATATATATCAAATTGAACAAACGGTGTTTTTGGCTTTTAGAGATCTCAAAATGAAAAAGTATCATGGTCCCGGGCTTAAGTCTTATCATGAATAACACCGTAATAGCGTATTCCCTATTGGTAAATTAGTTAAAAGTTCATGTGTTTTATATTTTTATTATATTACGAGGTGGCCCGTGCGCAAATTGCGCGTTTTATGATTCTGTATGAGTGAATCTCACCTACAGTACGTAAATGTTGATTATGAAGTGACGGAGATCTATTTTTGTTTACTATCCGGCTTTTAAAATTCATCTGAAGGTAATCAGCTGTTAAATTACAATTCACATTAAAGAACTTGCAATAAAAGTTGGTCAACATTTAAAGTGCCCTCTAGAAATAAATCAAAGGCCAGGAGGGTCGAAGCCCGAAACAATATGACCTTTTTAATTACAATTCGTCACTGCGGTATATCCTAAGCTTTAAAATGACGCCTCAATCTTAAAAATCGGTTCAGCAGGTCGAGAGAAAAAGGGACGTAACAGACAAAACCCTTATAGAAATAAGAAGATAGATTTAAAAAATTAACAAGATTTATAATGAAAGGTTGAGCTGTATCTTGAAATAAAGACAATATGTCAGAGTTCGAAAAACAACATGTCAGAGTTCTAAGCATTAAGGTTCAGAATGAATGGTTTTACCGTTATGTGTAGAATAAGGATGAATTCAATTTAGTTTAAATTAATAAAACCATACTATATTATAATTTCTATAAATATTTTAAGATAACACCGATATTTTGTTGCTACTTTTGTTTAATTTTGAAAAAAAGTATTAAGTTTTGAGCTTTTATTATTTTACATTAAAATTAAAATGACTGACTTGTTTCAGAGTTTGTGTTTTTATACTTATTTGTGCTGTAAAGAGTCAGTGAAATAAATATTGAATAAATTAAATATATTTAATAATTAAATAATAAAATATAATTATAAATGTATGTAGCTATTTTATTAACTTAATGGTAGCTCTAATTTAGTGCTACCTAAATATAGATCTTAAAACCAGTATATAAAACATTTTTATGGTTCAAAATCGGTGTGTTAAAAAGTTAGTTTGAAGGAAAACATGTAAATTGTATTATTTAGGCAAATGTATAATTTTTTTTCCAAATATAAGGCTTTTCACATTATTTAAAGGTACCACTGATTCAGTGCTAACCACATTTGTATCTTAAAGATAAGTGTTTATTGCGATTGTTATTCATTATTTGTATAAGGGAATCAGGTTCGACATTTTTTTAAATATTAACCTATAATTATGAAGAAAAACTTATTGTTCTATAAACAAATTTTATGGTAACACTAATTTAATGCTATCTTTATTTTTTCTAGCTCCATTAATTAAAAAACTCATATTTTATACATACATTATATCGTTTTCATCTATTATTAGTAAAGCACGAGGTGTTTTTGTGACAACAATTATAAATTGTATGCATTTAAAATGCTTTTAAATTTGTTTAATTTAAATAAATGTTATTATTGTATATACCTATGAATGTATATTTAAAAAAAAATAGATTAATTCATGTGGTTTACAAGACATTTGTTGTACACCTCTTAGCGTTACCCAGAAAACACCGCGAGGAGGTGGGTGTACGTCGTTTTCCACACATTCACACACACATTCACACACACACACACACACACACACACACACACACACATTCACACACATTCACACACATTCACACACACACACACACGGTTTACGGGTCTTTTAGTCAACCGCGCCAGTGACCTTCATTCACACCAGACTTTTCAAATAAGTAGCTAAAGTTAATACCTTAACTTCTCAATCTAATAAGTCCCACATTCATACATACATTCATACAGTTTATTCATTAAGAATAATTTTTACAATATTTACAAAATTATGGGGGGTCAGTATGTTATTCAAAGAACATTCGTAATGCATACCATAAGTATTCATAACCTCCTTAGCTTTATTAAAGATATTTATACTGTTTGGTACAGGATATCTTGTAAAACTTGGTACAAAACCATCTTCCTTTGCTCTTTTCAGTGCTCTTTTATATCGTCTCCTCTCTGTACGAATGCACTTGTACTCCATTACTCCATACTTTTCATAGTATGTGTCCTTTTCCAATACACAAAAGATATGTTTTAAATCCATATCATCAGGTATAACATCAGGTATAACAGCAACTTTAGGTATTTGATCAATTAACGTTTCAATTAGTTTTTGATTATTTGACAACGCTTTACGTAAGGAGTGAGTCAACTTAAGGTTTTCTCTTTTAGTTTATACTCTCCATACTTGCGAATTGATGGTAGTATTTCTTCAAACACCCAATCTTGAAAGCGCTTAGCTAATTTCATCTTGGACGATAAAATTAAGGAATATAAACCTGGTTCATTGATGAATACGGTACTTTTTTGAAAGTTAGAGGGTAGCACTAAACTGTTTCCATCAATATCTTTACATAACTTTTTATATTTTTCCTTAACTAGATCATTTATTGCTTTTAGCGGTCTTTTATATTCTAGAATTTCTGATACATCATTAGCCTTAAACCATGGATTGTTTTCACGATCAAATAATACAGCTACAGGTTTACTATCAAACATGTAACACTGCAGTTCAGACATATTGAAGTCAAATGTAAGAAAAATAGCATACACCTTTTAAATATCCGGAATAACCGAAGTTGTCAATAAGATGTTCACTTGGCAAAAGTTCGCCAAACAATGAAATGCATGGTTAACCCACCTGCTTATATACCCGACAAAGAGTGGTGGAAACCTTCTGCGCATGCGCAGTAGACAAGTACTACTGCGCATACACAATTGTATGTTAAATTTAAACAATTTTTTACGGATGTCAATAATAAGGGCACACTCAACAAACCACTTTCATAAATGATGAAGCGCAACTGGGCATGCAAAATGAAGGGATATACTGCACATTTAACAGTAATATGATACATTTTAAATTTGTTGACAATTTCCTGTAGATTTTTTAAAACTGATTTTTAATATATTTTACATTAATACCACATTCATTTTCATTTAATAAATTGAAATTAAAAAATTAGCTTTACATACATGTGCTAAAGATTATTATTTTTTATACCAAAATAAGACTTGCTTGACTACAACACATAACAAGTGTTCCAAACAATAATAAAATCAAATACAAAACTAATTATGTTAAACTTTACACATAAATAGAAATTCCTAAATCATCATTAAAGTTAAAACTAAAAGTTTGTTAATAATTCATGTAGATAACAAACATGTTTGGTAGTTTGACCTTAACGTAATACTTAAATTTTTGTTTAAAACCTAAAGCAAAATTTTACATGTAAAAAAAAAAATAGTACACCAAAGATAGCATCAAAACGGTGCTACCGGTTGCTACATTAAAAAGTAGCAACATTTAAATGGGTTAAGCTCAATTGGAGGTTTCCAAATTACCTTTAATGTTAAAACTAAGGTTTTGTTAAGTTATCATTTATATATAAACATATTTCATAGTTTTTACATTACACCAGAAGTTAAAAGTGTTTTTTTTTAAACCTACAGCCTCAGTACACTTAATTAGGGACAGGAACAAGACCAAATACCTGTCTCTGCGTCAGGCGTAGGCTCATATATAAACATATTTCATAGTTTTACATTAAACCAGTAGTTAAAAGTCTTGTTTAAAAACGTAAAGCCTAAATACACTTAATGATGGACAGGAACGGTGCCAAGTACTTGTCTCTGAGTCAGCAGAGGCTCATATGTAAACATATTTTGTACTTTAACATTAAACCTGTAGTTAAAAGTGTTGTTTTGTACTTTAACATTAAACCCGTAGTTAAAAGTGTTGTTTAAAAACTTTAAGCAAAATTTGACAAGGAAGAAATAGTACACCAAAGGTAGCACCAAAACGGTGCTACCTTTAATTAGCAACATTTAAATAGGTTAAGCCCAATTGGAAGTTTCCAATTACCTTTAATGTTAAAAACTAAGGTTTTGTTAAGTTATCATGTATATAAACATATTTTGTAGTTTTACATTAAACCAGTAGTTAAAAGTCTTGTTTAAAAACATAAAGCCTAAGTACACTTAATGATGGAGAGTAACGGGGCCAAGTACTTGTCTCTTAGTGAGCAATTAGAAGTTTCCAAATACGGTTTAATGTTAAAACTAAGGTTTGGTTAAGAATTCATATATATATAAACATATTTCGTAGTTTTACATTAAACCGGTAGTTAAAAGTGATGTTTAAAAACCTAAAGCAAAATTGGATATGTAAAAATAGTACACCAAAGGTAGCACCAAAACGGTGCTACCTTTAATTCGCAACATTTAAATGGTTTAAGCTCAATTAGAAGTTTCCAAATTACCTTTAATATTAAAACTAAGGTTTTGTTAAGATTTCATGTATATAAACATATTTCGTAGTTTTACATTAAACCAGTAGTTAAAAGTGTTGTTTAAAACCTAAAGTCTCAGTACACTTAATAATGGGTAGAAACGGGGCCAAGTACCTGTCTCTGCGTCAAGCAGAGGCCCATATATTTTGTGACATGTAAAAATAGTACACCAAAGGTAGCACCAAAACGGTGCTACCTTAAAGTAGCAACATTTAAATGGGTTAAGCTCAATTAGAAGTTTTCTAATGACCATTAATGTTAAAACAATAGTGAACTTTCTGTTCGCACCATGTGCTTTTTTTAACCTTAAAAGTAATTCTAACCTTTAATTCCTAAACACCTTAGCAACTAGAGAAAAAAAAGATGAACCAAACTCGCTTCATAGGTACCTCAGTGGTAGACTGGTAGCAGTAGTTAAAAGTGTTGTTTAAAAGCCTGAAGCAAAAATTGGACATGTAAAATAGTACACCATAGGTAGCACCAAAACGGTGCTACCTAAAAGTAGCAACATTTAAATGGCTTATCTCAATTAGAAGTTTCCTAATAACATTTAATGTTAAAACTAAGGTTTTGTTAATAATTCATATATATAAACATATTTTATAGTTTTACATTAAACCGGTAATTAAAAGTGTTGTTTAAAAAACATAAAGCAAAATTGGACATGTAGAAAATAGTACATGAAAGGTAGCACCAAAACGGTGCTACCTTTAAGTAGCAACATTTAAATGGGTTAAGTTAAATTATAAGTTTGAAGACACAAATTTGTGGTAACAATTTACCACTACTATTTTAACTTGTACTGGGAGTAACAATTTCACACTACTGGCTGGGCACCTACATTTAAATGGGTTAATTTAAATTAGAAGTTTGAATACAGAAATTTGTGGTAACAATTTACCACTACTATTTTAACTTGTACTGGGAGTAACAATTTCACACTACTGGCTTGGCACCTACATTTAAATGGGTAAAGTTAAATTAGAAGTTTGAATACACAAATTTGTGGTAACAATTTACCACTACTATTTTAACTTGTACTGGGAGTAACAATTTCACACTACTAGCTTGGCACCTACATTTAAATGGGTTAAGTTAAATTAGAAGTTTGAAGACACAAATTTGTGTTTGTGGTAACAATTTACCACTACTATTTTAACTTGTACTGGAGTAACAATTTCACACTACTGGCTTGGCACCTACATTTAAATGGGTTAAGTTACATTAGAAGTTTAAAGACACAAATTTGTGTTTGTGGTAACAATTTACCACTACTATTTTAACTTGTACTGGAAGTAACAATTTCACACTACTAGCTTGGCACCTCCCCCTCCCCCTCCCCCTCCCCCCCCCTCGGGTGCAGTTTTCGTCCGGAGCAAAAAATTTTTGGTCAAGGTCAAAAAATTTTCGAAAAAAAAATTTTTTGGGGGGGGGCGCAGTTTTCGTCCGGAGCAAAAAATTTTTGGTCAAGGTCAAAAAATTTTTCAAAAAAAATTTCGGGGGGGGGCGCAGTTTTCGTCCGGAGCAAAAAATTTTTGGTCAAGGTCAAAAAATTTTTAAAAAAAATTCGGGGGGGGGGCTCACTTCTCGTCTGCCGCCGAGGGGGGGGGGGGGGGACTTTAACTCTTGGATACCTGCTACCCTTACTCATGTGTGAACATAAAATAAAATTTGGTTATACCACAGTTTGGACAGCCAACACTTAGCCGCATCTCGCTCTAAGTCCTGAGCAGTCCCAGAACTCAGGCAAAAATCCGCCTAAGTCATGACTGACCTACATAACATGTGGATTAAAAATATTTTATTTTATTCACACATGAATATGGGTCAAGGTCGTTCAAGAATTAAAAAAGAAATCCCCCCGATGCCTAAGACCGCCGGCGGCCAGAGGCATCGGGGGGATCTCAACATTTAAGGGGAGGTGATTAAATAAAAAATTATTTATTTAATTTTGAGTTTCCTTAAGGGAAACATGCTACAATAATTTGGAAAAGGCCATGCTAACCATGACCGAGGATCCCGTCTTAACCCGTAGGTACTGACTTTTGCCTAGCACACCGGTCAGTGTCAGGATCCGACGCCTCGTGCTAAAGGATGCCAACCACCCATCTAGAGTGATGAGGTCCAGTAGCGCCCCTGACCGAAAGAGGCCTAAGGGTGGATCCCCAGGGGCCTACCCCCGGGCTCGTTAGGCGCCATGCTATTGTTGGTAACAAATAATTCTTGAGGTTCTAAACCTCGAAAAATTTTTATTTTACAGAGACTGTAAAGTCTCAAAAAGCCTAACACTTTAACTGCCAATTTACGGAGGAGTACCTCCAAGATACGAATTTAGAAAAATTTCAACTTGGGGACAACCTGTGAAGATTAGTACAAAATAATATTTTTCAACACACAACACTTAGACTAAATAAATCCAACACCAAGACCTAGCAGAAGCAGCAAGCGCAAAATAAAATATTTCTTAAAACTACACATGCCATGCCTTAGACTAAAAGAATTCCCAATATAATGCGGCGCCAACATTACATTGCGAATCCTGTAGGGCAGAGCTTCAACCACTCAGCTGAAATGTTTGAAAGCAACTGCGAAGAAGCTAAGCCTCAGAGAATCGAAGCTGGACCGGTCAGGAGTGGTGGAACCGGACCTGGTTACGTAAACAGCCAGACCTCGACACGTACTTGTTTGCGGCATTGGACAATCTCCAAGAGCCACACCTGAATACATTACTAACCGGATCTCATTATACAACACGTGTCAAGGTATGGCAACGCCTCGGGCTATGCCACCTCCTCCTCCCCCGGGGGGGGGGCTCACTTCTCGTCCGGAGCCGAGGGGGGGGGAGGGGGAGGGGTCTTGGGACTTAGAATATTTTCAGTCCAAGTCAGGTGTACTATAGAATAATATTTTAGCTTGCCGGATTCAGCACAGCCGGAGCCGAGGGGGGGGGGGGGGAGGGGGAGGGGTCTTGGGACTTAGAATATTTTCAGTCCAAGTCAGGTGTACTATAGAATAATATTTTAGCTTGCCGGATTCAGCACAGCCGGCAGAGACGGTTACATAATGCTTATATAACAGACTGGTTTCTTTGCCAACTGGTCGAATGTAGCTCAACAGAAGGTAAGTCAGTTTATTGCAAGCCAACAAACACGCCACACCTCGCCACCGCTCAACTTTTCTGTGAGTAAATTTTTATTTTTCCTTCTTATTAAACTTAGCAAAACAGAACCTAGCCTGTTTTGCACAAAATTAATTTTTGTTACACTGCTACAATTACATTTACTTAATTTTCCACTCATTATTTAATATTTTATTCCTTACTTGTTAAGACTTAGAAACTGAAATGTTGGAAGACTGTTTGATACAAAATTAATTTTTATTTAGCTATACAGGTCTCCTAATATTTTCATACACTTGTATTTTGCAGGTGTGGCTAAATATTTTTCGCTCACAATTTAATTTTATTCCACACAAGTGGATTTTGAACTTTACTACAAAACTGATCCATACCCGTCTCCTACAAAATTATTTTTCATTTGGCTCTACCTCTTTTAGTCTTACATTAAATATTTCTTGGAGTTAAATTTTACACAAGTCTCTCGGTTAATTTTTCTGCACAGTACGTGTTACTCCTTGGACAGTTCCCAGCAAACTGTTTCTACACTTGTCAACAACAGTCTGCATTACCCCCCTCCACTACTCATTCCCCCACTATAGCCCTGTTCCCCCACTACTTCCAGCTAAGGTACAACACTGGACTAAGTGTTTCAGTTTTATCCAAACCTTACTGTGAGACACATCTATGGCTGAAACTTTGCGAGAAAAATTATTAAGAGTAAAATTTTTGCTGGCCAAGCAAAATAATTCTGTTAAGGTGTCCAAGACTTCCACTTTAACAAAAATGAAACGTTGCTTCAAAAATAATCCAAAATTTTACTCAAGGGACACAAATATCACTATGGATGATAAAATGTTTCAGAAACTTTTAGACGAGCTAACTTTTGCCAGTAAGGTTACGTTGGTGACTCCAATTCCCGACCAAGTTCCAACATCACCTGAGAAAGAATAAAAAATAAATATTTCTCAGGAAATATTTCCAATCCGAGTTACGGAGGTCCGGTAAAGGACCGGCTGGGACGAGTTGTTTGTAAAAAAATAAATTTTTCTTCCTTCTGACCACTTTACCCCCACCACCTCCTTATCCCCACCACTGGGCCGGGTACCTGGGGAACCGCCTGCACCCAAGTCAGTACGTCTTCGGACGCGGTGCTGTTCGGATCGCGTGTCGTTTGTCGCAATGTCGGGTGTTTGAAGAAATTATTCTTCGGCTCTAAGTCTCTCGGTGGGTAAGTAAAATATAAAAAATTATTTTTTTTTTCAAGTGGGGCTGCTGGGACGGGTCAATGACCCCTGACGGATATATTAGGTCAAGAGTTTGATCGCTAGGGAATAAAATAAATTATTTTTTGCACTTTTGTGATTCCTCGAGAAATTTCAATTTCTCAACAAAATTTGAGGAATCGCAAAAGTGCAAAAAAAATTTTTTTGTACTCTTGCATGACCTTGACCTAATTAACGTCAGTGATGTCATCATGATGACGTCAGCAATAATGACGTCACCATGACGTCATAGGTGTGACGTCATGTGACGTCATATTACGTCATTAGTGACGTCATTCGTGACGTCATTGATGACGTCATCACTGCTGACGTCATCGTGATGACGTCATGTCCCAGGTGTGCCCTTTTTGCACTACTAAACGCACACAACAACACAAAAGTTTCTTGTATAAAATATAGCATAAAATAGTGCTTTGTCACCAAAACAGACAGAAGACTTCAACGGCAGGTCGTACTGAAGTTTACTCTATACTTAAATACTACGTACGGTAGTCGCAACGCTTATGCTGTGTATAGTACTATAGGCCTAACGCGTTCCATAAGGTGTTCCAACAATTAATTAAACTAAATATCTGTAAACATTGAGGTTACAAATGGTTAATGAAATTACAACTTAAGCTGCATTATCTATTATTAGTTTTACAAATCGTGGATGATATCTATTTAATTCAGTAAAAATGTTTGACAAAAACTTATCGTATTAATATTATCTGTATGTAACCATGGAATCACACAGACACAGTAATGACCCAATTAGGCACAGACAAAGAATCCTTGACAGGAATGTAAGGGCGTTAGTATTCAAAAGCAAAAGGGCTAGGCAGCGATAGGTAAAGGCGCAGTGTTGTAATTTTAACAATAATTAGTTGGTCATGACAATATCATGGTCGCCTTTCGAAATCTTGTACTCTAATAACAGTCCCTTCAATACGGACTGCATTGCCGATAAATTTGAATTTGAAAGGAACTAGACATCGTCCTTTTACCTGCAAGGCCAAAGATCTATTGTTAAATATAGGTCAATATGCAAACTATATTTACATGTCGATTGATGAGATGTTAGTTAACTTGATTGTTTTAATATTTAAAACCTCAGAAAAATATATATCAACAAAGAATTGTTTAAAAAAATGGTAAAAATTGTTTATAGTAAATATTCGGAAGATTTTTGATCTTAGAGTACTTTACGAACAATTAAAAATGTAATAAGCTTTAATAATAAATATATACAAATAAAAAATAAATGTGTATAGTGTCTAACTTCGTAATACTTTTAGAACTCATTTCTTCACGGTTACTGTTTGAAGATCCATAACTTTACAATAATGTTCAATTCACATACTTGCAAATAAATTTAAAAGCAAATTTCAATTTAAAATTCCGTTAAAAAAGTTTACGCTAATGTTAAAAGAAAATATTAAAGCCGGACACTTGGATTCTGTGCTTCAAGCTTATAGGCAGAATTAATTATTCTTTTTTTTTAATTACATGGTTTTTGGCCAGGGATCTACAACTGTGACTGTTTTTACTGGCAAAAAATACAGTCATGACAAAATTGACAAAATTGCCATCCCTATGAATGTTGTTTCAACCAAAAAATCGTTATGCATTGCAAAATTTAGTCTTAGCGGTCTCACGGAGAGATTTTATTAATCACTGAATCTAAAATAAATATTTAAGTGTACTTTTAACAAGGGTCGGTAAAAAAAGGGAAAAAGGATTGGTAAAAAATAACAGCAATGGTAAACTGCTCATAGTATGCAAAATAAAAAAAAATCTTCCAGTCAGCACCTCCTCTTACATTTTTTGTGGACCGCTAAGACTTACTTGTTCTACGTGAGCTTCATTCCATTAATCGAACACTAGTCAAACTTACTGAAATAAAAACTGTACTAAAGAGAAATCCCATATTCCCCTGGTATAATAAATTCAGTCAGAGTAAAGTAGTATTCGTCACTACAACTACAGGGCGCATTCGAAAATGACGTTTTTATACATACAGGGTGTTTCAGAACTCCCTACCAATATTTTAGGACATTGTTCCTGGGTTAGAAACATATCAAAGTATCATATTTAAATTGTCCGGAAGTCTTTAGTTACTCACACAGCCACCATTTTGTTTTTTTTTTACATAATAATTTTTATTTCCGTAACGTATGGTTGTATGCAGTTCATATTTGGTATGACTATTTATCATACTAATGTACATCTTCAAGAAAAAAAAGAATTTTTTTACACTGTATATTTTCAAAATGGCGGTCATTTTAAAATTTCAAACTAAAATATCTCAAAATCGGTAAATTTTATAAAAATTTTACAAGACACAAAAAAGTTGACAAATTAAATTATTTAACCAATGGTACCAAGTTTGTAGGGATTGGACAACAAATAACGAAGTTATTGTGATTTTTCTTTATAAAAACATTGATTTTGCATTAGAATCATTGCAAATTAAGGCCATTTTAACAGCAAAATCAATGTTTTCATGGAGAAAAATCGCAAAAACTCCATTATTTGTTGTCAGATCCTTACAAACTTGATACCATTGGTTAAATAATTTAATTTGTCAACTTCTTTGTGTCTTGTAAAATTTTTATAAAATTTACCGATTTTGAGATATTTTAGTTTGAAATTTTAAAATGGCCGCCATTTTGAAAATATACAGTGGAAAAAATTCATTTTTTTCCTTGAATATGTACATTAGTATGATAAAGATTCATACCAAATATGAACTGAATACAACCATCTGTTACGGAAATAAAAATTATTATTTGAAAAAACAAAATGGCGGCTGTGTGAGTAACTAAAGACTTAAGGACAATTTAAATATGATATTTTGATGTTCCTAACCCAGGGACAATGCCCTAAAATATTGGTAGGGAGTTCTAAAACACCCTGTATAATCATTAAAGCCTCTGGATTATTGATATAACTGGTGGATTTTTTAAAATTACCTTATTCTCGTGTTTTCACTGATGAGGTTCTAATGACGTTATTTACTTTGAAAAGAGACACTCTAACGCTTCCTAAGGATAAACCTACATTTCTTTCTTTGTAATTGATTTTATTATTTATCGGGATATATATTTGTCTCTTTGAATAAAATTTTATGTGAAAATTATTAAGAGGTGTTTCGAGATTTATTGAAAGATGATCTTCCTCATAATAGCTAATAAGATTGTCGAAATAACGTTCTCTAGACATATGTTTAAAGCTAAAATGAAACATTAATTTTATATATGTTATGATTAAGCTCCAGGCAATTAGCAGTTAATTACACACAGTATTTCATTTGGCAACGGACATTCATTGTTGCATTCTACTGGTCGATTCCGTTGATATCTCGCTATCCAAGCCGATCATCCCTATGAGATTTTGTGGTGTTTCCGGTGGTAGAAGGATTAGCCGCTGAAGTATTGGTTCAACGTTGCCCAGGGTACGCCCGATCGTAGAGTGTAGTGTGTGTTCTAGCGATCTTCGGAGAGGCTCCTTCAGTGAACCCACAATTTTGAAATATGATATTTTTGAAGCTAATTAAACATTTGAGTAAAATAAAATGAATTAATTACTTAAAATAGTAAAATTTGAAGAGAAGAGTTTTTGTAGTCTGGGAAAGGTCAGTTCATGCCAAGTAAGTTGACATAGCCTTAAATGATACGGTCCGCATTGTCACTGGTTGCTTGAAGCCAACTCTTGTCCATCAGATGTACTCTTTGGCTGGCATTGCCCCACCCAACATCAGGAGAAAAGTAATTGCAGAAAAAGAAAGAGCAAACCAGGCAAACAATGAAAGGCATCCTCTTTTCAATCATGCTCCTGCAAAAACACGGCTCACATCGAGGAAGCCATTCCTCCAAAAAACGAGACCTCTGTCCACCAGAGAGGAAACCCGCAGGCTCTCTCTATGGAGAGATTCACTCCCAGAGCGGACAGTTTTTGAGCTACATGAAGGACTTGCTAACGGGGGTGATAATATGTCGTACTGTTCTTAAAAAGCCCTAAATCGCCTGAGAACCGTATCAAGGTGCAGACATAACCTGAGGAATTGGGGCTACTCTGAAGTCGACATATAGTGTAGTAAAATTAAGCCAAAATATGGCTGGAAAATGAAATAATTTTTGGACAGCTAATTTTTGCTGAAATGTGTTCTATGCCATCCCCTGACCTCCCTCAGAAAAGTCCCCTGAAATCCCCAGTGGGCAACATGCCTAAAAATGATGGGATGGCCCAAGTGGAGTCAAAAATAAATCTTTCTTTGACCAATGGGTTTATGTACATCAAATTAAAGCTCTTAAGTAGTAGAATTTAATGCCGCAAACCCCATCTCAAAAGGTTGCCTGAGTCAAAAACGGCAGCCTGCCAAACTTTGAATAAAAATCAAATTATAACCTAAACGCTTAAAAATGTAATAATTTTCGAAATATTTGACCTTTCGAGGTGCGGTTTGCGGCAAACGTTTGCTTTTACAATTGCCTTTGAAAATGCGGGTAGCTAGTCATATGCTTATCATAGTACCCTTGAACCACCCTCCATATGGACGTCCCAAAGAGGAAGTTTTTAAAAAAATTTCTTAGTCCATAGCCATGCTATACATAATTTTAAAGGTCTTAGTAAGGAGAGTACGTAGCCGAAAACCAGACCTAAAAAGGTCAAATATGTCGGAAGTTATTTTATTTCAAAGTTTTGATAATATTATTTTATTCTAAACTTTGAACGCCTGCCATTTCACTCCCGACAGTTATATTGAGGTCGGGTTTATGGCATTTTATTCTACATTTAAAGACCTTTAATTTGATATATGTAAACCTTCTGGAATGTGTTTAAATTTAGTATGCTTAATATCAAATTTTAATGTAACTCCTTATGGGCCAACACCTCATTTTTAAATGTGATCCCCATATAGGATTTCTGGGGACTTTTTGGAGGAGGGTCAGGGGACGCCATAGAACACATTCTAAAAGAAATTAGCTTTCCAAAAATTATTTCATTTTTCCCGACTAATTTTACTACACTAATATGTGACTGTGGTGAACAGCAAACCCACGATCATCTGCTGAGGTGCTCGATGATGGAAGTCACCTGTACTGTACAAGACTTAGTTTTAGCGAATGACAAGGCTAGATATGTTGCTAATTACTGGTTAAAAAATATTTAATGTGGTGACCTCCGGACACGGATATATATTATATATATCCCTATGAGTAGCTCCGCCTCCGGCATTCCTACTACTCGGTTACATAACAGACTCCCCTCATCCCCTGGGCACCTGCGCCCCACAACACCGTGGCCCGGGGTGGCGGCTCATCTCTCTGGGTCAGTCGGATGTCAACAAGCCGCAGCATCAGCCGCAGCATCAGCCGCAGGAGCAGCCGCCGCCGCGGTGGCGAGCACGTACGGCATTGACATTGGCCGGTAGCCGATCGCTCCTCGCTGGACGACGGAGTGGGGAGTCCTCCGTCGGATTCACTTTCTCCCTCAGTCGTACCCAGGTCCCCAGGATGAAGCCTCGACCGCTGTGGATTGTTCTGCTCGCCGCCGCCTTCACGCAGGGACATCTCTTCCCCGCCAACGTGGACAAATCGAAAACAGGTCCTAAAACATTTTTGATAATTTTTATTAAATTATTTCGTGGAAATAATGAGTAGTAGTTCGGTGAAAGGGGTTGTGGGGGATGGGGGTGTTGTGGATGTGTGTTGTGGAGATTTAGTTGTTATCAGGCTTCTTATCAGTGAATGTATATAAATATTATAATAGTAAAAAATAGTGATTATTTTTAATACTTTATACAGCCACTGAATAGCACAAACTTTTTTCAATTTAGTAACATTCTTTATAATTTTTATTTTTTATTTTACTATTATATTTGTAAACAATACGTTTTACCTAAATTGAGTCTTGAAACCAATTTATTTATAAAAAAAGTCAGTTAATGTGGTTTTATAACAAGAGTAATTTCAACCCCTGTCAAATAGGACATCATTTTAAAGAGTTTTTGAAAAGAAATTTAGGGCTACTGTAATTCCACAAAATCTCCAACGGATGACCCGTTTAAATGCTATTTGAATTGCTATTAAATTGCTATTTGACAAAAAATAAAGTTACCCTTCGCAACCCTTATTTTTCATGGATTTTGAAATTGTTTTAAAAGGTATGGTACTTCACATTACCCTACAAATGTGTGTCGAAGCTTGTTTAAATCTGACAGCCGTTCAAAATAAAAAAGATTATGAACTATTTTGAGACACCCGGTACAGTTTACTAACATTTACTCTTCAGCTCATTAAGATCCTACTTTTGTCAGCAACCATAAAAATTCCGTTAAATAAACAAAAAAACAAAATATAGCAACATTTTAAAATCATCTGAAACATAGGTTTTGATATATAGCATTTAACATAACTCAGATACTTTTTTGAGGGCCATATAAGTTCAGTTTAGTTGCGGAAGTCAATGTGACCGTTAACTCTGAACTAATTACAACGTTTATGTCTCAGGAGATGGGCTATTAAAAGTTACCAATGAAAGCCTTCTTGTTACCTCACTGTTCTAAATCATTCTTTCTCTTTCCCATGACCCATTGACATTGTTACAGTTTAAATAAACGTTCCAACACAGAACATTTCGGTGGTTGGCAGACCATTGACACACAAGTGTGGTTACACAAACCTCCATTGTTTCAGTTCTTACATAATATTGCTATTTTTCAATATGTTAAGAACTGAGCGCATTTGTTAAATTTAATAGTCAACGTATTATTCTTTGTTTTGAATCTGATCTTATAAATGGCCAGTAATTTAGATAACCCTTTATTCATTTCGTGGTTGACTATAGCATGTTATTTGTCGGCAGTTCAGCGAACCTTATTAATTTTAACCGCTCTATTGTAAATTGGTTGTTATTAGGTCTTAAAATTCCGACGAACCAAAAAAAACTTAAAATAATTGCAAGTAAAGTACGAATTTGTGTGAAATATAGAGGATGTCTTGAGTATTTACTCAGTATATTACAGTACAATCCATTCATGCTGCTGGTTGTATAATGAGGTCCGAACTCTCTCAAATAACCACTTACATTTTCCTAAAATCGGATGATTATTTGATTTTAAGAATGACTGAAACCTTTCACAGTTTGAAAGAAAATGAGCATTTTGTTCTTTAGAACAACAATAATTCAATTACTGTAATAAAATTCTGCTTGATAATTTTATCTATAAAATAAACTGTTAGAAAACTAGACAGTTAAAATTAAATTATGAATAGTGTAGTTATATAAAAAAGTTATTCAAACAACAAAATATTCATTTTATGAACACTGATATTTCTAAAATTAAAGATAACTTTTCATGCTCTGATGTTTTAGAGCTAAATTTGTCACTGTTGATTAATAACGTTTGTCTGAATAGAAAATTTTGTTATGTAGAACACAAACACCAACTACTGCGATTCTTCCTTTCTGGAGGATGTGATCTTAATTAGCTTAATGACCTTAAGTGCACTGGAGGAATTTGGAAAACATAGCCACTTTTTAGTTTTAAAATAGACCCATAATGTTAAAAGCTCCGGTTCATCCAAGGGATGCGTTAAAATTTTATGACAAACTTCGAAAGGGAAAATAGGTCAGTAAGTGCACCTCTTGGCGGAACCATTAGTTTTGTTTTGTCTGGAAATGTAATGGTTCCTCGAGGCGGCCCGTAACGACAAATTGCCCTCCGCCCCAGTTATCTAACATCCCCGTGGATGACATACGGTATGTGCGAGGGTCCGCACGAGTGCATTATACCGCGGAGGAGGTGACTAGGGCCACGGCAGAACATAACAATAGCTTTCGCTTTCAAATTGCAAGCCGAGAGATTAGGAGTCAAGTGATTATGTAAGGCTGCAGGTGCGTGTGTCGTGCGTGCCTGCGTTGCTTTCTCTGTCCAACGTCCAACGTGTGTGGCTAATCCTGAATAAACAAATTCGGGAGTTTTTACGAGTATAGTTGAATACTGATGGATTGTACGATTGCATGTGTTATACAACAGGAACTTACCTAGAAATGAATTACCTTTACCTACGCGATAACAGACACGATAAAAGCCAGAATTATCATCGAATTAACATCACAGCATCATAGCCGTTTACATCATGACTTCAATTTTTGAATGTTTAGTGTAGATAAAATGTTTTCGACATTAAATCGAAATTATGTTAGCTTAATTTAACATGTAGTATAAAAAACTTCTAATTTACAAACGATTTTGGTCAAACACTTGATTTGTCTATTTCATTTTAAAATTTCTTAACTTTTTAGCATTAGGAATAAATTCTTAAACTTTAAAACCGGTAGTAAGTTTCAGTAAAAAAATATTTATCCAGGGAAAAAGTGATCAAAGTAAAGATACGGATACGATCTTAAAACTAGAGTAAAATATTATTTTGATAAAAAAGAAAACGAGTTACAATTATTAGCCATTAATTGGTTAATATGTTGAGTGTAAATATTATTGGCCGACACAGGAAGGGTCAGTCGTCTGCTTGCCATTATCGACCGACTAACGGTTGATTCAATGTTTTCTAGACCCACTCATCAGTGATATGTTGTTGTTTGGGTTGGTATAAGTAGGAAAACCCGCTAATATTTGTAGCCATGGTGCCTATATCATCATTTGGTAGGGAAATTAACCAAAGGTTATCATCACTTAATACTTGACATTAAGGGCGCTTTTAGGGTTTTGTTATATTAATGACTGACAGTATAAAAATGCTCGGGACCGTAGGTTGGTTATAGGCCTACAACAACATTAGTCAGGGACTCAAGAACAAATTTTAAATGAATTAACAATTTCTCGTGGAAGTTTTGTTGCCCAAAAATTAAATATTTCATTATAAATTATGTTGCTTTATGGAACACATGATGACAGTAACATGTTGATTGCAATACTTTCATAAAATTCAAAGAACATGATACCCTTAACTAGATGGCCTTTCTAAAATATGTTTAAACTAAAATATAAGCTGTTGAATTGAACCTGATGCTAAACCTTGTAATTTTGAGGCCAACAATCAACCAAGAGCATCAAAAGGTTAAAAGGAATTTCGTTTGATGTAAATAACAATGGTACTGCAAACAACGAACAAGCGAATGAACTAAAAATGTAAGCAAAAAAAGTATACAAATTATCTGCCACCATAATTTTATTACGGGGATTTTCAATATGAGAGGATTATATAAATCTTGAGATAATTTCGTCAATGCATTAGTAAATCCTTTCAACGACGACCTTGGAAGGAAGTTAGTGGCGCCGAGGTGCACAACAATAACACTGTAGGGTGACCGTCTGCCGCTGCGGCCATCCCATCGCCATTGCCCATTATTGCCATTACGCACGCTGACGGTACCGGTAAGCTCCTCAGCCCCATTATCCGTTACCGCACCTCATCACGGTCACGGTCCACGTAGCGACGCCCGCGTGACGTCACCGCCGTGAGATATTCTGGCACGCGTGACGAGGGCGTGGCCTGACCTTGGACCGACCTTCGGACCAGATTGGGCGGTGTTATCTTTCACGAGGTGATTCGGCAGTGTTGCCCATATGGGTGGGAGCCATGGTGGCAATTTAAACGGGGTAGTTAAGTTTTTTGTGTGAAGTAATCAATAAAGAATCTTTATTTTATTTTGTGGGATGCAATTTTTAAATTGAGGGAATATTTATGGACTGGAATAAAAGAGAGAAATCGAGATGTATAATGTAGAAAACCATCCGCAAAGAAAAATATTTTATCAAACACTTTCAGTCCAAACAATAGTAGGTTGTAAAATTAATGGATAATTATTGAAGACTCATTGAAGTTTTATAAAGGTTTAACTTTGAACTTTATCTTTTTAACTAAACTTAAAGCCTATATTTTTTATGGAAAATCCATTTCAATTTAATACGGTAGACCTACTTTTTAAATATATTTCATCTATGATATTGCCCAACTAAAAATTGCACTTACTGTTCTTATATTTATGATTAAGATAGTGATGAATACAAAAATCTACAAATAAATCATCTGTTGGTAATAATTCTTTTTTGACCCCATCAAGATTTTTGGTGTTTTGGTGAAACTATTTTTATTTAGTTTAATGAGTATCAAATTATAAATACTTTACTTCGAGATCTTGAGTAAGAATTGGAACACTAACGGCAACTAATAGCCTACATTTTTATGTAAGCTATTTGATCTCAATAAACCGTCTTAAATAAAGTAATTCGTTCGATAGGTTCTATTTTTAATTACTATGCCATTTATTATAATACGTAATTTCAAATTTCTTGAAAAAGTTCAGTTATCCATGATAATTGTGTTGGGTCCATTTGAAACTCTGAAATTAACCCTGTAATGTTGTTTTGAAAACTCATTTCATGGTCATAAAAATAAACACTCTCCCTTTTAATTACAATTTATAGCAGTCCCTATTCAACATGTTCACAATAGAGATTGATTACAAAGTCCTGATCCGATTCTTCCTCGGTGAAAGTGTATGTACGACTGTGCGTTTGTAAGTTGCCCTATTGAGAAACAAGATGAGAGCTCGTGAGAGACGTTATCTAGTCTAGTCTAATAGTCTAGACTATCTAGTCTAGAAATCTATTCTAATAGATTTTGCGCTTGTTCAATCGGTCAACCATTGAACAACGCCAGACATGTTCAATTAAATGCAATAATTTATTGTATAACGAATTAATTTTAGTTTTATTCACAATGGAAATGCCACGATATTATGATTAAATATCTAACTATCAGGGCCATAGTCTAAAATCATTTCACCGATAAAATTTTACATTCAACATTTTCATAAATGAAAGATTTTGAGCTATTCTCCTAACAGTCATTCAATCAAGCACGTGTGATTTTTCGATTGGTTTTATCACTATATCAACAATGACCCAGCCTCGATCTGCAAGGTTGAATTGGTTTCAAGAATTCAGCGCCATTCGTTACTGACTTATCCAACGTTTGACACCATTAATTACCATACTTGACACGCTGCCAACTGTGAATTACACCTATTAAAGCTGTCTTCAGGTTTTAAGGACCGGATTCCAACCAAGGTTTTAATTAAAGGTGCATTTTGATCTGATATTTATTACTGGATCTATTTATAACTTTGTTTATGGTAGATCTGAATCAATGTCCTATACTATAATACGAGGAGTGTCTGTAGCAATGTATTTTCCATCTATCCCGAAATCTAATGGGTAGATTTTGTTTAAACTTAAGCATTTAAGAGTGTTTTAATCCAAAAATAAGTTTAAAAACAGCCTTAACCGCAGAATACTAGTTTTTCTGTCTAAAACTTGGTTTAAAATCGTAAATTTTAAACATTGTTCTTATTTCCATCAAGTCAACAAAATAACGACGAAAGGTAAACAAAACTAAAAGAGTGTTATTTTAAGCATTGGTTTTGAAACAGTTGTCACCTATGAAAAGGTTCAGTTGGCGTAAATTTCAAAGCCTGATTACCATGATACTTTACAAAATTTATTTAAAACCAAAGAGCAAAGTTCTATTAACCCTGTACTGTGATATGCATCAAGGAGTCGGTTGTCTGCTAATCTTGACAGAAAAAAAATATACTTAGACTGTCGATACGTTTGTACTTATCAACTTTAAGTGTTTGTTCAAGACATAACAGAAAAGCTTTATAACTTTATCAATATTGGGCACAGTGAGTTGTGAACCAAATAACTAGTCATACCCAATCACGCACAAAGGTTAAAGTTGCTTGAATTGTAACAACGATATTTTACAATTTATTCAAAGTAAATCGTAATTTTTTGTATGAACACAGTTTGAATTACTGTTGATAGGACTATAATTTAATGTTTATTTTAATTTGCAGTCTTTAAGTGAAGGACTTAGCATTGATTTTCCGAAACTTATCTTATTTTATACTCTAAAACAAGCAATGTTTTTGGATGAATATGGGGCTTTTGGCCACGAGTAGGCCTAATCGATTGGAGCTGGTGCCATGGCTGGGAAAAATCCGGTTTTCGTCCTAGAGCTCTTTGAAGTTCCCATGTTATCCTTATGGAATTTTTTGTAACTACTAAATTGGACAGAAAAATCCTCTGATAATTGTATATATAAACATATATATTTCATTTTTAAACCCGTGGTTCAACAAATTTATAAAAATTGCACCTATTGAAGTGGTGAGTGAGCGAAGTGAACGAACTTGTTCAAAATAGATAAAGGGTGAGTGAGCGGAGCAAACGAGCTTAGAAAGGATAGTGATGCTTAATAAATTTACCGAGCATATAAGCTCGGTCTCCCTGGTACTTGTAGATAAAACTATTCATAAGTAATATTGTCAAATTAATTACCATTAATAATTGATATCGCCTAAACAACAATTAAGATTAACATCTCAGATGTAAAAAATATCAGAATAATCAAAAATTAACTATAAATTCAATATTTTACTTAATTTAATGTCTATTACATTTTGTATGCCAACTGTATGAAATTGAAAATCTCAAATAAGCTGAAAACAACGAAAATATTTTGTCATTCATCCAACACACAGTCCTCGTAGAGTTATATATTTTTATTGTAAATTACGTGCTTCATGGTCTTTGTAATTTACTGCTACACTCACTGTCTTATAATACAGCACTCTCCAACAAGCTTCCTGCAAAATTTCGTGATAAAAAATCCAGTCCAAGATGAGAGATAAGGAACTGTGCCAGTCGTGGGCAGTTCTGACGAGGTCGTCCCAGTCCCAGACTGGAGACATCAAGAAACGCATTCGTCTTGTGGGATGGAGTGGCCGCCCTGATTAGGGACGGTGATCGCTCAATCAGCTGTTTATTGACTACATAATCAGCCTAAACAGCAACTGGACCCACCTGACTTGCAAGAGTCGGCGATGTCTTTATCTAGTAAAGTGTGAATTTCATGTTATATTGTTAGCTTGGGTTAGACGCTTAAAAGTTAGTCTTAAAATATGAGATTTTACTCACATGAATATATCCACTTAACTACAGAGCCACTCAACCACACAATGACGAAAAGGTGGAAACGTAACTTAACTTAGCGTCAAAAAATTTCATATTACGACTTTCTTTAGTACAGGGTTAACCATAAGCCTTGCTCTTTAATTTTAATTAACTTAGGATCATGGCAATCAGACCACGAAGTTTACACCAACTACAACTTTTCATAAGTGACAGCTGTTTTACAACTAATGCTTTTTAAAGTGGGATTATTTGATTTAATCTTCACCTTTCTTTGTTATTTTGTTGACTTTTTGGCAACCCATAAAAACAATGTTCAAAGTTAGTTTTAGAAACAGAACTATTTTCTTGGGGCTGAGGGTGGTTCTAAACTTATTCTTGGACTAAACAACTCTCAAATACAAATTAAAAAAAAAAAAATCTATCCGCTAGATTTCGAGATTGATGAAAATACATCGCCACAAACACTCCTCGTATTAATATAGGATTTACACTAATTTGGAATTTTTAGCAATTAATTACTAAAAATAATTATACCAACCTGTTGAAGGTTCACGGAAATAGTCCTATGAGAGTTGATGCATTCTATCCAGAAACATATTTTTTGCCGATAATAGCTATTTCCCGTCACGGCTTCGAACATGATTGAATTTATTTTATAGGTGATTAAGCTCGTTCGCTACACTTACCTTATATATAAGAAATCGTTGGAATACCTAAAATTAGAATTTTTCATTGAATTTGTTTCTTAGCAACCAATAAAATAGATAAAATAGAGAGATTCAGATTTTTTTACAAACTGTTGTATGCCCTCTGCGTCAGAGCCATTTGGACAGATTTGCATCAAAATTCACACAAAACATCCTTGAATAATGCTTAATAACACCTGTTTCATTACAGTCTGTCAAGCGGTTTCGGAGTCCATAGGCGTCTTATATATATATATATATATATATATATATATATATATATATATATATACATACTTCCTCTTTAATAGATATATATATTGATATTACACTTGGTAAACATAATCACAAATGATAATATTGCAGGACGAGAGAGGGTGAAGGGGCCTAGGGGGATTTTATATTTAGCTGTTAAAATTTCCATCGGACTATTTTCGTGATCGATCATCATACACCATAGTTAGTTAAAGTACTGCTTTTATGCACAACTTGTATAATGCATCACTTCTACCTTAATGTGAAAATGTGATTTATCATTTAACACAGATTCATTTTGAAATACACAAACAGTGTACAAAAAATTAACAACACACTTAGACTTTAATGTCTTCGTTAAATATGGAGCAGTGTAGTTGTGTTTTACCTACATAAGTAAACCAGTCTTTTTATTACACTGTCGAATGAATTTTATTCCTGAAAATCAGTCGAGATTAACTTATTCAATTAATTAGTCTAATTAGTCAGTGAGCCCGGCGCCCATTATTTGATGTTTACAGTATCGCCGACAGTTGTGGCAGCGCCTTTGAAGGAACTGGTTTGATTTTATTTGTCACTTGGTCCAGTTCGCCTTAGCGAGCCGTGTGTAATGTGTTAGGAGGCAGAGGCCGGTTACGTACTCACTACCTGTACTTCAAATGGGTCGGTGCACTATCGGTGGTGTTTTATTGGTCTACATTTCTTAACAAGTTGGGAAATTGAAATCGAACATAGTCTTTTCAACACTAGGCACTCTAACTAAATAGTTGCTTGGGTTTATAAAGTTTTACATTAAGCGTAGTTAATTAAATTTATTTTATAATATCATTTTTCTTCTAAAGTGTTGTAAATACAATCTCTGAAAAGTTGGCCATTCTGATGGATGAACGAAACCGTGACGAAATGATTTACCCTACCGCATGAAAGAATAAAATTACAAGTACATCGTTAATGAAGAGAGGAGATTGTGGAGATGAGATGTATGGTCGGATGACACCCCAACAATAGGGAATGGAGATGAAGATAGAAAGCGACGCCGTGTCGCAACGAGACAACCACACTCTGGTTGCAACACGGAACACATCAGACTCCGACGGGCCGTGGTCCAGCGTGGGTCCGTGGGTTACTGGCGATGACTGCGGGACCCCGGGGGTGCAGTTCTGGGCTGCAATATGGATAAGTCAGAACCAAAACCGTACGAGTGAATCAAGTCGATCTAGTATCTTTGAAAACTAAATAAATCTGTATGTGGAATCCATACCCTTAAGTATATGTTTTCAAGTAGATTCCAGAGGTTTTGTGTCGACGATAAAGTATTAATCAGTATTATATTGCATTGTTTCAAAATACTGTAATTCACTCTACAATTAAGACCGTTGTGGACAGATTGAGTAATTGAGTATCTTATCAAGTTTGTACCGACGTCAGAGTCCTATTACAACCCTATGTTACCTACGGGGACACCCCTTAAAATGTCTCGGAATTGATGGAAATACATCGCCACAAAACACTCCTCGTATATAGGATTCACACTAATTTGGCATGTACTCAGAATATTGGTAATATGGTTCATCTGTTTGTAATACACATTCAAGTTTCATAATGTCCTTAATTTAAATTTAAAATAACTTCTTGAATAGAATTTCCATATTGTTATTGTTATTGAATATTATTCTATTTTGTTCAAAGTTTCCATAAAACAGCTTTAGACCAAAAATATTGAAATGTTAAACTGACATTTCGTTGTATTTTCTGAAGAAAAAATAACAATAGGTAGCCTACTTAATCAATCTCATCCCTTAAATGTAGCTTTATTTAAAATTGGTTCATGCAAAGAACAATATTACCCATAGCGAATTTTCGTTTTTACATTGTGCCACTGCATTGAAAAAACTCAATCGAGAGAAAAACATCCATCATTTTACTAATACAAAATCATTGTAAATAATAAATCTGGTCAAATCATTGCGCTCTATCCATAATAGTATAGAAATTTCTCTACAGCCAGATTAAAAATGTGTCATTCTATGAAGAGGAACGACATCAAGCTTATGTCCGATATGGCGCGTCACGTATCGAGTACTGCATAATTCTCGTAAAAACCCAACAAAAGTGTGTTAGTGAAGTGTCATGCAGCTGTATTGTGGACCGTGCAGCCTTACATAACCGATGACTAGCAGCTTGCGACACCATTAACGCATGCCGAGGACCGAGGACCGAGGACCGAGGAAATGGCCCTGCGAAAACGATGTCAGCAGTTCATCACATGCTATTGGCGTTTCGACAGATAATGCTCTATGCTCTATGGTGACCAATTCTTGTCTGTGTTTATTTCTACATCGTGGTTTAAGCAAGGGTAGAAAGAATGGCTCATAGTTCAGTATTACACACTCAGGTTTAGATTTTTGTTTCTGTCCTTGTCAATTCAATTAAATAAACCCTACTTTATATTTATGTTCTAGTGCCATTTAACTACCTTGTCTGCAAATTTTTAGGATACACACATATTTTTATTGTCTTTTTAAACTCCAAAAAACTTATTTCGACATCATTGTTTAACATTAACTAAACAATAACTAGTACTTCACACCAATATTTACATTATTTAAATTAATAAATTTACATTTACAGTAAAAGTAATAACATTTTTTACGTACTTACATATTGCAAAATCAATGTCTTCATGTTAAAACGTGGTGTATGTTTTGTGAGGAAAACTTCGTCAATATTCCAAGTAAAAACAATTCTCGACGTTTCGAGATCTGGAATCTGATCCCAATAAAACTAAACAATAACAAAAAATACCCATCACCAACTATGAACTTCAAACAAATAACTCCCAAGTAAATTTTTAATTACCTTATGTTAAATATCCAGTGTCCACCAAGTATAATGTCGCAAATTTAAAACAAAATACTGTGTTATTGGGGGAACTATTCTATTATATAAATACTATGTGGAAAGAAAGGAAGGTTCGTCAGTTTTTGTATAATGCACCAAAATAAAATAAATAAGAAAATAATTTTTAAATAGATTATGGCTGGGCATTTATAAATCATAAAATCATTTATTTCCAGCTACTGTAACAACATTGCTGGAGTAACAGTCGGAGAAGACTGAAATCTGCCGGAGAGATTCATAATACCCAGAATTTCTTTGATTACACCATGTTTTTCAAACAAAAGAATTTTGTATGGCTCCTAATCAGGGCTTCACACTTAAGATACTGGCCAATCCCTCACAATCCCTACCTCCTAACTTGTTACTTAAGACTTGATGCCATTGTACCTAGCAGTGAGGAGGAGGCTCCATCTTGCTGAAAGGATAACAACAATCCTTCATCTGCTTTAGTTTCATAGACTGTAGACAATTTGTTGTGTTGCATTCCTGTTTTCTCATTTCAAAAGCATACATTTAGCATATCTTTTCCCCATAAATCTTCCCTGTAAATCCTTATTGTGTTTAAGCACTGCCTCAAAAAAATTACTCCACCCTTAATGTACCTGAGCTGTTTACCAATTAAAGCATACCAAATCACTTCAAAATACAATGTCCCTCATGTTTTGACCTCTCTCATTCCTTAGTCTCCTTATGTAGCTATAATTTTGCTTCTGTGCAGTACTCTTTTACTACTTTTTTCCACTAATCACCAATGTCCTCTGATACCAAGAGTGTGGATGCACCAAGGGGATGGTCAGTCCCGAAGTGTATCTCCTGACACACTTCCCCTTCCTCTCCTCTTGCACCTGAATCTTTATTCTTGCACCGCATAACTCTCGTCTGGGCTTGTTTGTGTTCACTTTCACCCGTTCTGATTACCATATATGATCGATATGCAGGTTTCCATCATTGCGTGAGAAACATCACGGAATCCGATGGGATTTTCTAGACCTTTTTGTTTGATAGATGGATAATGTTGTCATCTATAGTGCTTGTTAACTAAATTTTAGGTTTGTCAACCTTTGTGAATCTTTTTTCTCAGAATATGATATGATAGAATATTTTTTCTGACTATGCACTCTTCATAAGAGAACCATGGTTTGTTTTAAAACCTCTTATCTGGCATTGTCACTAGTATTAAAATATTGTATATCTTATTGAAATATTTTAAACCTTTTTCTAAACCTAGGTCATTTATTTATTCCATTTTACCTGAGATTTGTTTTCAGTTATTTAGTTATAAGTCCTCAGATTGTGACTTAACAAATTTTCTTAGATGTTTCATATTATGTAAAATTTACAAATTTTTTTAGCTCTTGATATTTAAAAATATTTATGTTACAGAGCGTTTTAAATAAATTTTTAACTCTCATAAAACAAACTTCACACGATCAAGTCGAACCTGCGGCGCAGTTTTGAACTTTGTACTCTGAAGTTGCGAAACGATTGGTTCAAAGGTCAGCCAGAATTGGCGGGAGTTTCTACACCAGTCCATCCATGACATCGTTTAAATAATGAGAGCTATTATCTCTTCATACTTTAAAAATGCGTCTGGTTAACAAGCTGTACGTGTGTTGGATCATTATGTTTGAATTGGGAGATTATTTGCTGCACTGTCAACCATACTGACTTCTTTGTTTAGGTTATTACACTATATAAAATTTCCTCTGTCATTTTTGAGGTGGGCTTGTTCAAACAATTATTTTATGATACATTGAGTTCATAATTGAGAAACTCATGCTTAATTTAAAAAAGTAACATTTTTTGTAGATGTGCTTTTCATTTTACAGCGTACTTATTAAGAGTGTTTTTACAAAATGCGAAGAACTACTTTATTGTTTTTCTTTTTTTACTGTTAATGAAAGGTATATTTAAAAGTGTATTCGTTGGAGACGTTTAAACTATGATAGAAACATTAAAATTTTATATTATATTATTTTATTTTAAAACTAATTTATCAAACTAAACATTTACAATGCAGCTTATGGACACATCTGAATAAATGTTGATAACAGCCGTTTTTAATGGGAGTTTTTGACTAAACAAAAAATCTTATATATACCGTAGTAAAATCTAAATGTTTTGGACTCGCTGATAAGTCATTTAATTAACATGTCAAAACCTTACTTCTAATACAACTACCCGAAGTAATGCAAATTGATAAAACAAAACGATTCACTTGCAAGAGGAAATGCTTTTCTAAAATGTGTAATGTAAGACGCCCAATTCATAACATATTCCTCGGCAGGGCTCAACGCACGGCAAGTTATCCACCACTGGCGCGTGTCCAAAACAAAAGTAAAAGTGCGGACCTGCGCTACTAGTAGTTCTCCTTGGTCCGTCCCTCGTGGAGGTGCAGCGGCCACGAAGTTCTCGCATCCACTCGCACGCACGCGCACACACACACAGGCTGTGGTATATGCAAAACCAGTCAATCGATCACAACTGCCTCCAACATCAATACATTCGTTTGTTTGGTGTTTAGTGGCGGACCTAGAGGTTATGTAGAAGTGACACCAAACAAACCGGTTTACTATAAGCTTCTTGGCCGATTTAGAAATTTCAACTAACAAAAAATACTTAATTTCTTTACATAAGACATTAAACGTTTTGTACGTGTTATAAATTTAAGTAAACACGAGTACTAGGCCTTGTATTCATTGGGGACTTTGTTGCGGTATAATGTTTGTTCAGTTGAAAAATTGCCTTGTAATACCAAATAAATCATTTTCAATTTTCTGCAATAATAGTACCTAATGTAGTTTATAAAACATTTTCCTTAGTTTGGAGAGGTGCTGGACATGATTCAAGGGCATTACCCCTTCAGCGGCAAAACGATCACATTAAAGCCCCGTTGTCGAACACGTAAAAAAGCGTCACAGTAAAACCCGCAACCCGCAAAACATTATAATGTTTTAAAATAGAGAAATAATTTTTTAGGTAAAGACATCCTGCATTTTAAAACTGTAGATTAGTTATTTCATAATATGGTATTAGTCTGTTTTGAGGCATTGAAAAGTACGAAGGCTTGGCAAGACCTTCGAGAATCAATAATATAGGTCACAGTACTCCAAACAATACTCACACCGTAAACTCTTCAATTGTGTATTAAACTTTGTTTATTTAATCTATGGTGATGATAATTATCGCAGTGGAATTATATTTCAAAATTAATTCCAACATTGACAAATTAAGAAAATTAACTTCTCTAGCAATTATCAGATATTTAAACTAATCATATTTTATAACAAACTATGAAGTGGACTGAAATCCAGAAATTTTTATAAACCGAAATACTAACCGATTCGTCTACTTGAATACACAAAGAGCATCATAGTTACATCATGCCGTACTTCACCGTTATATTCCCAATTCAAAACGCATTCTCTCATTACATTTACGAGGTATCGTAAGTTCAAACTTTTCATTCACCTTGTCCAGAGTAAAATTATATAAAATAATAGCCTTTAATGGATTAAAAAATTAAGACTTTGTTATTCTAATATTAACTCATAGAATAATTCACTTATCATAACCTAATGTGCTAATACTCATGAACTGAACATTGTTATATGAATCACGCTGAAGGCGTCGCTCGATCAACCGCGCGACACCGATGACCACATAACCCGCCGTTATATTATTACTGTTGACCGTCATTACTTGGTCATATCATTAAGGCGGTTTAATGACGGTCCGCGCGGCCGTTGTATGCGGTCGTGTCGTGCGGTCGTTTCTCTAATATCCGGCCTCAGGCGACGCGGTACCGTGCGGTAGTAACCACATCACTGCGGTTCTGAGACTCTTGTTGTGCGGTTACGCAACTGGTGCGTCGCGTCGCTCCGTGGCGGTCTTGTACAGAACATCGTCATAAATGAGATACATAATTAACGACATCGTGGAGTTATACGCGTTAGTATGGATCGTAATGTTGTGCATACAATTTAATTCGACTACCGTTAACTGACGAAAGATTTATTTATTATTAGACTACACGACTCCACGTGGGTCATCCCATAATTTTTAGGCATGTTCCCCACTAGGGATTTCAGGGTTTTTTCTGAGGGAGATCAGGGAATGACATAGAACACGATTTAAGCAAAAATTGACTGTCCAAAATCTTTTTCATTTTCCAGCCATACTTTAGTTTAAACTTGACTACATAGCAAATAGCCGTTATGCACTGACTCTACATTCGTAATCTTATGACAAACAAAGTAAATAAATCTAAATGATAATATATCATCTAGTTTTTGAGTTTTTTTTTTATCAGAAAGCATTGTTGTTTATTACCTTGGTAACATAAACCAAGATCATTAGTCAAAATTTTCAGTTACAATTAACAGGTCGCACTCTAAAATAGTTCTTGGAAAATTTAAAGGCAAATTTCTACCCTGTTGAAATTATTGGATCCTCTACTTAAACCAAGCAAAATTAAATTTGAAGCTCTAGTCAATAATTTCTGCAAAATTTCACGTGGTGTCTCGCTAAAGATTTGGATTCGGCTGAAAGAGAGGACAAAATTTTAAGTGATCCCCGAAATGTAACGACTTGGAAAGACCGCCACTGGATTTGACGACTGGATGTGACACCTTCACCGTAGTCGCGACGTCTCCTGGACAAGACGAACATCTCCCAATTATTGACAACCAGAATGGATTTTGCTCTTTTGGACAGCGTATGAAAATTTTCCGAAGTGCGTGTTGAACCTTTGATTGCTCTTTGAAAATTGGGAGTGTTTGGAGAGAACATGTTTCGACCTTTTGACCCAAATTTCAAGAGGATCCTGAAGTATCTGTTTGTCGTTTTATAATTCGTTTTTATATAATGTGTGAATGTATCTATAAAATTGGTTTCCCAAATAAATTTCAATAACTGTACAATATGAGACATCCTGAGTAATTTATTTCTCATAAATCAAATAGAGTTATCAAAGGTGGAGATGAAAATAAGGTATACTGTGGCTGAATGTAAACATTTTGATCCTCAACAGGGTCGATTCTGGACTAGACCTCTCTATTAAATTAATTAAATTACTTCTTAATAACTGGTCGACAAGTTTTAAAATATGATTGCAATCTAAATGTCTCTTAATATTTTAATACAACTCTAATATATAGGCAATTTTCAAACAAAATGGCTGTACATTTTGAATTTTAGCGAATTTGATTACTTAATACTATGTTCCAGTGTATCAACCACATTCAAATGGCTCCACCTTTGACTATAATGTATACACAATTAATGATCTCTAAAAGAAAAATAATACATAATGTATAAAATACTGTATTCTTATTATAGATTTTATAGTTAAAGTGCATCTACATTTGCGTTCTTGGATAGTTAAAATAATGTGGGCCAAATGATTTTACACAATTAGTAAAATCTGCAAGAAGATTAATTGTTTGGAAATGATTTTCATCAATTTGGTAGTTAGGCTGGAACCTGGAGTTGACTCAAAATAATTAATTACATTTAGAATAAGTGTCACTAATTTAAAGAATCCTATTTATAAACTGTACCCCAAGTGTTGTTTGATTACACTGTTTGCATATAAACTGATCGAACTGTAAATTAAACATGACTAAAACCAACAAGACAACAGACCACTTCATTGATGACAAACTTAAGCAAGAACCGTGGAAACCTCCCTTCGCTTTGTTTTCCAGCGATTTGCCAACCGGAGACCTCGGTCGAGGAGTTAACGATTTCCAGGATGATTTGTCGACAACAAACAAACTCAACGGTCCACCGCTGGACCGACGGGATGGCGGGGACGGTGACGCAACAGTCTGAATTCCGCGGCAAGTTGCAGATCGGCGTCCCGCGTCCCGAGGCGAAAGCGGAGAAAGTCTCCGGCGTCTTGGCCAGCTTGATGGATTTTGTAAACGCTACCGGTCTAAATCCATCCACTTGGGGCGGCGGATCAAGAGAAAACACACGAGACGTCAGTAGCGCCGACGACGACGATTAAAACACTTGGAGAGCGTTTGCTGGCATTCCATCTGTTGGGTTTTTTTCTCTGAGAAACCTCCTTAAAGTCTGTGGTGTCAAATGATGGTTTGTGAGAGATGATCGTCAGTTTTAATTCAAAATAACAAATAACAGTATGATGAAACCATTTTACTTAGTTTAAATAATTTAAATTAAATTATTAAAGAAGCTTCATGTTAGGCCTACATGTCCTTCAAAATATATTAACCTTCTAAACCAATTGAACTTATGAATATTCATCACACCCTAAGTTTAAGGTTTCCACATCATTAACACATTTAAACTGAATCATAAAGCTATTCAAATCCCGCAAATGTTAGACCGTAGTTCCTTCAATTTAATCAGAGGCGGTTAGAGTTCAATGTGATGATTTTCATAACAGGATCGGCTCGTCCTCTGACCTCCCATTCCATAGCGGGTCAAGGATTATGCCCGGCAAGGATGATTGGATTTGTAATTAATTCTGTAACGTTGCACAACTGAAACCGAAGAGGATTGGATATCCTGAGACGATCGGAAATTATTAGTAACATTATACACGCGTGTTGGGAGCTCCTTGCACACCGGGGCCGCGATTTAGCACACTGGCACACGGACGCAAGCGATGGGTGAGTCGCCCAATCAGAACCTAGGGAGGCCGATCTAATCGCCGATCATCTGATCGAAGATCTGGAGCAGTGTAGATATTGTCGGTTCCGAAACTCTCGTGTACTTTTCTAGATTGTCCTATATGAAATTATTTACTGTGCATGAAACTGCTATGTGAGTTTATGTGAGTTTTGAATTTGCTATTCATCTGAACCGAGAAATGTTATAATGATTGGAAACAATGTATTTTGTTGTAAGTTACAAAAATATAAAAAAATTGGAGGGTTGACCCACATTTCTTAATCGTGCTCTTGCAAATTCTAAATTAGCCCCACGCAGTGTGTTCACTATTAGCGAATTTCGCTATAGGAGTGAATACACGCTATTCTGGTGGTAGCCATGGTAAGACCTAAGCCCGGCACCACTTTACTTATTCCATGTATCAACAAAACCCTGTATCTCGCTTTTTTATTGACATAACTTGGTAAAATTTGGCATGTACATACACTAGGTAGGGTTTAACTGATATTGGCTTACAACACCCATTTGGCGGAAAACCTACATACTCACCCCCATGTGGTTTATAGAAAAATATTAAAAAGTGCCGAATATTGATGAAATTTGGTTTTTACCTTACCCATTACTTTTCCTAACAACAAACATTTTTAAACGACATACCATGGCAATAAACCTACATACTCATTCCTATGGTGTCTATGGAGAAAATACAAAATCTCAAATTCCTTTGGAAATTCGCTGAAAACGCAGGTCTGCTGCGACGGGGGAATTTTGTAATTACTGTGATTTTATCTCCCGCTTTAAAGAACCTCGAGGCTTTTTTTATTATTTAAATTTGCTGAAAACGAAATCCTCTTCAAAATATTCTACAAATAACATTTCACCACGCTAAGATCTCAATGAGAATTCCAACCAGGTTTTTTCTCCATGTAAACTTTCAGAGGAGTTAGTTAAAACGGACATATATGGCGCGGTAGGCCTAATGATGCCCGGTAGCCCACAATTATATTCGTGCGTGCGACCCACATCCGTCGCAGCGTGACGGGGACGGCAGCGGCAGCGGCAGCGGCGGCGGCGGCGGCGGCGGCGGCGGACCAAGGACGGTGGCGGATCACACGGTGCTTGCGATGTGGGTTGAGGTCTTGGCAGAAGAGGAGTTGGGAGTTCCGGAGCAAAGGTCCGTTAAAAAAGTAAAAATATCATAAAAATAAATTTAATACGTCAGTTTGCCATACTGATCATATGCATGACCATATGCAACATGTATGTCTTGTAGGTTTGTTTATGTTGCTTCGGTTGACATGATTATGAGTATGTTTCAACTGTGTGAAACGGCGCCTCAATATTATAAGATAGTAGTTGATTCTTTAACCTTAAGTTTAGGATCACCTAGGTCGCAATTTCAGTAAAGGTGTTAAAAATATTAATGTCATATTATCACCTCTATAATTCTTATTGGATGTAATCCTTAAGCTTCGTATCCCTTCACAGTAGAGAGTAGAAATTTATCTTTTCCTTGTATTACAATTTTTTTAGGAGCTCCCTCCACAAACAATGTGTAGAAAATCAGCCAGTCGTTTAATCAGAGTTAAACTAGACTCCGATAGAAATATTAGGTTCAAGTAAGAAGTTAGTATGCATAGAGGTGTATACCGTAGTACTTTTTAGTGCGGTGCAATCACACCTACTAACGTAGGGTTTACTTGTTAAAAAATGTTATTAAGTCAATGTTTTGAAAAATAATGTTAATAACTTGTAACAATAAAAAGTACAATAATAGTAATTGGTAATTTCAATAGAAATCAAAGTTATGCCAACTTAATTACTGAGAAACCAGCAGTATATTGAACAAAAATAGGAAGAATCAGCAAAAATTACAAATTACTTTCTGAAATTGCAAGGACTGATAATTGTCTCAAGTGTCCGGAGCAGTTATTTACCCTGACCTTGCACTCACTATGGTAATGAGGTTTGCCTCATCGCATACCGTTGTGATGAAACTGATACATAAACATACATATGCTGCCCGGTAGCAGTTCCTGTGCTGCAACTGCAACCGACCACGTGCCAACTGTTACGCGAGCGAAACTAGCTGCGAACCGGGCGTGAAGTGAGGAGTTATCTGCTTGCTTGGGGATAAAGAACCAAACTAATAGTTCTGCCCGCAGTAGATATCGCTTGCATCATTCCTTACCATGGTAGTATTGTCTAATCAGCACAGTTAATATATTTTTGTTTAAAACTGCTCTTTGTTCGTTCTTTTATAAATATCAATAGGTGTTGTTAAAACTTAGAAATGAAATTACACCTGAAATTATTTAAAATGTGTTATTAATTTGTTCCTTTGATTAATTATTTATTTTTCAAGACTTTATAGCTCCATAACCTTTGTGTGTCTATTTTTTTGAATTCATACAGTATATATTTATTTATCTTATGAATAAACGAATTAAGTCTAGTATAGTTTGTAGTTTAAATTTATGGGTTGATTTTTTCATGGAATACAATAAGAAATTATCATTTTAATTATTTTGCCTTTAAACATTGAAATAACTTTTCTGATTTTTTTACAATATCAGTCGTAGATCTGATCAAATATCTGGTGGTTCGACCGCAGCCTACTCTGAATTATCTTTTGTCTTATTGTGAATCAGAAATGTGGATTGCTTCTACCATTGAGTGAAACAAATTCACCCAGCTCAGTACCCCACTAACATGAATACTTGGACTTTCAGAACATAGGAGCATTGACACTAACATGAACGTTCATTGTTAATGATAGGAGTGTCTGACTGTGTTTTTTCAGCATTGTAAAACCAGTTAAATAAATTGCGGCCTCTGGGGTTGTACATACATGAACTTGTCCAAATTACGGCATTTAACAAATGCAATGGATGAGAAATAAATATTCGGGTTAATGTTATAGTCAACGATACAATAGAGAGAAGCTGAATACCTTTCAGACAATAACACCTGTTCCAATCGACAGACCAGCCCGGGTGTAGGCCACTCCACACAGTCCAATGTTGTTTGCCGTCCTCCTGCCCAAGGCCGCCGATGGTATCACGCCCGTGTTATAGAATAGCGGCCTCACTATTGTCGCTTATCGTCACCATCAGGAGAAAGTGCATGGTCTCCTAAAGGCGAGACGGAGACTAGTCCAGTTCACTTTCCGCCGGGACACATTCGGAAGAGAGAGCCTCAGTGCCCTTTAGAGCAGCGACTATAGGCTGCAGAGAGATCATGTGTTGAGGGAGTGAAGGATGGGGGTATGTGCAGAATGAACTTACACGACAAAGCAGGCATAATGTTTGGTCTGTATAGCTTTATTCCTTAAACTATGATGGGGTCTCAAGTGTTGGACCTAATTAAGTATGATGTGATCTTTTGTTGTCTAACCACAATAAAGCACCTAAGCAAGCACACATAATAATTAAGGAATCTGTAATTTAATCCCGTCTTCGGGTGGTTGGTGTACATTGACCGAACAAATTTAGAACTGTGGAAACAGACTAATTAGCTGCTAATTAGTATTCACGTTGTTATGGAGTAAATGAGCATACCTTAATTTCCCAACTCAAGGCGGGATGAGATATTTCAAATTCCAAAACATATAGCAGTTATGTTTCTAATCAGCGATATAAAATATCACAAGTTTATTAAATAACCAAAACATTTAAGTATTTTTTAGTTTCATTGGACACAATATCGTTGATTTACTTATGAAGCTAAACTTAACAAAGTTCCTTAATAATATTGATATGATGATATTGTTTGAAAGCAAGTATCCGTATTTTAAGTTTTTTTAGGAATGCGTGATGATTCATATTATTCTATTACTAACTCGAACCACCTCTTTCATTATTATGTGTAATGTTTAAAAACGTATTTGATATTTATATCTAGAAGTTTGAATAATGAATTCAAAACTGATTTCGGCTTGATTTACAAGTTGAGACACCAGGAAAAAATCACTACATCACTGCAGATCGGGGAGCTCGTCTCCACCAACCGGGGGCACTTTTACCGCCAACGCAGTGTGGGTTCTCCTTACGGCTGATCGAGGGCGGCGCTCTATACGCTGATAAGGGACGCTTTTATTCCCCAAACGATGAGGGAGCTCCTATTTGTTGATCGGGGGAGCTTGTATTTGCCGTCATGGCTTCATCACCGATTAGGGTCGCTCGTCTGCTTTATTATTCCTCGGGCCTCGGCCTCGGCACCCTCGATGGATGCCTAGTTAGCCTGTATGATAGACCTGGCTATAAAACCATGTGAGAGAACTTTTCTTAATTCTCGCTCTTATTATTCCACAAGTTGTATGCATGTCCCTTATTTATGACCTACATATCTTGTTACATCTATGAAACTAATGATAACAATTTGTGTACTGAGAAGTAACACAAATTAGCCAAACAATGAACAAAGGTTTTAAAGAGTTACAACATTGTCATTGGTTGAACATCGGTCTTTGTTACAAGGCATAAAATATTACGCTGAAACAGCACACTTCTTATCAATTACTACTACTGTATACTGAAGATGATAATTATCAAAAACTATAAATTTGTTCTAATCAATGAGGTGGCATGAAAATATAGTTTTTCATTTGCAACACAGCTGTTCCTGCCACAATGTAGACGACACATTCTTCCATATTGCACACTCTTATGTATGGTACAACATAACACTTGACCTGAATTCTTCAGGTTGAAAATAGAGAGTAATAAAAACTTCATCATGCAACCCGTCAGCTTTATCACACGTGTTATACAACTAGGAGCAAAGGCAGTAAAGCAGTATGGGTTCGCGAGATGATATAAATCACAAGAATGTTGTCCTTGTAAGGTCAAGGAGGTCCAGGTTGTGCGGGGTAGTGTCGGTGTCGGTTAAGCCGGGATGTATAGGGAACACTCACACTCAAACTCGCTGTGTAGGAGGCACAATCGACGGTCACCTTCGGGTCACCCGGGAATGTCGACCACCCACAAACCTTGACCCACTACTGGGAACAGTATCGGCTCGTGGGTGCCAGGACGAATAAATGACCTACTTAATATTTGATAGGAGTAGAATATAATTTCTTAGAGTGTATAATGTATTCAAGATGTTAAAAGGAACATATAACCTAAGAAGGAGAGTAGGATACAGTAGAAAGAATTATTCAACTCTTAACCAATAAGTTTAAGTAAATAATACTATTAAGAATTTAAGTTTGTATTTTGTTCGCACGCTAAAGCTGGGGATTTGTATTTTGATATATTGAAAACACTCAAACAATAAAACCTGAACTGATCAGGGGCCTTCCCCAACAGTTAATCAATTACTACTGTACTTGTGATGAACAATGGAAATTATTATGAAATATCTTGTAGAAAATGAGTGAATTTTAAGACTGAGTAGAAAACCAAAACAGAAAATGCTGCTAATAATATGTATCTTTAAATCTCTATAACTTATATTTTTTTTATGTTAAAGCAGTTTAGATTTAGTACATATTGTATTTAAAATTTTAAACATGCTGGACCTTTCTAAAATATTTGATCCAAAATAGTTTATAATCTGTTGTGAAAGAAATTATGTATTAATGTTAATGGTGTGTTAAAGCCACCTAAATAGTCAAAGCTAAAATCAGAATTATGGTATCCATAATGATTGGCACTTTGCCATCTTTAGAAACATCCACCTTAATGAGGTTAAAATCTGCATTGATCTACATTTAGTCGCTGATTATATGGCCGAAAGAGACGTTGCATAAGCAAACTGCTTTGGGCTTATCAATGAACTCAAAATGTGAGGAACAAGGCACATGGCCAGAGTGTTAGGTGTTTTGTCAGCATCTGTTATCTTGTCAACTGTTAATGAAATATTTAACTCAGGAACTATGTTTATGAAGACAATAATTTTTAATATTGAAAATTAAAATTAATCATTGTGATTATATGTAACATAGCTTAGCATAATATGATGACATATTTACCATAGTTTCTAAATTAAAAATAGTTTATGGAACTAACCATGTCACTTACAGTGTGTTTATTTGTTTTCAAGTGTTTATTTTATTTTATTGCTTTATATTTCCTCAATTGTGTGTGTTACTGTAATATATTTAGTAACAATGCATGGAATCAGAGGAAAGCTTTCTAATCGTAAAAATATGGAGCCAATATATTATAGTGATACTTTCTATGATATCTACCATACCTTACACTCCAGTTGTGAACCCACCTCCACTAATACACGATCTGGCTGAGTGCCCGGAAATAATAGTACCCCATATACTAAACTCTGCATGCCTCAATGGTTCGATGATTGCTCAGCGCCATTATGTGTTTATTGTTACTAGAAGCTACATGAGGGTAGTTCTTATTGCATAAAGATGTCCGGGTCGAGTAATGTGCTGAGGTTACTACGTAGATAAATTAAGGCTGATTGTTCAGTGAAAGCTGCAAATTTATCTATTTGGTGCTTGTAACTGCAGAAAGGTGTTCAGTTACTCTACAACTTTTGTTACAGATCTTAAACTAACTGCTACTAAAATATTGTCACTCAAATGGTTGTATGAGTGGAAAAACACATTATAGTATTACTATTTTTCCGATATAAATATTTTATCTAGCAATCTTTTTATAAATAAAGGTGTTATTGTTGCAATTGCTTAATCAATGACATTTTTGCCACAGGTGGGGAGTGTACCAACTGCGTGGACGAAGGTCCAGCCCTCAACCGTTGGACAATGCCCCTTCTCAAACTGGGCGAGAAGAGGTACTACCTCGGCATATTCTTCAAGGTAAGAAGAGATTCTCTTCATTACTGCATGGTAATTTTTTTAAACTTTTAAATTTGTTTTAAAATCTTCTATACATGTTTAATACACGACACTTTTTTTGTACAAGGAACTACTCCTACAGTTTTTAACCAATTTGGATGATTTAAGTGTCATTGGATAGAGCTTGGCGAGGAATCGTTTCTAAAGTAAATTGGTAAATATCTGCCCTTAAAGTAGTACATTTTTCCATTTGATGAATACTGATGAGGAAATTTAAAATATTTCAAGTTAACAGCTGAAACGAGTAAACACAATATTTACACCAGTGAAAACATCTGTCTATTCATACCGAAGAGGTCATGATTTAAACCTTGGAGGATGCAATGGTTAACAAACTGATTAAAAGCGTAAGCAGTAAAAATTACCTATACTAAATTGCTCGATATTGAGCAACAAGTACACTAGTATATGAAAATAAGTGGCAGCATTGCAAATGCACACGTATTATGAATATTTATGAAATATAATTTGAGAATCCCTTAACGTGAAGGATGCTGATTGCTGTTTATCATTTCTGTTAAATCTTTTTTATGTGCAGATTTATCTCCTTAACTAAGAAGGAAAACATTCCAGCATTTTTCTGGGTAACTGAGGAGTGTACAATATTCAGAACAACCACCAAATACGTAAAGTGTGAGCATAGCATATCCACTATGCTTTCTATTAACCTATAGCAATTAAGAGGATTTTGTATTAAAAAGGGGTTGGCAGTTTCTTTTTGCTTTACTTGTTGCCTGTTGACACAGACAATTAATTGATCTGAGCGTGGAACGTATTAGACAAGGTAAGGGGGTATGAACCATTACAACACCCTATAGGCGAATGTTACTGAAACAAACTTTTAGGCAGAGGTGTCCTCCACTTAAATTGATCTTAAAGGTGAGAGATATGATTCAGGTATAGGAAGAGCCACTGCTGGATTTTCTGCCAAGTTGGGCCAAATTTTCAATAAACTCACAACATACTCTTAATGTCTCTGTTATAAAACCGGTAATCAATGAAATATTGTAAGATATTTTTTCACTGAATTATTATGGCTATGTTTCTATTAAAGTTGTATACATATAAGTCCATAGAGTATATAGGTGATTAGGACTTTGAGTTTACCAGTCATAGTGATAAATAAAGACTCCACTGAGCAGTTTTGTACATTGATTACAGCTTCATCTATAAATAAAGTGAGCATATGGTGCATTCATATTTCAATTATTACCAAACTGGTTTAACTTGACCTCAGTCAATTTTAGGACTGACACATTTTTGATAGACTAAGGAAACCAGGTTTTTTTTATAAATAATTCTTAGTTCCACATTATTAATGTTACAAAGTGACTTTCAAAATCTTGGGGTTCAAATGTAGTTTAAAGTTAATGAAATGAGACTTCTTTTATTTACAAACAAAAAGTTGTCTTCTTCAGGTAATGATTTTTATGTATTTATTTTCATAAACTAAAAGCTACATTTTTTCAAAAACACTCACCTATTGCTAGCAACAAGAGGCTGAGGTAATTCCAAAATTACTTGTACATCGTGGTTTTCACTATTTACTATTACTATTTGTTACAAACAAGTCTAGTACACATAGTGTCCAAAAAGTCCCACACTATTTTTCACTATGGTACATTTTGGGTATTGGTAAACATTAATGCGCGGTTGATGAGTAGTGGTAATGTTAGGAGAGTGTGTGAAGAACCCCGTTCCCCAGTTCCCCGTGGTTATCAACCACCCCCCTCCTCTCCTCTAACTCTCTGAATTCTGCTGAGCCCTTCCTGCCAGCTATGAACGACATCAGCTATTCTATCTAGCTATTCTAGCCTCGTCCATCTTTTGGCAACACAGCAGACATCTATGTTTTTAGTGGGGATGATAATATTTTTGCGATTACAAAATACAATCCACAATCCAAGCAATCACGACAAGCAATCACAATCCAGAAAAAAACAGTCTAGGGACTAAACACCATACTTTTCTTTTCAGTTAAGTGTCCTAAACATAGAAGCAGCAGCTGTCATGCTTGCATTAAATTTTTCACATAATTGCCTATCGACTTGTTCAATGCTAGAGGAGAAAAGCGATGAACTTAAAGTCCTTTTGCATGTGGTCTTGCATTTTAATTGCAGGATATTACTTGGATAAAAGTTTTTGAGTCAATTTAGTAGAGAGATGTTCAATTGAAGGCCAAACAGTAACATACTTATAATCCGTCTGTTTTGTCTTTCACTTCTGAGAGCACCGCTAATCAATTCGGTAGCAAACAATTACCTTTTCCATCACAATATAGTTTGGCGAGACGATATAAATCATACATACACAAGACATTCATAATTACCCATATATAGTCGCAAGCTACTCCACACAAAAACACTAGTGTCTGCACTGTTGTCCAGAGAAGCATCACACTCAAATTGAAAAAAGCTGATGTCACAATTATGAAACCGAGCTGCGAAGAAAGTATGGAGAGGTTGATTGGAGTATAGTGGTGGGGAGGATTCTAACTCAGCACCCTAACAATATACTACTGCTCACCACCTGTGCAACATATCATAACTCACCTAACTAGTTTTTTAAGACACTCAATATTTTTTTTATTTTTGGAAACAAAAGAGGGGATGAGGAATGGTTGTGAACAACTGCTTTCATTGTTATCATCTGTGTTTTACCATAGTACCATTGATTCAGTGAGAAACCATCATTGATAATTTTTGTTGTATCCCAATCAAAATTAAAGTGCAATGGTGCAATGAAAATGTGGATCTTCATTTTTTTCTGTTCATCCCACTGACAAGAATTCAACCAATCACGATTATTAAACAATAAATCAGGTGCTATTTCAGTATTGGTATTTGATGTCATTTGTCATTTTTCGTGTCATTTGCTTATTTGTGAACAAATATGCTTGTCTAACAAAAAGCGCTTTCGATGAAAAATAAGAAAAGCAACATCGTAATCCCTATTGTCTACTCTGAACTTCAAGGGTGAATATAAAATTGAATTACATGGGATGTCCCTATTTATTTTTCTAAGCTACAACAACTGATTATAAACAATATGAAATTGGGGGATTTATGATGGTGAGCCGGGAGTTTTCCTAAGTAGCAAATCAAGTTGGGACTTTTGACCACACATTAATTTTGATTGCGGTATTGAAATGGTTTCATTAGGTGAACTATTGTGGCAAAGTGCACTTTACATCCTCACCTATATCCTTTCAAATGTCCCTTCGAGCAGCCCAATTTTAAACCACCTCATCTTCATCATCATCATCATACTTTAACTTTTAACAAACCTTTTAACACTAACTGATAACACTTTGGATCACAAATCATGTTTGTGTACCCTTACTCTCTGGCACTGAATGTTGCACACTAGGGTCTCTGGTCTCAGCTTACCTAGTCTGTACGGTCTGTCATTTGTTGCAGGCCAACTGGTACCGGGCGGCGCAGTACTGTCGCTACCATGGGATGCATCTTGCGTCCATCAACAGCCAAGAAGAGAATGACAAGCTAGAAAAACACATCAGAGACTTCGGTAAATATCAGTTACCACACCAGCTTAGCTTCGTTTAGAGCCATCCTAAAATATCAGGAAACTACTTTCAATCCCAAGCAAAAACTTGATTAGTTATTCTAAAAATGTATAGTTATTGCAAGGTGTTCAAGATTTGTCTTATTTTTTTATACATATAAATAAATTTTACATACAGAGAACCAGTTTAATTGTAGGAGATTAGTGAATACATTATTATTATTATTATTTTTTTTTTTGCAATGATTTTCCAATCATAAAAAAATTATCTTGCTCAGAGAATGTAAGAGGTTGTTTCAAAATTATAGATCATTTTACGATAACCTGAACTTTATCAATAAAATTAATTATATGTCTTTTGAGAAAACAAACCTTGTAATTAAAAAAATAACAAGTCCTCAAAAAATACGTTTAAAGGATTTTAAATTAAATTAATTATTATTCAAGTGCACTGCGATAACGACCTCGGATACAACTAATTCCGATAAAGAAAGTTGCACAGAAAGTTCGTGGAATCCATTACTCCTGTCAATAGATGATCAATGATCAATAGATGGTAAGAAATTGACATAGTTGGTTGTATGCCATTCTACACATATATATGCCTCATGTCTTAAGCATCAAACCTCAGTCAAATAAACTTTAAAGCTTCCTCCTATTCATTTGTGTTTGTCAAACGAAATTGACAGGTAAGTTTGTGTGTAGGTACTAATAATGAAATAAATAAATCTGTCCTTTCATTCTGAAATGCCCTATATTTATTTAGTGTACGGAAGCTAGAAAATGCATAACCATACCATTAAAAGCACAATAGTTTAGAGCCGATTTATTGTATCAAAGAATATTTGGTTTAAATAATGTTGTACATGAAGCTTTGGGTCTTACTCAGCTCTCAGCTTGGAATTAGTTATCTTAAGGTCCACCTTACAGACCTTCAAGTGCCTAATAGTCAATAAGCTAATTTGAAAAGCTTTTTATTTGAATGGAAGTTTCTTTTGAAAACAATCTTATATAGTAAAAGAGTGCATTTAAAGGTCTAGAGAGCAAACTACTGAATGGAACGTGGGCCTTTTGGTGTCAATAGATTTCTTTAGGCCCTTAGATGACAGGAAAAAGATTGTATCCTTCTGAAAATTCATTATAACTCCGTAAAATGAAAATGAGACCTTATTTAGACCAATCTAAGACGTTATTTCATCGATTTGTTTACTGCTCCAGGTGATGCATGTCCTGCACGAAAATTTAACATCACTGCTGATTTACAAAATAGTTTTGGTCGACAAGGCAGACAACTCCAATTCAATGACCATTGACAGAGATAACAAATAAAGCAAAGACACCAAAATTGCAATTATTTTGAAAGCAGTTTAACAGTAGATTTTATCACTAGGATGGAAAGTGGCTTTTTAGCCCAGCTCGGAAACAGCAAAGAAAAAACACTTTCTGTCCGAGTGATAAACAACGTTTTTCATCATACTGAAAAAATATAAAATAGATAACTCATTTTATGCTTTCAGGTTTATGCTTTTTTGTATTTAACAATTAGGTTACTGTTCTCACTGATATAAAATGGGAGTACAAATAGGTAAAGGTACAGAAGATGAACTATGAAGAAATTAGAAATAAAATACACCAGAAGGAATTCTAAGATAAGGAAGGTGATGAAATTAAAGTGCAATAAATAGACAGAGGAAAAACATTTTGAATGCTGTATATAATAAAAATAGACAACTGGAATGGAATGAATGTAAATATTGTAAAAATTGCAAATATTGTATTGTATTATTGTTATATTGTTCGCATTGCTAAAGAAATGGCAAAATTAAGTTTTAGGCCTAATATATGTTGTTAGGGTTTTTATTATAGTAGGATTCACGAAAATAGTCCGATGAAAGTCGATGCATTGTTGCCAGATTTATTCTAAAATACATTTTTATACTATATTACACATGGTAAACATAAACACAAAATGACAACATTGCAGGGCGAGAGGGGGTGAGGGGGGAAACAGCTGTTAAAATTTCCATCGGACCATTTTCGTGCATCTTACTATAGTTTTGGAGACCACTGCCACTTATAAAACATCACACCTCTTTAGGAAAACCATTATACAAGTGTCATTTTTGATGGGCTGTTGCTAGTTCAACTATATCAGCTATTGAATATTTCACTGATTTAATTTCTTCATGAAATCATCAGTCTATACGACTAAGGACCCAATTGCTTGTTTTAAATAAGGATTCCATTAAAAAGCTTGCTGACTGGTTAGACTTGACTAGTGACAAATGATGATTACGTTCTGACGGAAATTATTGGCCACATTGGCAATAAAAGTAACCACACCAATTGAGGTTATAGCTTTATACTCGCCTACGGCTCGATGGGGGCTCCGCCCCCATGCCCCCTCAGGGGTTGCCCAGAAATTCGTTAATTGTTGTTTAAGTGGCATATAATGAACAGAATACATATAAATATAAGAGTTTGTAAATGAGCAAAATAGCAAAATAAATGAGTTTGTCATTTATTTATAACATAAATTAACTCCCACGACTGCAGAAATAACCTAAATTTGAACTCATGCAACTAACTCAATCTAAGGAATAAAAATATATTCGCCTACGGCTTGTTTTCAGAGACTCTTTCCCCAAACCCCCACCCTAATTCCCCCGAATTCTATAAAGGTTAAAAGTTGTGAATAAATTTATTATGTAGGTATTGTATAAGTATTTACTTAAAATTATAAAATACGTATAAATAAATATATGAAAAAATTAAATGGATTAACTGCATAAAAAATGTGCAGTAGATCATCGAAAACAATGAAAAATTCCATTAAAACAAAATAATTGGAAATCCTAACAAAGTGGATAAAACTTGCCAAAAACCCCTTTTATTTACAAAAATACTATTCAGTTACTATCCTTCAATTAGTTGTGTTGAAATTCCAGGGAATAACATAACGATCCAGTTATATTGAACATACAATGATAAATACATAATGTAATATTGGAATTCATTACAATTCCTTCATTTCAGTTTTTAATGGTGTAAAACTTTTAAATTTACCTAATTTCCTAAAAAATTACTGTCAAGGCAAATAAAAAAACTTCAAGCTTCTAAATACTACAGTTGTTACTAACAAAAGTATGTTAAATAATGGTTAAAATATTAAAATTACCATACACATCAAAGGACGTATGTTTTAGCCGTAGGACCAGGTCAGTAAATAACAATCAAAGTAAAACAATCAGTTGCTTGATATAGAAATTCGTTCCGACTCACAGTCAAAAGAAGAATATGTGATATTGAAAATCATCATGATAATTTTTAAGTTTGATAATTTAATTGATATTGGTACTGTGCAAGATATGTCTATGTGCAAAGTGAAGGTTCTGAGTAAAATATTATAGTAGTTGTAAAATTACGTCTACATGGGGTAAAATTCCCCTCAAAAATAAATAAACATTTAATTACGAGTATGTTTAATTGTGTGGACTGGGGGGCAAAAATTCATAGAACCAAACTTGTAGTAACTTGAAAGATGTTCGCGAGGATTGCCTCAGATGTTATAATTTGGCCGCTAGAGTAGAAAAAAATAATGTCATATTTATTTTGGGTAAAAATGTTTGGTTGCTAAATTTTGAAATCAGATAGTTTTCTGGGGCAGGAAATAAAAAATCTTTTTTATTTTAAATGAAAATACTGTACTGCCACCTTTTTTAATTAAACATAAACTTAGTACGCACTAAAAGATAAATCAATTGTGTAATCTGCTATTTTAGTTAAAATTTTTGTTGAATTGTAAAATTTAAATTAGCATGCTATCAGGTAAAGTCAATGATGTACTTCCTAATGAGTTCGTTAGAAATTAAGTGCCATCCCAAATAAAGAACCAATTTTTGGGAGGACTATCGTACAAATATGATACTGTCTTACCGGGTATCCCATACCAACCTTGCACCTCTTTTAAAATTGTACAAAAAAAAAATTGTGCCGTTGTAGGTAAAAATATTTTGCTCTGTTGATTGACACTGATTTTAATACAGAGGGGACCAGACGTAATTTTGAAACAACTTTAAAATTTAATATTTTAAACCCTAATCATACTGATTTAGAATAATAAATAGCATGGCATTATTTTTTTTAACTGGGGAAAATTTAACATATATTATGTCTGAACATTTTACATATAACAGAACTTACCAAACATGTAAATGTCTAAGAACCTCATTAAAAATAATATACCATCATAAAACATCAATTATCACGTGATTAGTTATAGTAAACATTTAAATACATGTTCATTAATCTCCGTCATGTTGTAAATTTAATAAAAAATATTTTGGACCAAACTGACAATTTTTGTTGGAAACGTATTTAAAAGAGTCTAAGACATTTTTGTGCCGAGACATTTTTGCTTAACCTAAAATGCTCAGAGAAGAATGAGGAAAATCTAAATTTCAACCTCAAATATTCAATAAACTGCTAAAATTACGCGTACATGATCAAATTATAAAGTTTTTTTTTAAAAACCTTGTAAAACTAAAAAATTTTTTAAAGTGAGAGTTTGTATTTGACATTAGTGACTTCCGGTCTGGAGAGGTAATTTCAGATACACCCTGTACATTGAAGTACTCTCGGTGGATAGACCGCTTTACCTATAAAGGCACAATTGGTTAATGTTATAAAATTTCTTAATATGTTGGCAATTTTCTCAATAATACAGGTCGGTAAGTTTAGTTCTCGCTTGGGAATCACTCTGTAGTAAGTGATATATAGGAGATCTACTTTACCGACATTTGACGAATTTCTGATACCCCGATGAGTGAGTTACACATTCGGGAGTATATAATTTAGATAACTTAAGCATTACCATTTTCTTTTGACTGGCTCAACATCCAGTGGCGGCTCCAGAGCCGATTTTCGGGGGGGGCCATTGCCTCCCGTTGCGGGGGGGGGTTGAAAGGGTGGTCGGGGGGAGGGGGGGGGGTTGGGGGGGTAGTATAAATTGCTGATCACTGGTGGTATTATTATTTTCCATTATAAATAGTATTAAGATGAAAGGGATATGGGGATGATAGCCTACTTTGAAACGATTTGCTAAATCTAACTATAGGCCTATTATTTTAGATATCTAATTGAAACCTAACTTCAGTCAAAGAAGAGGAAAATTGACAGGAATACTCCTAAGCTCTCTGAATTTCTCTAAACTATCACTGTTTTTATAAAGAGACAATAAAATCCAGTCAATAACAATTTGTTAATTTCAAGGTTTGAGTGATTATATATACCTTCATAAATACATAACTAGTTTTAAGGGATTTTTTAATGTAAATCAAATGGGGTATTTTCATTCCTGTTTCTGTATTTGGACACTCTGAGGGGTTGCAGCAGAAACCAAGTACGCATCACGCAAACAACTGCAGTCAGTTGGAGTTATTATGTTTACATGTCATGATTTTACACGCTTCTCTTAAAGAGTAGAACTAAACAGACTGATTTAAAAATAAAGTAAATGGTTAAAGTATTATGGTCATTTTGTGTTTTACTAAAAAAAAGTTTCAATAATAAATCAGATATAGGTGTTAATTTGTTAAATGCACTTTAGCGTTAAAATAAAACAAATCCCGTGGGCCAATGTCGTCATGACTATCGAAATTAACTCTGACTTTGAGCTCCTCTCCCCTATCAGAAGTTATTTTCATAAAAGCGGGATTTGAAATTTAATTTTACTTTCTAATATAAGTTTTAATCTTAGTCCCTTATGGTTTCCAAGTGATCATATAAATCCAACAGATGTAGCTTCACGATCTACCCCATAGTAAAACAGGCCTACGGTTGGCCTATTCCATCAATTCTAAATGATCACAGCTCAAACTTTATTCCCAGCACTATATAAATAAAAATAATAAAACTATTTGAAATACCGTTCTGTTCCAAAAATAAGGCTATGGCTATGACTCTATTCAACAATCTTGACCAGACGATGACCTTCACAATAATCAATAAATACCACCAATAAAAGTACTGTCCTTCTCGTCGCTTTGCACTTGTCGTCTGCTGTGCGCAGCGCAAAATCTTATTACGAGGAGTGTCTATATTTCGATGTATTTTTTCCCACGACCTTGAAATAAAGTGGGTAGATTTTGTTTGAACTTTGCGTTTAATAGTGTTTCAAGCCAAAAATAAGTTTATAAATAGCCTAAACCCTGGCAAAAATCAAATTTTGTCTACAATTAAGTTTTAAAAATGTAGGCCTAATTTTTAACATTTGCTTTATGGGTTGCCATTTTTGTAACCGAATAACAATGAAAGGTAAACAAAAATAAGAGAATACTACTTTAAGCATTCTTATTGAATCTGTTGACTGTGAAGAGGTATAGATGATTGTTGGAGTAATATTAATAGCCTAATTAGAATAACTTATAACAAAAGTAAATTAAAACCAACAAGCAAGATTCGGACACTGAATTTACAGTTTTTTTTTAGCTCCCAATAAATTTAATAGCAAAAACTTCTTGAGGAAGGAGGGGCCAAGGCTCGATCGCCCCCCCCCCCCCAAAAAAAAAACCACTGTCAACCCGCTGTCAACAATACCGATCAGCTGATTTCATTCACAATACAGGAGTACTCGTCAGTCTTCTCGTCCCTCATCCCGTTGTCCGTGTCGTCTGCCGCGCGCGCACGCAATTTAAGTACCACTCCAAAACTTCCTCAAAATGTAATAATGTGTTATTAATCTCAATTATAATTATAATACAAATTAAAGCTAAATACACCTAAACAATGTCAAAGTTTCATTAAAAATAGACAATTTTTGCGACTAAACTATAACGTCACAATTTTTTAAGACCCCAAAAAATTACCGGCCGAAAATTCTCGGGGGGGGCCATGGCCCCCATGGCCCCCCCCCTGAAGCCGCCACTGTCAACATCCATTCACTCCCTTCGTCCTCTCCAGCCTTCTATGATACTTATTTTCAATTTTGATTGAATAAGTAGGGTTTCACATGACAAAAGGTAGAAATAATAGTTCAAATCAGATTTTTTACCTCTAATCTTAGAAACTTGTAATCTCACTGACTGACTGACTGACCGAGACTGGTAAGTTCAATCATATATAATGATAAAAATGTTATTCCAGGACTGGGTCATGAACATTTTTGGACATCTGGAACTGACCAAGCAGAGGAAGGAACATTCTTCTGGATGTCTACTGGACGACCAGTCACGTTTACCAACTGGAATACTGGCGAACCGAACAACTTCCGATACGAGAACGGAGAGGAAGAACATTGTCTGGAACTTTGGAACAGGGACGGTAAAGGTCTCAAGTGGAACGACTCTCCTTGTTCCTTTGAGACATTTTTTGTGTGTGAAGTGGGACAGTGAAGTGGAAACCTCTAGGGTACATAATGACGAATTCTTCCGGTCCAGTGACAAAGTGCAAAGCACAACTTACCAAAGTATTAGCTAGGGCTCGGACACTATCTCAGGAGTTGAGTGCAAAGTTTGAAATTTAAATATTTGCTATATGTGAACTGAATTTTATGACTGAAGTTTTTAGCAAGTACAGAAAAAGATATAAAATATTTGAATGGGCATTAAACAATTAATGAAAGCAGTATATTCTTTGGAATAAATATGCCTATAACATACACATCAATACATATATTCTTTAAGAAAATTGTTTTAAATTAACTCTTTGTTATTTAGCCTATATTTTTTAAAATTTTATTTCACTAGAAACATTTTTCACAAATCAACGTAATTGGTTATTAATATTTTATTATTGGTACTTGCACAGTGTACTGCTAAATGATGGCAGTAGCTCATTTGTGATTTGTAAAGTATTTAGTTTTTGTAAATAGTTCCCAATATTGTATGATTTAGTGATTAGTGAGTTATTTAACAATAGTGTTACCAGTGTGCTAATTTATTGATTTGTGATAAAGAAAAAAGCTATGACTATGCTTGGCAAAATCATAATGTTAAATTGCATTTCACGACAATAATCCTAAAATTATCATATAATAATTATTGTTTCAAATTTTCATGCAAGTCCCCTTATTATCTCATTTTTTTAGTAACACTACAAAGGAAATTACATAAATTGCTCAGTCACTGCTGATTAGATGTAACAGGTGTTTTAGAGACTGAAAGTAGTCTTGACTGCATTTTTCTCTGCAGTAATCGCAGGAAACGTTTCAACACATCTGTTGCAACCGGTTTAGAAGAACTATTTAAAACTAAATTATGAATTTGTGATTTTTAACTTTAGAAAAATATGTGGCCCATAATTGGGGGATACTCAGAATGATATATTTTTGTTATGTATCAATAAAATATATTTCAATACTTTAACAATAACAATGAAAAAAATTCATATTCATAGAGAAATGACAACATTGTGAGTGTGTATTTTAATCCAAAATATGTTGCATATTTTGTTAATATCACTAAAGAAATTTTTTAATTTGTTTAGTGTCCCCCCCAATTTGTTTGCTGTATTAAAAAAATTTATCAGGAAGTCGTTATATTACAAAATACATTTAATAGAATTAACACTGGTTGTTACACTATAGAATAAGTTTCATACTAATCTTCTGTACATTTGTGTATAATTTGACTGTTTTTGTAAAAAATGTGCATGTTTTAGCATGCTTTCTGTACATATATTAAATAAGTTAATAACAATGTTTGTATCTTTATTCAATGCCCATTCTTTGATGGTTGGGACAGAGTTTTAAAACAAGTACACAAAACACAATAAAGCAAATTTAAGAAACAAATGTATGAATTAAGGCCTACTTTAAAGAAACATATTGAAAGGTGCATGCATCACAGTTTCATGTGCTGAGTTTGGACATTGATAGTTTTTTTATTTTTTATTTTTTTTAGCAAATTTTGAGTTTGGGAAAACCTCAACATGAAGTATTCACAAAACTTGGTAATAATACTAAAGAAATTTTAAAGAAACTTACCACTACTTAGGGTGGAAAAGTAACGTAAACATATTGAAATAAAAACTTGTATTCTTAATACAATTACAGTATACCGTAATTCATATGGTCAATGTTGTTATGATCAGTGATTTATTTGTGCTCTTGGAAAAACTATTTAAATTCTAAAATTTAGTCTATAATTGTGAGTATTTTGTAATAGAACTATCATTCAAGTTTCTAACTTAAAATTCCACAAAGGTATGATCTACAACCTAATCATCCTCATCAAGAAGAAATTGTTCTACTAAATAATTATATAAGTGAAGTGGCAGCAAGAAATAAAGTTAATATTATTGATTTAAATGTACTCAAGAGACATCATTTCACGCAACATGGACTACATCTAAATAAATCAGGGAAAATTAAAATAACCAACCTGTTGCTGAATGTGTTTAAGAGTGGTGTTAAATTTAAGGAGAATGTAAAATGTCAACTGAATGAAAAGGAACATGAAACATTTTTTTCTAACCGATCAGAAAAATCCAAATTCAATGAAGTATATCAATATGTAATGACTGAAGAAACAAATTGTGTGCAAGCATCTACAAGTTGTCAAATTGGAAGTAGTAATAATTTTTTAGTTTAAGGCCACTTAACACATCCATAGATTTAACAAATGGCTTTCCAAATTACGTAAGTACATCAAATAAATCAAAAAATTTTAAAACCAACAATTCAGAGCACATTGTACCAAATCAAACAGACAATAATAAAGGCAATATTAGAATATTGCACCAAAATTCACAGGTAGCCACCAATAAAATTAATGAGTTAGAAATTATTTGTGATGAACTCTCACCAGACATATTAGTAATTTCTGAACAAGGTTTTAATGATAAAACCATTGAATATTTTAAAATTGATAATTATGAACGTGCTGTTTCGTATCAACGTAAAAATTACAAATGGGGTGGTGTTGCAATATTTGTTAAAAAAAGACTAAAATATTCTAATTATAATATAAATTTTTCAGTTGATAAAAACTTTGAGGTTAGCGGTATAAGTATTTTTGATAAAAACAATTCCAAGTTATTAGTAATTGGCTTATATAGATCACCCTCAGGTCAAATAGAAGATTTCTTTTTAAAACTGGAAATTCTTCTAAAAAATTTGCTTTCAAAGAAATTAAAATTCATTATAATTGGTGATTTTAATATTGATGTGCTCAATATAGACCACCCTACAACAAAAAAAATTAAGGAATTACTAAATACATTCAATCTGAAGTGGTCCATCAACGAACCTACTAGGGTGACAGCCACTAGTCAAAGTGCTATTGATAACGTCATAGCACTTAAATTAAATTAGCACGTAAATTGCTTCGTCTAAAAACATATCCAAAACAGCTTGGAAAATTATAAATAATAATAGAGAAAAAGCCTCCTCTAAACCAATCCATATAAAAATTGGCAACAATATTATTGAAGATCCTTTAATTGTTGCAAATACATTGAACAAGTTTTTCTCTAATGTATCAAATTCAAATTTAAAAGATTATAATACTTGTAACTATGTTAATGACAAGTCTCCATCATCCTCAATGCTTTTAACACCTGTTAGCTTACATGAAATTGAATATACAATAAAAAATCTTAATTCAAAAAAGACCTGTGATGCTGATGGCATTTCTATGTGGCTTATCAAGCAATGTTCTTATGAATTACTTGAACCTTTATTAACATTAATTAACTTTTCTTTTGCAAGTGGATATTTTCCAAATTCTCTGAAATGTGCTAAAATCATACCTATTTTAAAAAAAGATGATCCAACATTACCTACTAATTACAGACCTCTCTCAATTTTACCAACAATTAGTAAAATTTTTGAAAAAATATTTTATGATAGATTAATTATTTATTTAGACAAACACAATATACTGTCTAAACATCAGTTTGGGTTTAGACAAGGCAAATCGACAATGGACGCAATCAACATTTTAATTGAATCAATTGTTAGAGGCTTAGAAGAGCACTGTACACCAATAGGCATCTTTCTTGATTTGTCTAAAGCATTCGATTGCGTTGATCATCAATTACTACTTAATAAATTATACAATTATGGGATTCGAGGAATACCTCATAAGTGGATTCAATCTTACTTAAATAACAGATGCCATCAAGTAGAAATTTCAAACAAAATGTCTGATAAATTAAATATTACATGCGGAGTTCCTCAAGGTTCAATACTTGGCCCCCTGTTCTTCCTAATTTACATTAACGATTGTCAGTGCTCTATCCAATTTTCAAAAATAATTCAATATGCAGATGATACTACTCTCTGCATTAATGAAAAATCAAAAAATGAAATGGAAGTATGCGCTTATAAAGATCTAAATTCTTGCGTTCAATATTTTTCAGAGCAAAATTTAAAGATTAACTGTCAAAAGACAAACTACATCAAATTTAATTGCCGTCAAGTTGAGAGATATGAAAACTCACCGATAATTATGATAGATGAATCAATACTTGAGGAAGTTTCAACAATTAAATTTCTTGGTTTACATTTAGACTCTAGACTAAGTTGGACTTTCCAAATTGACAATACTTGCACTAAAGTTTCTTCTAACATTTACCTCCTAAGACAATTATCTAAATTTTGCACTGAAAAAATATTAAAAATGGCGTATTACGGCCTAATTTACCCCCACTTACAATATGGAATTATGTTTTGGGGTCAGTGCTCTGAAAAAGAATTCCAAAGATTATTTGTGCTACAGAAAAAAGCAATAAGAATTATAGGAAAATTAGACCATCGTGAATCATGTCAAAACTCATTCAGGGAATTTGGAATTTTAACACTCCCTTGTATGTACATTTTAGAAACAATAATGTTCTCAAAATTCAACTGTGAACAAACGCGAGGAGTTGAAATTCATTTTTATGACACAAAAAACAAATTAAATTTTAGACCTCAACAACACAGACTAAATTTGTCCTCTACTCTTCCATCACAGGCGGGAATATCATTATATAATAAATTACCAAACTATATCAAAATAGAAACCAGTAGGAAAAATTTAAATCTAAAATGAAAAGCTTTTTATTGAATAGTGCATTCTATACTTTTAGTGAGTTTATGGACCACCAACACTGACCTGAGGACAAAATTGAACCCTAAAAATTAGTTATAATACTATTTAATAATTAAGTCTAAACCTATTCACAAAAATTGTAAAATTAATTTGAGTTATTTCAATGGATGTGTTGGTGTTATGTGTTAATATATTCTGCATTTAATAACCTTTTTAAAATTTTTGTAAAATTAACATTGATACACAACTTTGTAGTTGTTTATGTCAATAAAAATATTATTATTATTATTATTATTATTATTATTATCCCTCAGGGGCAGTGGGCTTTCCACTGTACGGGTGTTTCTTGGCAACCCCGGGGTACCTGAGCCAAGCTGTGAGACCCTCCTCACAGTTCTTCCCGAGCTAGGGCCTTTCTTCTCATCTTTCAGGTCTTAGCTCACCGTCTTTATTCTTTCCTGAGCTAACCTTACTCACCTTCTTGTTTTCGACCCCGAATCAAGGGTGTCTTTCCACCTTCTTTCGACCGGCGCATGCTGGGGGGTCCTGGGAGTGTCCCTGTTGTGTTGCAGGGACTGATGTGTGCCTCGCACTGCCGATGGTCTCCTCCAGTGTGTCGTCAGAAGCCAGCCGCTTCGGACCTTAGTCAGGGAGTGCGGCATGGATGCAGGGATCGGACTCTGCATTGCCACGGTGCGACCCCCAGCACGTCCGGCACATTTTGTGTATCGGTGCTGGGCAAACGGAGGTTCGGGCCCCGGAGTCCCGGGGTAGGGGTGTCTTATCTCCTACGGGGGGTAGACCTCCGAGGGTGTACCCGCTCTCGACCGATGAAGGGCCGCCTCTTGCCGCACGATGCGCTGGTGAAACAAAAGTATGGATTTTAAAATGCAAAACACGAACGATGATGAGATAGAGCAGGCCGCCTTTAAGCGCAGCTCAAGACTGCAGAGGTCTCCGACCTTGAACACTGGAACGCCGACGAAGGGTATTAAAACCACCCCCCCGCCGATGCCATTCAAGGCTCTTGGTGGTGTCGGATCGTCGTCCAAAACCGGACAGAAGAAGGAGGAGATCGGTATGGCGATGGAGGTGGCCGAGCCGGCAACACCATTAGCCAATATCCAAGGGATTCCTCCCAGGAAGAGCCCTCTTCGTGCGGCATTCGAGCTGCAAATGCTTCGTCAGCAGCAGGACGACGCCCACGAGGAGGAAGACTCACTTCTGAAGAAGATGAAAGCTCTTTTGAAGGAGATGGCCAAGGCCCTCTTAATTCAAAAGAACGTGAACAAGGCGATAAAAGAGGGGATCCCGAAACTCGAAGATGCTCTAGAAGAAATCGAGGAATGCCGGAAAATCAGGCTAAAGGCAGTGAAGCAGGAGCGCGATGTCACGAACCGAGTCATCTCTGCTTCGCCTCAAGCTCACCTGGCTGAGTCCCAGACTCAAGCCAGAAAGCGAAAGAAGAGGCAGAGCGGTTCTTCGCCTGGAAGCCCTGAGCTTGTCGAGGTGGACTCGGTGCCGAGACCGGTTTTTGTCACTGCGGCATCGCAGACATCTCCTGTCCAGGCTACTGAATCCGCCCCGGGCGCTGCCGTGATTCCAGCGGCTACTCCTGCAGAGTTTCCTGCTCCGGCGGCTAATCCTGCCTTGGCAGCAAACTCTGCCTCAACACCTTTGGGGGGCTGGAAGACGCGCCTGTCTAAGAAAGAAAGGAGGAGGCAGAAGCAAGCGGAGGCGGCTTCGAAAAGTGCGTCGAGGGTGGAGCGGACGCAAGTCTCGAAACCGGTTGGGGAGGCCTCTGGCAAGTCTGTCAGAAAGCCTAAACAACCCAGGCCTAAGAAGCCCAGGACAGAGGCAATCTTGATCAAGCCTTTAGGGGGGCGATCTTTTGCCGATGTTCTGGGTCAGATTAGATCGCAGGCCAAACCGGAGGAGACCGACACCGTTATCAAGTCTATTCGGCGAACCCAGAACGGGGATGTCCTCCTCGAACTGGGGAAGTCGGGTGACAAGATCGGTTTTGCCGCTTCCCTCAAGACTGCACTTGGGGACAAAGGCTCAATCAAGGCCCTAGAACCGAAGTGTTCGGTCGAGATTCGGGACCTTGATGCCCTCTCCACCGAAGAGGAGGTGACCCGTGCGATCCAGGTGGCACTCCCGGAGATACCAGCTGATGGAGTGAGGGTATGGCTAACAAAGCCCAACCGAAGTCAACTCCGGATGGCTGTTGCTGAAATGGGCGAAAAGCACGCCAATAAGCTGCTTAGCCTTCAGCACCTCAGAGTCGGTTGGGTCAGTTGCAGGCTCAAACGGAGGGTGGTAGTTTCGAGATGCTTTCGCTGTCTCGGTTTCGGCCACTCCTCCCGAAACTGTAAAGGGCCCGACAGGAGTGCCAACTGCTTCCAGTGTGGAAGCCAGGGCCACAAACGCAAGGAATGTTCCTCGAGCCCCTCCTGCTTCCTCTGCAAGGATTCAGGCTCCAGTGCCCTCGGTCACTTACCCGGGTCTGGTCAGTGCGGTGCCTTCAGAGCCGCACTTGAACAGGCAAAAGGCAGCGGCCGGTAATTCGCATCCTCCAGGCCAACCTTCATAGATCCTGGGGAGCTGATAACCTTCTAGATCAGCTCGCCCGAGAACTTGGTGCTGACGCGCTCCTTATCAGCGAACAGTATCGGGACAGAGACCCAAACATTTGGATCTCGGACAGCCTCGGTACTGCTGCATTTTGGGCACGTAATACACGAGATGTCTTGGTGCGGAGTCACGGGCGCGGCCGAGGATTCGTCTGGGTTCGGTGTGGGGACGTGACTATCTTCAGTTGCTACCTCACACCCAACGAGGCCGTCCAGGACTTCCGCGACAAGATAGATAACCTAGAGGAGTGCGTTCTCGGCACCACCGGGCATGTCGTCGTTGGTGGCGATTTCAATGCCAGGGCCGTCGATTGGGGAATGCCCTCTACCAACTCCCGGGGGAAATACATCCTGGATTTCATCGCCAGGGCCGGTCTTGTCGTCCTCAACCAGGGCGACACACCTACTTTTCGGCGCCCCGGGCAGAGAGGCACGATCCCCGATGTCACCTTCGCGTCTGAGTCGCTCCTTCCGAGGATCTCTGGCTGGAGGGTTGTGGAGGACTACACGGGTAGCGACCACCAATACGTCGTGTTTGACCTGCATGATCAGGCAAATCGTCGAGTTTCCGCATCTCGGGAAGGGCCACGCCGGTGGAACACCAACAAACTGGACGTGGTCAAGTTCACCGAAGTCATCTCTCGGGGAGCGCAGGGGAATCCTGGTGAGGCTGGGGCCGAGACACTAGTAACATCCACGATGGAACTGATCGTCTCGGCCTGCGACCAGTCTATGCCGCGAAGGAAACCCCGACGCGACAAACAACCCGTTTACTGGTGGACTGAAGAGATTGCGGAACTCAGAAGAACATGTTTAAGAACTAGACGAGCCGCCACAAGAGCGAGAATCCCCGCAGACAGAGTTCGTAAGTCGGAGGCCTATAAAGCTGCGAGAAAATCTCTCCGCCAGGCGATCAACAGGAGCAAGGCGAATAGCTGGAGGAGACTTCGTGACGACGTTGATTCCGACCCCTGGGGCCTGGGTTACAAACTTGTAACACAGAAACTCGGCGCCCGCTCTCCACCTTCCATCATGGAGGGCGCCACCATGGGGAGGATCGTCGCTGCGTTGTTTCCTGAACATCCACAGCGACCGCCGGTTGACTTCGGAAGGGTAGAGGACGTTCCACTCTTCACTTTCGAGGAGCTAGAAACCTCCGTTCTCTCCCTGAAGAGCAACAAGGCTCCTGGCCCGGACGGGATTCCCAGTGAGGCTTTAAAGAAAGCATTTTTAATCAACGCTGACTTGTTGTTGAGAATGTACAATGCCTGTTTGGTAGAAGGGGTGTTTCCGGCTCCCTGGAAAACAGCCAGGCTTGTACTGATCAGCAAGGGCAAAGGTGATCCCGAGCTGCCGTCGTCCCACAGGCCTCTCTGCATGTTGGACACGGCTGGAAAGCTGTTCGAGAAGCTGATCCGTTCCCGCCTGACTTCTGCCGTGGAAGCTGCCGGGGACTTATGCCCCCGTCAGTACGGCTTCAGAAAGGGACGGTCAACGATCGACGCTGTCACCGAAGTTCAGAGAGCTGTGGAGAGAGCCGAGAGCCACAACCATTTCTCCCGCCGAGTAGTGCTTCTTGTTACGCTTGATGTCAAGAATGCCTTCAACTCTGCGAGGTGGGTCGATATGCTGGATGCGCTTCGCAACACCTTTCGTATTCCTGCATATCTGTTGCGGCTCATCGAGGATTATCTACGCTCTCGAAGCCTGATTTATGACACGAGGGACGGAACGCGGACGATGGAAGTCACTTCTGGTGCCGCACAAGGTTCAATACTCGGCCCGGATCTCTGGAACGTTGCCTATGACAGCCTCCTGAGGTCCGAGATGCCTGAGGAAACCACTTTGGTTGGGTACGCCGATGACGTCGCAGCTCTCATTGCTGCACGCAATGTTGAGCTGGCCCAACTGAAGTTGAACCGAGTTATGCGGGTGGTCAACAACTGGATGTCCGATCACGGTCTCTCACTTGCTCTCAGTAAGACGGAGATCGTGATTCTCACGAAGAAGAGGATCGACACCGTCGTCCCGTTTCGAGTGGGAAGGGAGGTGGTCACATCAACTCGTGCCGCCAAATACCTCGGGGTTATGGTGGACACCAAGTTAAGCTGGAGGGATCAGATCTTCCGTACGGCGGACAAGGCCGCTAAGGTAGTGACTTACCTTAGTAGGCTGATGGCCAATGTCGGGGGTCCCCGATCCAGCAGAAGACGTCTGTTGATGTCCGCGGTCCAGTCCGTGCTTCTTTACGGGGCAGAGGTGTGGGCAGGCGCTCTAGATAAGGAGTGCTACAGGTTGCGACTCGCCCGGGTTCAGCGTCAAGCTGCGCTCCGGGTGTGTTCCGCCTACCGGACAGTGTCCGAGCCTGCCGTCCTGGTGGTCGCCGGAGTCATCCCTGTCAAGCTCTTGGCAGGGGAGAGGAAAGCGATTTATCAGAGACAAGGCGAGATCGGCAAGGACACGGCAAGAACAGAAGAGCGCTGCCGAACCTTCCAGCAGTGGCAACACAGCTGGGAGCACGACACCCGAGGACGATGGACTGCGCGACTTATCAAGCAGGTCCAACCATGGGTGGAACGGCGGCATGGGGAGGTGGACTACTACCTGACCCAATTTTTCACAGGTCACGGCTATTTTCGGTCGTACCTGAACCGGATGGGAAAGACCGGTTCACCGGACTGCATTTATTGCCCGGGTGTTCCCGACGATGCGGAACACACATTCTTCCGCTGTCCCCGTTGGGAAGGGCCCCGCCTGGAGGCCACACAAATCTTTGGTGTATTTTCGGTGGACTCGGTCTGCCAAAAGATTTTGGAGGATGAGGGCAACTGGGATTGTTTGTCACAGTTCGTCCGGGGCATCCTCCTGGAAAAGAAAACCGATCTGGACCGCGAAGTGGCCCAGATCCCTTGATCGAGCGGCTGGATAAGGAGCGAGCCCCACGGGCGTAAGCCAAATTTAGGCCTAGCCTGACGTAATGTGACAAACAATTCCAGGTTAGATTCCTAAAGAGTAGAGGAGGTTTTTTAGTGGGTAAACCCGTTTTTTGGGGAGCCCCACACTACAGGCTGGCCACCTGTGTGCGTAATGCATTTTTCCGCCTCTCCCTCAAAAAAAAAAAAAAAAAAAAAAAAAAAAAAAAATTATTAATACCTTGGGTCACACAGGACAAATGCTGGTTAAATCAATTCTTATTTCTTGAGAAACATAAAATACTTTGACTGGTTAAGTTATGCTTAGTAAAAAAGTAAATATTTAACAGTTTTTCATCTGGATATATTATTCTTTGGGTTTCCAAGGAATTTAGTTTAGATTTATAAACCGTCCTTTAAAAAATATTTGTAAATAATGTATTGCCATAAAATAATTGAATAGAAGGTTGATACTTTAATTCATCAACACCCTCTTCATTTGGTAAAGTGGAAGGTCATGAATCCAAAATCTGAGGGAGAAGTGAGGGAGAAGAGGGGGTGCTGAGGGACGCTAGGTGGGGACCCTTCACAGGTCAACTCCGGACCAAAGCTTCTGTTCCGTGTTTTGCCCGAATGTGTATGAAGCAGCTATCCTGAAATCGTGCGGATTAGCTGGTTGAGCTATTCAACTTTTGACAGCAGAAAAGTGTCACATAAAATTGATTTTGTGGATTCACATAAACTTTTGTGGATTTAGTGCACTAAAATTTTTGTCAGGAATATATCACTAAATAAATTATCGATGGTCATTATAAATGTAGCTATTATAATCAGAATCAGAATCAGATTTATTTGTCACATCAATTTAAAATTTAAACATATGACATGTCATAATTATTCTAATCTATCTTCTTATTTCTATAAGGGTTTCGTCTGTTACGTCCCTTTTTCTCTCGACCTACAGAACCGATTTTTAAGATTGAGGTGTCATTTTAAAGCTTAGAATATACCGCAGTGACGAATTGTAATTAAAAAGGTCATATTGTTTCGGGTTTCGCCCCCCTCGCCTTTGATTTATTTCTAGAGGGCGCTTTAAAATGTTGACCAACTTTTATTGCAAGTTCTTTAATGTGAATTGTAATTTAACAGCTGATTACCTTCAGATTGAATTGAATTGAAAATAACTTTCTTCGTTAATCATACAAGTATGTACATTGAATGGCGTCAAGATTCTTACAACTACTTAAACTAAAGCACAATATCATTTGTACAATTCATCAAAATTATAAATTACTTTTTTAGTTAAGTAAGCCTTAAGATGACTTTTAAATTTTTTATCATCATCAATACTCCTCAACCACTCTGGAAGCCCTTCCAAAAATTTTTTTCCAGCACATGATGGTTTTTTGTTATAAAATTCCAATCTATGGGTACCAAGAGCAATTTTGTTTCTATGCCTAGTTTCATATTTATGGTTATCCCCTAGTTTAGGTAACTTTTTTCAGAAAAAAGCTTTTTTGTGTAAAGGACAGTATGGTAAACGTAAATGCCGTACAACGTCATTATGCCCATGGCTGAGAAATAATCACGAATGGAAATATCCCAGTTTAGGTTTAACATTATTCTTATTGCTCTTTTTTGTAAAATTAAAATTCTATCCAAATTTTTCTTTGATGTTCCGCCATAAATACTGATGCCAAACGATATAGAGGATTCAATGAAAGCAAAATAAAGCATTTTTAAAGTATCTATTAAGCAAAATTTTGACATTCTATAAATGGCATAGATTCCAGATGAATTTTAAAAGCTAGATAGTAAACAAAAATAGATCTCTGTCACTTCATAACCAACATTCACGTACTGTAGGTGAGTTTCACTTATACAGAATCATAAAATGCGCAATTTGCGCACAGGTCACCTCGTATAAATAATAAATCATTTTCAATATACACAGAATAAATACACAGAGATACAACTGTACAAAATAAATACTTAAAAGAGGCAAACTTAACAATGGTAGGCTACATTGATGATAAAATTGACAATAAAAGTACATAAAATAATTTACATAAAAATTATCATCTGCAAAAAATTCTGTCAATGAATAATAAACCTTTCTCAACAAAACAGCCTTTAGCACTGTTTTGAAATGATTTGTGCCATTGATCATTTTCAAGGTGGCTGGCAACTTGTTGTAAACCTTTAACCCCATGTATAAAGGTCATTTTTCTAAAAGCGACAGAGTGTGAACCGGATACTGCAGAAGCTCCTGATTCCTCATAGTATATCTTTGCTGCAGATGATGATCCTGTATCAAATGCTGGTTTGATCTGAGGAACATCACCAGCTCAAACACATACAAGGAAGGGAGTGTCAGTATCCCAAGCTGCTCAAACAAGGGTCTACATGAATCTCTGCTTCTGGCATCTGCAATCAGACATATAGCTCTCTTCTGCATTTTAAACACCCTTTCTGTACTAGAAAACAAGCCCCAGAATACAATTCCATATTTCAGATGGCTATAGAAATGCGAGTAGTATATTGATTTTATTGGTCAACTACTGGAAGCATAACTCTAATTGAAAAACAGGCAGTTCCTAATTTTTTACAGAGTTTTGTTATATGCTCGTTCCATTATACAATGTACAGAGTCAGTACCGGTATCTAACTCAGTTGTATTGCTTTCATAGATTTAAATCAAGACAAAGACAATTAATTGACAATCAATTGCTAGCATATAGAAATTACTATAAAAGGTTTTCCAAATTTAAATGTTTAATTAACTTTAGTAATTTTACTTATCATCCCCTAAAGACAATAAGCTCCAATGTGGATGTTAACAATGCGTCGGCACCACCCTCGCCAGGATTCTCTTGCGCTCCCCGAAAGATGACTTCGGTGAACTTGACCACATCCAGTTTATTGATGTTCCACCGGCCTGGCCCTTCCACCTCCTTTGGAGTAAGGTAGCATCCCTACACCTAATACAGATGAATCCTTGGCCGCGTCCGTGACTCCACACCAAAATCTCTTATGAGTTTCATGCCCAGAAGTCAGCAGTACTGAGACTGCCTGGCATTCAAGAGTTTGGGTCCCTGTCCTGATACGGTACTGGCTTCCTGACAACCGGTACCTTGCAACGTGTGTGCAACAGGCCTGTGCGCGTTCTTAAATGTCAATTTGTTTGTTTCGTGTTATGTGTTATGAGTGTGTGTTTTTTGTTTTTTTTTTTTATAACGTATGACAATGCTGCTTCAGATGAATTTAGTGGTGTCTGAAGATGGCATTGTAATGCCAAAATGGCCATACTACAAAGTTACATCAATTGAAGCTGATTTGAGGAAAGATAAATATTTAGTTATATTAATGCTACGGGGCTACACACCATGGATTTTAAGTAATTATTTAGCTTCAGATCTTAAAAAGGTCAGTTGGGGATAGATTTTGTAATTAATTTATCATGTTTATTTTTAAATTGTTTTGAAAATTGATATCTATAGATAATGTCTTTTTTCTAATGTATTTGTTCCAAACACGTTTCTGTTTGACAAATTTAATCGGCCAAGTGATAGGGTACGTGTATAGTAGAATCCAAATGTAGACGTGCCCCCCCAACTTAGGAAAAAACCCTTCCTCATCTCTTGTTGTCAAAGCAATGACATCGTTCAGGGTGGCCAGCTGGACGGCCGACATCCGCCTGCATTTCTGCATTCATAAAAGTTGTGTGACAACTGTTAGATCGCAAATGGTAAACGTCAAACGGTACGTCGTGTAGAACTGTGATTGGAGTTTTGTTTTATTTGCCATTGTGTTAAAATGACCTTAATTTTCATTAATTTTAATGCAAAATCAATGTTTTTTTTGAAGAAAAAAGACAATAACTCCGTTATTTGTTGTCATATCCTCACAAACTTCGAAGCGCATCCAACATATCGACCCACCTCGCCGAGTTGAAGGCAATCTTGACATCAAGCGTAACAAGAAGCACTACTCGGCGGGAGAAATGGTTGTGGCTCTCGGCTCTCTCCACAGCTCTCTGAACTTCGGTGACAGCGTCGATCGTTGACCGTCCCTTTCTGAAGCCGTACTGACGGGGGCATAAGTCCCCGGCAGCTTCCACGGCAGAAGTCAGGCGGGAACGGATCAGCTTCTCGAACAGCTTCCCAGCCGTGTCCAACATGCAGAGAGGCCTGTGGGACGACGGCAGCTCGGGATCACCTTTGCCCTTGCTGATCAGTACAAGCCTGGCTGTTTTCCAGGGAGCCGGAAACACCCCTTCTACTAAACAGGCATTGTACATTCTCAACAACAAGTCAGCATTGATTGAAAAAACTTTCTTTAAAGCCTCACTGGGAATCCCGTCCGGGCCAGGAGCCTTGTTGCTCTTCAGGGAGAGAACGGAGGTTTCCAGCTCCTCGAAGGTGAAGAGTGGAATGTCCTCTACCCGTCCGAAGTCAACCGGCGATCGCTTTGGATGTTCAGGAAACAACGCAGCGACGATCCTCTTGGCAGGGGAGAGGAAAGCGATTTATCAGAGACAAGGCGAGATCGGCAAGGACACGGCAAGAACAGAAGAGCGCTCCCGAACCTTCCAGCAGTGGCAACACAGCTGGGAGCACGACACCCGAGGACGATGGACTGCGCGACTCATCGAGCAGGTCCAACCATGGGTAGAAAGGCGGCATGGCGAGGTGGACTACTTCCTCACGCAGTTCCTGACAGGTCACGGCTATTTCAAGTCGTACCTGAACCGGATTGGCAAGACCGGTTCACCGGATTGCATCTACTGCCCGGGCGTTCCCGATGACGCGGAACACACCTTCTTCCGCTGTTCGCGTTGGGAAAGGCCCCGCCTGGAGGCCACAAGAAAACTCGGTGTTTTTTCGGTGGACACGGTCTGCCAAAAGATTATGGAGGATGAGGGCAACTGGGATTATTTGTTACAGTTCGTCCGGGGCATCCTCCTGGAAAAGAAAACCGATCTGGACCGCGAAGTGGCCGAGATCCCTTGATCGAGCGGCTGGATAAGGAGCGAGCCCCACGGGCGTAAGCCAAATTTAGGCCTAGCCTGACGTAATGTGACAAACAATTCCAGGTTAGATTCCTAAAGAGTAGAGGAGGTTTTTTAGTGGGTAAACCCGTTTTTAGGGGAGCCCCACACTACAGGCTGGCCACCTGTGTGCGTAATGCATTTTTCCGCCTCTTCCTCAAAAAAAAAAAAAAAAAAAAAAAATCCTCACAAACTTGGCATTATTTGTTAGATAATTTATTTTTTCAACTTTTTTGAGTCTTGTAAATTTTTTATAGAATTTACCTATTTTGAGGTATTTTAGTTTGAAAATTTAAAAAGGCCGCCATTTTAAAAATATATACAATGGAAAAAATCAATTTGTTTTAAAATGTACATTGGTATGATAAAGATTCATACCAAATATAAACTGAATACAACCATCCGTTACGGAAATAAAAATTACTATGTGAAGAAATAAAATGGCGGCAGTGTGAGTAACTAAAGACTTCCCGACAATTTAAATATGATATTTAGATATGTTTGCCATGGCCTATGGCGTCAGCCAAGGGGGTTTTTTGTATTTCTCGGCCCAATACAACAGCCCAAATGAGTATTTTTTTATTAGGTTGGTAAAAAATATTTGTTATCCATGAATAAATTTTTTTTTTGTAACAAGGGTGAATATTATATTTGACAATAAAAGAAGAAACACTGTTCTGAGATTTTATATAACAGGCAACATAGTGTAATAAGAATTCAAATAACCCCATATATCGCCTTGTTGTTGTTGTTTTTCGGTTAAGGGGAGGGGGGTTAATTTTTACCTTCGGCATAGTGCTTCAAAAAGTGTTAACTTGGGCCTGCCTATCTTAACCGACCTTCACTGTACCAAGCCTATGTTGAATAACGTAAAAAGCCGGAGTAAGGTCGGCCGTACAGCAAAACAGATGCGACACGACAAGAAGAGACAATATGGGTGAGTTTAATGAAATCATCGAAAACTGTTGTGTTCATTTTACTGTGTGGGCATTCCATTTAAACATATGGCTTGCCCATGTCAAAAGTCCGAAATTTGTGCCAGTACAAGCGAACCGGCTTTCTCTCTTCACTCTTTTCGGGGTGCTGAGGGACGCTAGGTGGGGACCCTTCACAGGTCAACTCCGGACCAAAGCTTGGGTTCCATGTTTTGCCCGGATGTGTTGGACGCAGCTATCCTGAAATCGTGCAGAACTCGGAAATGCGGGGGCAAATATTAAAAGCTTTTCAAGAACATTGACACAGAGTGTCTGGCACCCAGGACATGGATATGTTTATGATGGTCCTGGGGCTAGCCCTGAGGGCTAATACGAAAACTAATGGGCTACAAACACATTCTTCAGGAAATTTTCAATATACATACCAAGTTTCATGGTAAAAGGTCAATTAGTTTCCGAGTCGATCAATTTCTAATGTATATATTGTCGTGGTCTGCTCGAATGGGGGAAATACCTCGTCCCACTTCTTCCTCACCTCCTGGCGGGACCGCCCCCCTACTCATTCGGGGGATCGGAGTTGCCTGTGATTGGCCAGACTCCCTTACTGTCTGCGGCCCGTGCACCTGCGGGACCGCTCTCGCACATTCTCGAATGGCCGAGGCACGTCCCCCACTCTCTCAAAGCTCCTCCATTGACTCACTGGAATGGCTTCGAAGATTAAAAAAGGTGAGGAGGAGGGCTTATAAGAGCGGCTGCTTCACACCGTGAACTCAGTTTCGGTTCGGACGTGCCAGCAGTGTTGTGGAGAGCGATGTCAGTGCCTTTGAAGCGGTGACAGTACGTTTGAACAGTGACAGTTCAGTAATATAGGGTATATAGTGAAAGTGTAATGACAGCATATATTGTGTTGTGACAGAATAGTGTGCTGTGGAATAGTATAGTGAGTTATTGTTTATTCTAAGTGTATAAGTATAAGTAGATAAACTTGAATACAACCATCCGTTATGGAAATAAAAATTTGTTTGTGAAAAAATAAAATGGCGGCTGTGTGAGTAGCTTAAGATTTCCGGACAATTTAAGTATGATATTAAGATATGTTTATAATCCAGGAATAATGCCCTAAAATATTGTCAAGGAGGTCTGAAACACCCTGTATGTTATGTATGGAATGCTCAGCTGAGAGATCCGGGGAGGAGAAACCATGACATTGACAGTGTGAGATCTCCGCGATGATTGCCATTCAGTAGGCCTAGGCCTATCCATAGACGAAATGTGTAGCTTGGGTTGTAGATGGAGTGCATAATGAGTTCTTTATATCAATGGAAAATCCATTTTATAAATTTGATAAGCCTACATTTAACAAACTACTGAGATACAGCAAGAACAATAACCATATATTTTTCAAGTGACGCAGTACACTATATCACTATTTTGAGACAGAGACCCAGTGGCGTAACTGATTTTTTCGGGCCCCCCTGCAAACTTATTTTTGGGCCCCCCTCCGAAAGTTCCAATCACCGGTTATCACTGTTTACCGCCAGTAAACCAGTGTCACCAGTGGTTACAGGTGGTGGTAAAGCTCTTTTTATATTTTACAAAATATATATATAACTACACAAAGTTAAAAGTATTATTGTGCATCTACAGTAATTGCATTGACTATATTCACTACCGTGAGTAGATTTCTCATAGCATAGGCGTGTTTGAAACATATTCACGGTGATGTGATCTCGTTCGGCGTACATGAAAGTACAAGAGTCATGATAGGCAAGTCAATGCTACCACTCTTCTCAATCAAGAATTAAACATTTTATAATAGAGGTTTTTGTTTATGTTGTGATGAAACGTTTTTTTGCAGCACTGTTAATCAGTGTTGTAGTGGCAAATTTTCCAATGTGGGAACGCTTAATATATTTGTCAAATTCCCTGAAAATTAAGATACAGTTTCCCTGAATGGGTACGATAGCTATAGCTTTGCGTATTAGGCTATGTATTTTAAGCTAACTGAATTTACTGAGGATTCAAGAAACTATTTATTAATTTAGATGATTTTGAGAAAAGCAAAATAAAAAACCAGTATATTTTTATACTTAACTAACTTTATTATTTCACAAAAGAAGGTTGTTTTAGAAAAGATTATTAATTAATTTATATTAACTCCTTTTTTTACCCACAAAATAGCAACATCCATATCCTAATTTTAAATGACATATTCTATACAAGTATAAAAGCAGAGAACTAAAATAAATTAAATCCATAAAACAGAGTAATTAATTATAATGAAAGTTCATTGACAGATTGACAATATCATGTTTACAAGTAGTCGGCAAATACATCCTCTTCTGTAGGTGTGGAAGGGTTGTGGAGGGGGCTGGATACAAATTCGCCAGTGGTTGGAGGGTCGACGAAAAGATACAAATTCGCCAGGTCCCGATTACGCAGAAAAACGGGGCCGTCAAAACATTCAAATTCGCCAGTTCCAGGAATCACCCGCAGCCCCTCGGCCGGCGCGCGGCATGCGGCGTGCGGCGCGCCCTTCACCCCTTTACCCCTTCACATCACTTTTAAAGCACTATATATATAAGTGATGAGCTTTTCGTTGCCAGTTTAATCGTAATAGATTTAATTGTGATAGATTTATTTGTTCTTATTGTACTCAAAATGTCAGATTTTTGTTCGATCTTTGTTTACATTTATTAGAATAGTTGCGTTTATCGTAATAAATATATTTCATATAACTCAATTAGTACAGTAAAATAAGGAAAAACAACCTTTAGATCGGCAACTGATGTGCATCAGTTAAATTTTCAAGAGACCTTCTTTGAAGCTTTAGAAAAAAGATTTGACGAGTCCCCAAAAAATAATTTTGATTTACACCGATAAAATCACTTTTCAAAGTGGCGGATCTTTGATAATGGGATACAGTTTGAAAAAACTTCCCTTTTCATTTTACGTGCATCTTTCAAATTTAAGCTATGGTACCAACGCCAACAACAGCCAGCTCGGGCAATGAAGGGGATGAGCCCGACAGGCCACATTCCTGGGTTCCCCGAGGGGCTGAGCATTAGTTCCTAGAACTGGCGAATTTGAATGTTTTGATGGCCCCGATTTTCTACCTGTTTGGGACCTGGCGAATTTGTATCTTTTCGTCGACCCTCAAACCACTGGCGAATTTGTATTTGGCCGTGGAGGGACGGGAGAGTGATGCCCGCCACCGTACTCTGTGCACAATACAAAGTTCAAGCGAGAGTGAGGTTATCTTTGAAAACAGATACAGAGTAAAATCATGTTTACAAAAGTATTGCATTTTATTTTTGGCATAGAAGTATTTTTTAATATTTTAATACTGCTTAATTAATATTTGTATTTAGAAACATATTAGCTATTTTCCCGGATTTCCCCTGAACGGGGCACTGGGATTTTCCCGGGTTCTTGAAAACCAGTGCGGGAACGCCGTTCCCACGCGTTCCCGCACCACTACACCACTGCTGTTAATTCAGCTAAATAATAACAACATCGATGGCAGCGACTCTGGTACCGGCGTACACGAAACTTTCAATTTTGGCCTCAAACTAAATGCATTGGATGAGAGGTCTATTCACGGTAGTGTACATAGTCAATGGTAATTGTAACATTGCAACCGCAAGTAATGTTTTTACCGCAAGGCTATTTAAAAAAATGTATAGCCTACTTTTATTCAGATTGCAACTAGGCATACAGTCTATCCTGTTAAAGAAATTCAGCCTAATTGTTCGTTTTATATTATTACCCCCTCTTAGACATTTTATCAAAAATTAAAGTAACAAAACTCAATGTATCTAATTTGTCTTTTATTTATCATCCAGTAAGAGGTTAACCGATGCTTGTTGGTTAATCCGGGTCCGAAATCTAACCTTTAAAAATCTATTTACTTTTCTGAGGACCGCGAACCGGCAACATTTGGCTTCAAATGCGAGCACTATAACCACTCTAGTACTTAGCTAACATCAAGGATTCTTTAACTCTATGAGCACAACGAATAACACGTGTTTTAAAAAGGGAAAGGGAGAAAACAAATGCAACTGTTAAAGTAGGCTATAAAAATAACATCATTGTTATCGGCATTTAAAGTAGTTTTCTTGTAAAAAATAAAAATTCTCAAGCTTAAAATAAATTGAAAATAAATTTATATAATTTTGTTCATTTCAGTGAAAAATGTTTTTATTACTATTTTTCTTCTAAAGTATTTCTTTTGTCTTCATTGAATCTCCTTAGAGAGTAGGCCTAAACAGTTTTAAGAAACAGCTGATGTGATTACTGTACCTCTGAAACGTATGGTTGTCTTATTCTCTATTACTTGGTATATACTCAAGCAACTAAGATTTTCTTGATGCATTGTACTTCAAAGATAGTTTTTCATTAAATTTAATTATTAAAAAGATCCCCAAATTCAATTATTGCCGCAACACAGAACGACGAATTCCGCGGCGGTCAGGTTGAGCCGACAAGGGATGGCGGCAGACCAGCTGCAGCCGGCAGAGTTTAGTTAGGCCTACTGCGGTGACCTGCCGACAAACCTAATTGTAAAAATATTTTTATTTTTTAAAAAGAAATATATTCATGGTATTTTGAAAATACAATGGGACATTAAAAAATGTAAAACTGCTAACATTAGTTAAAATTATTAAACATATTTCACGGGCCCCGTCGGCGGGCCCCCTTAGCTGCGGGCCCCGCCGCACCGCGGGGTCTGCGGGCCCCTCTGTTACGCCCCTGCAGAGACCTCATAGTGGGTACTTTAATCTGAATACGAATGAGAGATGAGTGTAGGATGATTGTGGCGCGACCTTATAGTCTTATTACTGACTAAGGCCGACATTCACCATAGAAAAGACTTTTAATTAATAGCCCATAACAGCCAATGGTATCTAGGGACCTACAGTGACAATAAGAATAAATATGTACTCCTAGCTATTATTAAAAATTCGAAATAATAAAGTTGAGATGGCTCTGAATCAGAGAAAACTCATGGTGAAAAATGGAGCAAACTCACAGTAGCTTTGATTGAGAAATTATTATATATAACATATATGATCAATATACTAAGAGCAATTATTATACATACTACTTGCCAAAGAAACTATAATGTTTTACTCTTGATGTTTGGAACGATGGGAATTTGATTTATTACTTGGGGAAGAGTGGTTACACTGACAGTACGAATCTGTCGTCTGCTGTGCTCAGTAAGAAACGTCAAAATGTTCGGAACGTACCATTCTCGAATTTGTGATAAATCTAATCAAATTATCTATTTGTGCTATATACATGACGAATAACATCAAATAAGTTTTAGTTTCGATTGCGAATGTCATGAAATTGGTTGAATAATCTCTCAGTTGTGTGAATCTATTCTCTTTTGGGTCAACTGGGTTTACTCTAAAATATAAGGTGTTTTAATAATAGTATGTATTATTAGTTAAATAATATTACGAGCTTATTTACCAGTAGTGGAAGTGGTGATTGTGATTCTGCAAATATTAGTGACGTGAAGTTTTAACAAAATCCGTTATGCTGCTGCCGGGAAAATATCGCCGTTAAGTAGGTAAGTCTAGTAGAGTACTGCAGGCCTATTTTATTATTGGCTACCCTAGTCTCACAGCATCTAGGAAAAATGTGATAAGGTACCTGTACAGAATATTTCAACAATACTATCAATTCAGTATGTAGCTCACTAAATTATCAAACATTCGTTGTGTGATTTACTGAGTGTCCTACAAAGAGGTCACTATATTTCTGCATTTAATATAACTTAGGCCAGACGTAACGATTACGCTACAAACTTTAAACTACAGATATAATAAATAACATAAGTTAATATACTACTCCCATGTTTAATTTGATTCTGATTAACTTAATCAAAACAAAATGGTTGAACAAACAAAATCGTGTTAAATTGCTTCAAATAGAAATTGAATATTTTAATAAACCTTTTTGGTGATAATCGATCATAAATCTAATGATTGTACATTACATGGGAGTTAGTCCTAACTTTTTTGTTACTGTAGTTAAACTGATGCCATTCAAGATTCAAGATTTATTTGCCTTTAAATATTTACAATAAATACAATTGGCAATGTCACTAACTAAAACTATAAACTCCTAAGGCTAATATGACTCTGCTGAGCAACAACAAAACAAAATAATTCATTCAAAAGGTCATTCAATAATTATTGTGCAAAGAACTGCCAGTTTGGTTTTTTAAGGTTATTTTCAACTTGAATTTTAAACAAAGTGCATAAATCGTAAGAAGAGTAGTAAGAACATTGTGTGGAAATTAGCCACGGTAGATAATTCTATGCTGAATTATTTTTTAGTTGTGACTCCCAAAGATGGTCATTCCGCAAAGATCTCAGCAAATGCAATCCCTCCCTCTTTCTCGACACCGGTCAGCTACACTTACACAGCCTAATTTACAGCTGCTGCAGCAGTTAGCGTTGAGTTCCTAATTGATAAATATATCAAATCCTTTCAGAAATTATTCATAGTTTAGAAATATTGTGCACACTTAATCACTCGTAAAATCAACCCTGGCTATATGGAACCACAGAAGGATGCTCCCGTCAACAATCTGACCTTAGGCTATTTATACCGGTCCAGATATCCGGAATTATTTCATCATTCATCATTATTTGGTGACTATTGTATTAATTTGGGGAAAGTAGGTATTTCAAATTGAGCAATACCCATTAGCTGTAGCTTGCTAAAAACTAGTGGCATAGACCTACATATAACAAACAACGACCAATATCCAAATTAATCTATGGCATTACAACTAACTATCGGTGCTTTTAATGTATTTCCCTATAGGGTTATGGTAGTAGTCATGATAAGGCCTAAGCCTGGGACTTTGATACTTTTTTGTTTTGAGGTCCCTAGAAGCCAAAAATAATGTTCGTTCAAATTTTTATGTATGTACCAATATATACCCCCGTCGCAGCAGACCTGCATACTCAGCGAATTTCCAAACAATCTTGAGATATTGTATTTTCCCCATAAACCCCATAGGAATGGGTATGTAGGTTTGCTGCCTTGGGATGTTGTTAGAAAATGTTAGTTTTGTTATAAAATGTAATAGTTTTACGTCAAAACTGTATCAATATTCGGCACTTTTTAATTTTCCCCAGTTCAGTTAAATCCTTCCTAGTGAATGTACATACCAAATATTATCAAGTTATGGTGTTCTTTTCATTTTCCCCATAAACCCCATAGGGGTGAGTACGTAGGTTTGCCGCCATATGGGTGTTGTAAGCAAATATCAGTTACCCTACCAAGTGAATGTATATATAAAATTTTATCAAGTTATTCCAATAAATAAGCGAGGTTTCATTGATTTCCCATAACATTAAAACTTAACAGGGAAAACTATTTTTGGCTTTTCTGCGTACCGTAACCTGTTAAGCCAAGTTAAAAATTCAAAATTCTAAATTGTTTGTTTTCTAAGCTCTTTTAAATGGTTTTAGTTAAAATTGTTGAATTTTGAAAATTATGCTCCAAAAATGCAAAAAACCCATTTTTGACCCTTTTGAAACCCCATAAAACCCCGTTCCCATAACCCGATCATGATGGTTCGCGAACTCATGAAAGTAGACCTAGTCTTACACCTTCATACCAAATTTCATCAAAATCGGAGGTCCCCTTCAAAAGTTATCAGTACCACGGACACATAGATATCTATACCGGGTGTCCAGCCTAAAGTGTTACAATAGCTAACTTTTTTATTTTATGTGTGACAGTGTACTTCTTATGGGGGACCCCCTTTACTTTTTTATTTTGCTTTTTGGTATGTATTTCACTTTTCAAAATTTCCCGCCATTTTTCCAATATGGCGGCCAACTTTAAAATTTCTTATGGAACACCCTACATGTTATGGTGTTTTTGAAATTTGCATATAATTGTAAGACTTTTTTATTCTTTGCCATTTTCTTCTAAATCTCACGGTTAGGGAGCTAGAGGCAATTAAAGTTCATTTTAGCGAATTTCCCTATAGGGAATACGCTATTACGGTAGTAGCCATGGTAAGACCTAAGCCCGGGACCACTTTACTTTTTCATTTTGAGGTCCCCAGAAGCCAAAAACACCGTTCGTTCGTTTTCATATATATGTATATATATATATATATATATATATATATATATATATATATATATATATATATATATATATATATATATATATATATATATATATATCTATATATATATATATGTGTCCGTGGTACCGATAACTTTTGAAGCGGACCTCCGATTTTGATCAAATTTGGTATGAAGGTGTAAGACCAGGTCTATTTTCATGAGTTCGCGAACCAGCATTGTCGGGTTATGGGAACGGGGTTTTATGGGGTTTCAAAGGGGTCAAAAATGGGTTTTTGGCACTTTTGGACCTAAATTTTCAAAATTCATCAATTTTAACTAAACCCATTTGAAAGAGCTTAAAAAAACAAACAATTTAGTATTTTGAATCTTTAAAATAGCTTAACTGGTTATAGAGAAAATTCAAATCAAGTTTCCCATGTTATTCTTATGGGTAAATCTTTAAAAAGTTATACAGGGTGTCTCTGAACTCCCTACCGACCTTTTCAGGTATTATTCCGGGACCAAAGACAAGTCAAAACATCATATTTAAATTGTCCGGAAGTCTTTAGTTACTCACACAGCCGCCATTTTGTTTTTTACACATAATAATTTTTATTTCCGTAACGGATGGTTGTATTCAGTTCATATTTGGTATGAATCTTTATCATACCAATGTACATTTTCAAGAAAAAAATTAATTTTTTCCACTTAATATTTTCAAAATGGCGGCCATTTTAAATTTTCAAACTGAAATATCTAAAAATCGGTGAATTTTATAAAAATTTTACAAGACACAAAAAATTTGACAAATTAAATTATCTAACCAATATTACCAAGTTTGTAATGATATGACAACAAATAACTGAGTTATTGCGATTTTAGCCATGGAAAACATTGATTTTGCATTAAAATCAATGCAAATTAAGGCCATTTTAACAGAAAAATCAATGTTTTTCATGGATAATATCGCAATAACTCCATTATTTGGTGTCATATCCTTACAAACTTGGTACCGTTGGTTAGATAATTTGATTCGTCAACTTTTTTGTGTCTTGTAAAATTTTTATAAAATTTACCGATTTTGAGATATTTCAGTTTGAAAATTTAAAATGGCCGCCATTTTGAAAATATTAAGTGGAAAAAATTAATTTTTTTCTTGAAAATGTACATTGGTATGATAAAGATTCATACCAAATATGAACTGAATACAACCATCCGTTACGGAAATAAAAATTATTATGTGTAAAAAACAAAATGGCGGCTGTGTGAGTAACTAAAGACTTCCGGACAATTTAAATATGATGTTTTGACTTGTCTTTGGTCCAGAAATAATACCTGAAAAGGTCAGTAGAGAGTTCAGAGACACCCTGTATATCGCTTATTTATCAACATATCTTCATAAAATTTTTTATGAACCTTCACTAGGTGGTGAGTAATTAAGATTTGATAAAAAAACCCCATGGCAGAAAACCTACATGCTAAATCCCATGGTATTCTCATGGAAAATAATTTTATAATGAGAGCAAGAGAGATGGAGATGTAAGGTATCTGTTCCTAATCAGCTGATCAGCTGTCTTCTGCATATTTGTCAAATTTGAAATGTTTAAGTTTTGTTATTTGTAAACAAATCTTTTCTTTTGCATGAAAGCTTTGGATTATGCACTTTTATTACTGTTAAAAAAGTCATTTATTGCAATATAAATATTAATATATAAATTATTAAATAAAAATAATTTACTCAGAAATATAATGCCATTAAATATATTATATTTCCTTGTAAAGATTATTAATTATATAAGATAGCCACAAAGTTCTTTGATGTTGAAACAATAATTCTTTGGTTGGAAATTCGCTGAGTACGCAGGTCTGCTGCGACGGGGGTATTTAGTTCCATAAGAATTACATGGGGCAAACTTTATCTGGCCTTATCTCCGAAACCATTGATTAAATAAAAAAATACTTAAGAATAAAAATGTCTTAAATTGATGTTTTTAAAACTTTTTTTTGTAATAACCAAAATAATTTTGAAATTTTTATTTTTTCCCGCCATATTGGAAAGAGGATAATTTATGCGTAAATGATAATTTTTATGAGTGAAATGTTCTTAAAACATCAATTTAAGACATTTTTATTCTTGAGTATTTTTTATTTTAATCAATGGTTTCGGAGATATGGGCAGATAAAATTTGCCCCATGTTATTCTTATGGAACTAAAAATGAACTTTAATTGCCTCTAGCTCACTAACCGTGAGGTTTAGAAGAAAATGGCAAAGAATAAAAAAGTCTTACAATTATATGCAAATTTCAAAAACACCATAACATGTAGGGTTTTAGATAAGAAATTTTAAAGTTGGCCGCCGTATTGAAAAAAGGTGGAAAATTTTGTAAAGTTAAATACATACCAAAAAGCAAAATAAAAAAGTAAAGGGGGTCCCCCGTAAGAAGTACACTGTCAGACATAAAATAAAAAAGTTAGCTATTGTAACACTTTAGGCTGGACACCCGGTATATACAGGGTGTCCCGGAACTCTCTGGAAACCTTTTGTACAATTGTTCCTTGCATCGAGACAAGGAAAAAACATCTTGCTAATAGGGGTCTAAAATCCATCGTTTAGCCATTAGCCGCCATTTTGTTTTTTTAATGTAATAATTTTTATTTCCGTAACGGATGGTTGTATTCGGTTCATATTTGGTATAAATCTTTATCATACTAATGTACATTTTCAGGAAATAACTTGATTTTTTCCACTGTGTATTTTCAAAATGGCGGCCATTTTAAATTTTCAAACTCAAATATCTCAAATTTGGTAAATTTCAAAAAAAATTTACCTTGTACAAAAAAGTTGCCAAATTTAATTGTCTAACCAACGGTACCAAGTTTGTAAGGATCTGACTACAAATAACGGAGTTATTGTGATTTTTCTCCAAAAAAACATTGATTTTGCATTATAATTCAATGCAAATTACGGCCATTTTCACAGAAAAATCGCAAAAATGATACATGTATATGAAAATGAACGAACGGTGTTTTTGGCTTCTGGGGACCTCAAAATGAAAAAGTAACATGGTCCCGGGCTTAGGTCTTACCATGGCTACTACCGTAATAGCGTATTCCCTATAGGGAAATTCGCTAATAATCTGAGAAAGTTTCAATGACCAAAGGACGAGTCTATTAGAATTTCAAAAAATTCAACCCCCCACCCCCAAAATGGGGTTTTGGGGGTCAACTCAAAATTTTTAAATATGAACCCCCAATGTTTATGTTACCGGTAACTTATTTTTTAATTATACACATGTTTTTGGGACTATTTTATTCGTTGACATTTTTCTCTAAGCTTAACGGTTAGGGAGCTACATCCAATTGAAGGTCATTTTTATTCCCATAAGAATTACATGGGGCAAACTTTAATTGTCTATATCTTCTAAACCATTCAAACGAATAAAAAATACTCAAGTATAAAAATTTCTTTAAATTATGTTTAACATGTTGGCTTCCAACGGCCGGGAATCCGGGTTGCCGGGAGTTCCCTGCAGACTGAGCCTAGTAATTGAAAACTCTCATCACAGACGAAGGCATTGTGACCAACAGTAACCCAAAGACCAAAAAAAATTATTGGTATTCAGTGTAATATATATATATATATATATATATATATATATATATATATATATATATATATATATATATACTCATAAAAGTTAATTAAATATTATTTCAGTGCTATTTTATCATTTTTATTGCGTCACGCATGCGTGACGTCGGTCCATATAGTAATATTATATAAAATGTTTGTTTGCGTTAGACCGACTGTCTCATATACGTGACATGAGTTGAATGACTGGGAAATAAAGGAATTACCACACTAAAAAATACAGGACAATGTGTCAAACATTAAAAAAAAAACACCATGTGGAATGAGTATTAAACAAATACTAAAGGCAACATGTTGAGTTGAAAATGAAAATCTGTAAAAAATCAAATTTGGGGTCATGCCCAGAGACCAAGCGACATGCATATGTGTCAAACAAACCCAAAGACCGATAAACAGGCTTTAGATCGATTTAATGTCGATAATGGGCATGGCAAGTCATTTAACTGAACAGTGACTGCGTTCCGTATACATGCCGTCGGTCCACTGAATTTGACCTGAGCGCCCCGTTTCTGTGTTGTCGGTCCACCGGAATCAGCTTGAGCGACACATATACATGACGCTGGTCTATTTTAAAGGGATTTATTTAAAATTTCGTCACTTATACGTGACTAGCGGTAGTCAACGTGTTAAGATATTTTTTCATAATAGGCCTATTAACATAAAATGTTTCAAATTTTATTACGTAACGAATTTCCCTATAGGGAATACGCTAGGTATTACGGTAGTAGCCATGGTAAAACCTAAGCCTGTTACCACTTTACTTTTTCATTTTGAGGGCCCCAGAAGCTAAAAACACCAATAGTTCATTTCCATATACATGTATATATAAATTCAATTTTTTATGGATATTTTAAACTTTATTTAATTAACAAAACAATTTTGTATTTAGGTTCATTATAAAAATATTATATTAATAATAGTATCCCTTAACTGTGAATTTTATCATCAAATAAACAATCTAGTATTTTAAATTTTTACCTAGCTTAAATGGATATGGAGAGAATCCAAAAACTATGTTTTCCATGTTATTCGTATAGGAAATCAACAAAACCTTCTATCTTGCTTATTAATTGACATATCTTGATAAAATTTGGTTTGTACCTACATTCATTAGGAAGCGCTTAACTTATATTTGCTTAAAAAACCCATATTGCAACAAACCTACGTACTCACCCCTATGGGGTTTATGGAGAAAATAAAAAGAACACCATAACCTGATAAAATTTGGTAGCCTATGTACACATTCACAAGGTAGGGTTTAACTTATATTTACCAACAAAACCCATATGATGTCAATCCTACATACTCTCGTCTCCATGGATTTTATGGGGAATCAGAAAATATACCAAAATTCCATTGGAAATTCGCTGAGTATTAATTTTTATCTTAGCGTAACTGATTACAAGGAAAATCCAAAAATGTGTTTTCCATGTTATTCTTATGGAAAATTAAGAAAACTCTATACCTATATAGCTTATTTATCGACATAATCAAATTTGGTATGTACATTATCAAGATAGGGTTTAGGCCTAACTTATACTTGCTTACAAAACCCATATGTCGGCAAACCTACATACTCTCAACCATGGGATTTATGGGGAAAATAAAAAATTGCCAGATCTTGATATAATTTTGTGATTACATTCACCAATTATTGATTAACTTAGATTTTTTAATAACACCCGATAGCAGCAAATCTACATACTCGATCCTATGGTGTTTTTACGGGGAAAGTAAATAATCTGAAATTCCATTGGAAATTTGCTGAATACGCTGGTCTGTTGCGATGGGGGTGTTAATCTAAAAAAGTGTGACATTTTATGTTATGATCACGTAAAAAGAATATGAAAATAGATATCAAAAAATTTTTGTGAAAATAACATCAAAATTCCAAAAAGGAAACGTCACTTCTTTTTTACGTTTGTGTGCTATCGAGTGGATTTTTTTTATTTTGTCACACAGTTATTAATATTTGTGATCACTGATAGATCACATAGAATAACCAAGGTATCCACAGAGTAGTGGCTACAATAAATATTAAATAATGGTTGAAGTACTGAGTGACAGATTTTACAGGAACGGGAAGTTGGTTGCTGGCAGAGGATTAATGGCAGAATTGATTGGCAAACTTAACTGTTGCCCTTTGACATTATAGGAGCGTACGCCCAACTTTTAAAACTTCTTTAAAAATATTTGAACATATCTAACATCATCCCAATTAGTTGGATTTAATGAAAGTTTTTTTTATCGAGTTGTTCATTGTTGAAGAGTAAGTTTTTCAATTGATGGAGGATCAAAGCTTATTATGATATCAGATTTGAGATTTAAATATGGTAATGTGCATTAAAGATCCAATATGAGTAGCTTTAAGTAGGAAATTTACCACGTAAAGTTAAAAAGTAAAGTAATTTGGTTGTAACAATATAGCCAATCCAGCATGTTGCGTTTTACCCAGAAAGCAGAACAAAATCTTTTTATTCCAAGCAAAAAAATATCAAGATCTATTTAATCTCTAATTGAGTTAAAGCCACCAGTCCTCAGAAAACAGAGGGAAGGGTTTGTTAAGTATACAGTTGAACTAGTTCTACATGCTAACACAAAATAGTAAATTTTAAAGTTTTTAAAATTTTGTATCAAAGATTTAAATTTTGGATCTGGAATGCTATGGTTGTAAAATGAATATTAATAAAATAACTACTGAATTTGAAGAGACATAAATCTCTCCTGAATGTTTACATAAATTAATTGCTAAAAATGCCCATTGGTCAATGTACCATCATCGATTTTACAATAATTTCAATGCCTTCAATGCACTAATTTTATAAAAATACTAGCTTAAAAAAAATATAAAAAAATACTCTGCATGCTTTGCAATGCCAATCTGAGAAATTTTTTGCCCTTCAGGTGAGCTTGTTCGCAACGCTCACTCGCAGCAAGTCTATAATATCCACTAGTAATACCCACAGGAATGGGATTTTAATGGGATTTCAAGGGGGTCAAAAATGGGTTTTTGGCATTTTTGAACCCCTATTTCTAAAATTCAATGATTTTAACTAAAATAATTCAAAATAGCTTAAAACACAAACAATTTATTATTTAGAATTTTTAACTTTAGTCGACTGATTACGGAGAAAACAAAAAATAGGTTTCCAATGTTATTCTTATAGGAAATCAACTAAACCCTTTATTTATTAACATATCTTGGTGAAATTTAGTATGTACATTCACTAGGTAGGATTTAACTGATATTTGCTTACAACATCCATATAATGACAAATCTACTTATTCACCCCTATGGGGTTTATGGGGAAATTAAAGAGTGCCGAATATTGATAGAATTTGATATTTATCTTACCTAACCCTTACATTTCCAAAACACTTACCATATATTTTACAAAATCCCATTGCAGTAAACATACATACTCAAGAAGTTGTATTGAAGTAGAAGGGAATCAGAGATTTATCTTTTTGTTGCAAAATAATGACATGCTGTTCTAGATTAAGTTTTTTAAAGTAGGCCTGCCCTCTTATGAATTTCTATGGTGGTCCCTGAGGCAAACTTACCATAGGAACCATGTTAATGCCATTTGTTTCTTCCCTTTGGTTAAAAAATAAATCAGAGCTCTGCCCCACTGGCTTTGCAAGTTCCCCTGTTGTTCTTATAGACACAATTTACATACCACAGACGGTTCAACCAACTTAAAGTGTGGTTCACTTATTGAGTAAACTAGCTTGTTCAATGACATTTAAGTGAGGAGTTCTACATAAGTGAAGTAGATTTTTAAAAGTCTCCTCAACTGACTCTGGATGCCAAACCAGCTATGGTTTTAAAGTTTTATTTTATTTTTTATTTTTATTATTTGATATGCATACTAACCTATGTATACCTGGAAACATGACAATGCAAATTAAGTTGAAAATAGATTTTAGTTATCTTTTATAAACCAAGGTTTATTATTTCGGCTAGATCAGTAAAACTTTTTGAACTAGGCCTATTTGGAATCTTTTGTACTACAATGTAGTACTCCATAATAAATAATAATTTTGATGAAATGTTATTTATATTAAAATACTTACTTTAAAATAATTAATACAGTAACTGTAACAAATTAAAGTATACATTAAATTACATATTTCTACCCAATTAAATAAACGGTATCAGTTAACTGACACATACTTTCTCCCAACAATATAAAAAAGATGTTAAAAGCTTCAAACATTAATGTCTTGATGACTCAGTCGGATAGCTACCAGCTGAGCAGCGCTTGTTTGACCCTACGCGCGTCTGTGACTTTTAACAACGTACTGCGTTTACCGCTAAACGAAAAATTTAATTTTCTCCGCAACCACTTGACGTAGAGCAATAATTTAAAATACTAGATTATTTAGTTTTTTGAGCTTGATTTAATGGTGATAAGTAAAATTTATTTCAAGACAACAGCCATTTTGAAAATCCAAAAAATTGATTTTTGAAACACTTTTTACTCTATAACTTTTGAACGCGAATTTTCTCGGAGATGCGGGTGGTGGCATTTTATTCGCCATTTTAAGCTTAATAAACCACAAAATTTTAATCAAAATCGTTAGAGTCGTTTTTGAGAAATTTTGATTTTTGACGATTTTTGAGGGTTTTTGGGGTAAAATACCCTTAAAAATAAAAAATTCAAAAAATGAAAAAAACGCCTGGAATTATCGTGGATTTGGACCTAGGTACCAAATTTCATTAAAATCGGACCATTAGGGCATTCTCTAGCTCTGTTTACATCCTGAGACACACACACATACACACACACAGACAGACATCACTCCGAAAACCACTTTTTTGGACTCAGGGGAACCAAAATGGATAAATCCATCAACAACTCAAATTCGAAAATTTTGACGAAAACAATACTTTCTCCATATACTATGGTAGTGTATAGAGGGAGAAAGTAAAAAATTATGAGGTGGAAAAAACCTTTTAACGTTAACAATCAATCAACAACCATTAATCCTTGTTGGAAGTAGTCACTGCTATTCACAACTGTTAACCACTGAACCACTGTCTGGCCATGACGATCAATGGTTAAATCCTTCTCCCAATTCACATAATTATGTATTTTAATAAAATGGACTGAGGAACCAAATAAGTTAAAACAAATCAAAATCACCAAAGCATTTTTTCAAGCTTTTAAAAAACATTTGGAAATAAAATGAATGTTGTCAAAACAGTTAAAAAAATTGAACCAAATTAGAATTATGCATTATTTTGAATCGTAGTAATAGTCTACATTAACTTCATCATGAAAAGTATTGATACTTTTTAGTGATACTTTTTCATTTCTCTGCAAAAAAACTTGTTTATAGTAAGTGCTATAATATGATAGAGAGTGTTTTGTATTGTACAGTAGTAAACATGACGTATTTAACTAGCTTGACCCCCACAAAGTTAGATTGTGCTGCATAATTAAGGCATAATTGTAGGCCTTTCACACCTTGGTTGCAACCATCCTTAGTTGAATTACCTTTTTAAGGCACTGGTTATGTAATATATACTATTAATAATAACATCTAGCAACAGCTACACCTCTTGTAGGCGAGGATATGGAGTTGCCGTTTTTAATCTTTGTGGCATCTATTTAAGGTCAAAATGTTTGGCTTTAGTTCATCTAACATTTTAAATAACTTTTAAAACATACAATTCCTCTTTTAATGGCACATCACCTTAGGAAGCTTACTTACAATGTAAATAATTTAGCACATGTTCAATCAGCTCTCAGAACTAAAAAATGTCTAAAAAAGTCTGTGTACTAATTAATTGAAACTAGAGATCGCGCACTGGTCAAAATTCGTCCAAAATTTCACTTGAATTGGCCCCGATTCGTTAAAAATATTTTATAACTGAAACATATGTTGTTCCTGATTTGCTAGCATTTGTAATTTTAACAGCTTTCTAATGATTCAACTATCCTTCTCCCATAAAATTAACATTGAAACTTTGAAAGCATGTAGTGTGTAGACCTGGGGACCGATGTGAATTAAAATGTGATGCTGCTCATCTACAGGATACTACCTTTATAACGGTACGCATGGTTTTCTCCTATAATCCACTCTAAGCTAAGTAAAAAGGAGGATAAGAAACTATTAACAAATAGATAATCTATAGCAAGTTATGGCAATAATACTGGGTGTCCAAAATAGTCCCAGTATTTTTATTAGCAATGTGTCCCTTCTCAATTTCTATTGGCTGTAAATATTCAATTGTGCTCCTAATAAACCATTACTAGGGTAATATGAAGTACTTTTGGTGCAATTTTGGAATTCATAGCTCAAACTTTGTTGGAGGTAACTATTTTTTAAAATAACAACCCTTATCTACTTGTATATTTTTAAACGTTTATAACAAAAACTAATGTCTGATATCGGATTTGAATTGAATTACACGTTTAAAATTGGTGGTCGATTAAACTTTGCAATCATCAAATCATTTTATGTTTATAAAATAAAAAATGAAATAACTCTCAACATGTTAAATCCGTTGAGGTTGATTAAGCGAAAATATTTTATACCTGTAATATGCTGTAGTTTTAAAATATAATCCAAGACTTCCTTTTTCAAGCCCCTTTTTTAAAAGTCTTTAAAAGAATCAATATAATTTAGTCATATTAGACATCATTTTAGCGTATTTTCACATTCTGAGCAATTAAAAGGGTTATACATACCAAAATTGTTGATTTTTTAAAATTTTTGTCTAATGATCTAAATGCAAAATTATATTGACTGCTTTTATGGAATGAATCATCCAATTAACACGTTCGCTGCGGTATATAAAATGTAAAAACTCAACCCCCACGCTGAACTATATTTTCATTCCTCCAACGATAGCGCGAAATTAAAAACCTGTAGAATATATACTAATCACAAGTAATCTAAAAGCTCAGTACCCTTACCTACACGCTAATGCACAATATGTGTTTCCTTCTCAAACACTAAAGGAAAAACAGTCGCATTATCTTGACATTGTCATATGTAACCGATCGGATACATCCGCACCCGCCGCCTTTGTATCCTATCGGATACATGCCGCACTCAACTTGTTAAAATTTGGTTTGTACTGGTTTTCTTCTTTTTTAAAATTCTCTATGCTGTTCAAAAACATAAAGGTATGTTACCCCCAACAATCTTTATTTTCTAATAGCCTATCTGGTAGATTTCAAAATCCCACAAAAAATTAAATCAAATTATAATAGGTTTATCGAAGCATGTATATTTTACAACATTTAAACAATTAAGAAGGGGGTGGATACTTTGGGACACCCGGTAAATAAAAATGTGGTCAAAGCTTTATGTTGTTAAAAACTGCAATTTTATCTTAAATTATTGTAGATTGCCATTATTTTATTTCATGTATTCATTTAAAAACTATATCATTACAAGTAGTGCTTGAAAATATTATGAGGCTGAGACTAGAATATGGCTTCAAACTAAATAAACATCTTAAATTTGTAAGATTTGTTAGATAGCTCATCGGTGCTATCTAAAAATTTATTTCACCAAATTTCTTTAGGGCTTCGTCCCACAGGACTTAAAAATTTCTATGGCCTTCAGGGTTAAAATTTGGCATGGACATACCTTTTTGCTCTTACTTGCTAAATGAGAAAAGTTTTTGTAAAATTTCTTTAGGGCTCCGCTCCACAAGACTTCTAAGTTTAAAATTTATTCTTTTCGACAAATATTTCTTTGCATTTTAACACTCCGATGGTCGCGCGGGGTAGTCCCATACCCCAGTGATTTTGTTTTGCTGACCATTGACAAATGGAAACACTCCTGACCTTGAGCAGGTCAATACCTTCCCCTCAACTCTTCATCAAGACGTCAGTGTCATTTCAGATGTCTGACTCAACTGTGTGGCTGCTCACACTGTTTTTAAAATACTACTGCATGGCATGGGGTAGCGGCATACCCCACGCGACCAACTGTGCTACACTTTGAACAATAGTTTGCATATTTTTCGTCCGTGTTAGTTCGGTTCTATGACAAACATGAGTGAAGGTGCTACTGCTCAGTTGCGAATGTGGTTGTAGGAAACCGATAGTGACAATGAAAGTGAGTTGGGAGTTGAAGATCCGGAAGAAGTAGAAGAGGATCATCTAGAATTAAACATTGCTAGGGATGACGTATTATTAAATAATATATATATAACGGCTCAAAGAAGCCTTTTTAAAAAACCTAATATATAAAATATATTAGATATAAATATATATACATTGGTCTATATATGTACATGTATACAGTGTGTTCATTTTTTTATGCTCACCATTGGGATCTCGCAAACTATAAAACTTACAGCAAAGGTCAAATTAGCAAAGTAGTGCAGAATTATAAGCTGAACAAAATGATGTGTAAAAATCCCAGATATTTCTACTGGTTCGTTCGCTGTGCTCGAAAAACTGTTTTTTGCTCAAAACTTCTTTTGCGTATAACTTTGTTATTTGTTGAAATACAAAAAAACTTTTTAGATAAAACTTCACTGAAATTTTACGTAGATTCTGAATATTAAAGCTAATTTTTTTTACTTCAAACGGTTTTTGAGATATTTTAGACAAGTTGATTATTTTAAATACAAGTATGTATTTTTTTCATCATCATAAAAAAGAAATAATTTTTCTGATCACGAAAATACCAAATATGGCATATTTATTTATCACAATAATTATTGAATTATAAAAAATGTGATTAATAAGCAACCCTGAAATGCTAATAATGAGGATGCTTCTAACATGCGGTGCAACAATGGTGTAAATCAGCTGTTTTTCATTTTGTGTTTCATATTTTATTGCTTACATTGTTGATCAGCTGTTTACCGGCATCCGCGGTTCCCATAAAACGTGTAAATCAGCTGTTACATGGAATGCCGGTAAACAGCTGATCAACAATGTAAGCAACAAAATATGAAACACAAAATGAAAAACAGCTGATTAACACCATTGTTGCACCGCATGTTAGAAGCATCCTCATTACTAGCATTTCAGGGTTGCTTATTAATCACATTTTTTATAATTAAATAATTATTATGATAAATAAATTTGCCATATTTGGTATTTTCGTGATCAGAAAAATTATTTCTTTTTTATGATGATGAAAAAAATACATACTTGTATTTAAAATAATCAACTTGTCTAAAATATCTCAAAAACCGTTTGAAGTAAAAAATTTTAGTTTTAATATTCAGAATCTACGTAAAATTTCAGTAAAGTTTCATCTAAAAAGTTTTTTTGTATTTCAACAAATAACAAAGTTATAGGCAAAAGAAGTTTTGAACAAAAAACAGTTTTTAGAGCACAGCGAAACAACCAGTAGAAATATCTGGGATTTTTACACATCATTTTGTTCAGCTTATAATTCCGCACTACTTTGCTAATTTGACCTTTGCTGTAACTTTTATAGTTTGCGAGATCCCAATGGTGAGCATAAAAAAATGAACACACTGTATATATATATATATATATATATATATATATATATATATATATATATATATATATATATATATATATATATATATATATAAGTAGATAGTATCATGTTACTTCTAGGACACTTTTGGAGACAATCAAAAATCAAACAAATTTCACAGTTTTTTAATACAATTATGCAATATTTTTGCCATTTTTTGGCCAATTTTCAGCTTTTATCAAATTGTCTTAAAAAATATGCAATTTTAATGAAATTTTTAACAAATATGCCTAAATTTTCTACAAAATAAAATTTTTTTAAAAACAAGTAAAATTATCATATTTTATAAGTATTTTTTCAATAAAATTAATAGTCGACTTTTCATAAGGTAATTTAAAATTTTAATAGTATTTTTTCAATAAATTTGACTAAAATAGTAATAATTCATTCTAATTAATTTCAGTAATATCATTTTTGATTATATTATATTCAAGTAATTTTTCAGATACAATAATAATATAACAATTTGTTTTACTAGTAGCTACTATATCATAATCAAAATCTGCATTAATAATAATATCATTTTTTGAACTTGAAATATTTGTTGGATTTTTTGTAGTATCAATTACATAAATTGGTCTATTATCTAGAAATTCTGTTGGACTATAATACATTTTACTACTAATATAATAAACTTTTTTGTAATCTTGATACATTTCATACATAATTCTAAATTTTTCATTGTTTATATCAAAATTTTCCAATTCATCAGGGTAATAATGACCATTTAGTTTTACTCTTATATTTTTTACATACATACTATCAAATTTAGAAGTATCAAATAACTGATCATTTGTTCTTGATTTTTTAAATCCAATTATAATAAATTTTGGATTATAAATATTTCTATAGATATTTGTTATATCAAAACTTAAATTCTTTCCTGTAATATTTTTTTGTTCAATGCATTGCCAATGATTAAAATGAAAATTTACTTTTTCAAATTTGCTTAGTTCATTAATTAATTGAATTTTACTTGTTGTTTTGTATTCAATTATAGGAACTCTAATAAAAAATTCATCAATTGTTATTTTACCTTCAGTTGGTAATGTAGCATTATCATAAGATCCATCAGCCTTTTTAGTTTTCCATCTAAAAATTGCATCATTATCTTCTGATCTAATAAATGTTATATTAAAACCTCCTTTGTATATTGGAATATTTACATTTTCAAAAAATCCTAATCCAAAATGAGATAAATTACCAATTGCTTCAAATTTATTTTTAAAATTTGATTCAAAACCATTATTTATCTGATTTATTTCTGATTTTGAATAAGTTATAGTACCTTTAATTGTACTTAATAGACCAGGATATTCAATTTCATCAATCAATTTATTATGTTTTCTAACTTCAATTTTTGAAAATAAAAATGGAACAAAATTATCAATTAATTTTATATTAGCACCATTATCATATGCATTTCCATCAGATTTAGTCAATTTACCAGATATATAAAATTGAAATTTAGAAGTACAAAATCCATCTCCAAAATCTATATTAAATTCAGTTTTTTTATTAGGTTCATTTAAATGTAATTTAGATAATGGATAGAAATTTTTGTATTCAGCTCTTTCAATATCATTTACATATTTTTTGTAATCAGCCATTTATTAAGGATAAATTTTTTAAATCAAAAGCTTTTTTAAAACAAGTAAAATTTTTATAATTTTATGATGTCAAATTTTATAATTTTTATGTATCAATTTCATTTTTACTTTTAAAATATTCAATTTCAGTAGCATGATCAAGTATAAATTTTGCTGATATTTTTTGATGTTCTAAAATTAATTCCCAATTTAATGTAAATGCATAATCATGAATGAAATATTCAGTTAAATCTTGATATTTACAAATCAAATCAATATAATCTTTTAATTGATAATTTATGAATTCAGTAATAAAATCTATAGTTAAATTTTGATGTTGAGCAATTTTTTGCCAATTTAATTTATTTTGAAACAATCTCATCATATTAATACTCAAGTCATATTTTTCAGAAATATCATCCCAATCATCTTTGTTTAATTGATTTTGGTTTCTGATAATGAATAAATCAAATGAACTGTATAGAGCCATTTATTAGGGAGAAAATTTTGTAAAACAACTTTTCTTTGAATTACAAATACAACATTTTGATTTAATTACATTTATATTTTTCAATTTTATTATCTGAATATCTTTAGAATTAGTTTTTTGTTTACATTTAAGACAATAAATCAACTCCATTTATATAAAATAATTATTGTAATTTATCTATATCATCTTTAATTAGTATTATTTCAGCATTTAATTCTTTTATGGATTCATTGACTCCATCAAATAGAAATTTTAGTTCTTTTTCTAATTTTTCTTCTAAATTTTCAACATATTTTCCAATATTAATTAAAAAGTCTGTAATTTTATTTAAATCCTTTTTAGTTTCTGAATGATCATTACCAATTTTAATAATTGAATCTAAAACTTCATCTAATTCTGATTTTATTACATCATATTTATTTATACTTGGTTTAACATTAACAATTCTTTTACCATTAATACTTATATAATTTTTTGATAAACCAATAGCATTTACTAGATTTTCAGTCTTTTTTACATGACTTTTAAAACTTTTACTAAAATTATTAAAAAATATATTTAATTTAGAATTTATATAATCTTCTTTAATATCAATTGGATGTTTTTTTCCGTCTTCCAAACAGATCAAATATATTTTGTGAATCCATATTTATTAAGGATTAATTTATTTATTATATTATCAAATTTTTTATTATTATTTAATTCATTTAATATAAAAATACATAAATGACCACAAATTGGTGGATCATTATAATTTTGAATTTGATTATCATTATAAAATATATTATCTTTTCCTAAATATTTAACTAATTCTATTGGTGGTTTATTAACTATATTTCCATATGAATCAAAATAATATTTAATTTTATCTTTTTTATAATAACAAACCCAATGAGTTCCATTTCCATCAAATGAATCTAAATTTATAATTCCACATTCAAATTTATTAACTTTATTAGGTAATATATCTCTCATAAATACACCTCTAAAATATTTTATATTTTTACACAATTTTTCTAATTCACCTAATGTTAGTGGTTCAAAATTTTTTTATAATTTTGTTTCATATATTTTAATGTTTTTTTATCTAAACCAGATCCTTCTATATTTTTTAATTCATGATCTAACCAATCAACAAAATTTCTAAATTTAGGAATTATAGATTCTTTTACTACTTTTGCTCCCTTTCTAACATTTGGTGTATAATTTTTAACTATAGGTATATTATCAGCAAAATCTAAAATTTCTTTTAGTAATCCACCATTTTTTATTTCTTTTAATTGATTATATGAAAATTCAAAACTTAATCCTTTATTTAATTTTTTATGTTTATTTAGTTTATTAATTTGTCTTTTAGATAATAATATAATATCTTTTCCATTTTCATTAAATTGATCAATATTAAATTGAATTATAACTGATTTTTTTATTTTTAAATGCTAATTTTATTTTTGATTTTTGATTATCTGTCAAGTTTATATTTGTTTTTTCCATTTATTAAGAAAAAAATTTATAGTTTTTTATAATATAGATTAATATAATTAATTTTATTAAAATTTTAATCCTACTTCTAAACCCATACCAAATTTTCTTTTCATCCACATAGCACCTGATGTTGGTAATGCAATTAATCTTTCACCAATTCTATGATCATTTGATGTTACTATATCCCATGCTTTATCTTGTAAAATTTTATCAGCTATTTCATTTCTAGATTTTGTATCTTTATGATCTCTATAAAATAAATCATGTTCTTTAGCAGCTTTATCTAAATCATTTATTCCAGGATCACCTCTTTTTACTCTTTTATTTAATTTAGTTCCAGGCCCTAGATATTGATAACCAGGTACATGTAATTCAAAAGGTAAATTATTTATAACATTATTTAAAATACCTGATCCATCTTTTAATAATGGTGATGAAATATTTGCCAAAATTCTTTTTAAATACTTAATTCCTTCAGGTTTTTCAATTAATTCATCTAATTTATTTTATATAAAGTCTTTAATTGCTTTCTTTTCATTTAAAAAATTATTATTGCCAGCTTTTTCTTGTGCATATATATAATTAATAATATTATCTAATTTATTTAAATCATCTATAAATCTATATTCAATTTTATTTTCTGTATATTGTCTGATTCCTGAACCTTCAATTTCACCTTTTAATTCCCAAATATGTTTAATTAAATTAATATATTTATCACCTTTACTAGATTTTGGTTTCTTACTATTTGGATCATTATTTTTATAAATTGAATTAGTTTCCCATAAAATTTTTGAATAATTATTTAAATCATCTTGTGTATATAAATTATTATCTGGTTTCTTTTCATAAGTTAACAATCTCCATAATCCATGTGTTCTATTATATTTTTTATCATCAATTATTAAATCATCATTATCAATTACAGTTATTTTATCACCAATCATAAATGATTTTTTATGTTTATTCCAATATAAACCAAATTTATCATCTTTTGTTCTTGGTAAATATTTTTGTGCTAATGGACCAATAATTTTATCTAATGTTTGAGGTGAAATTAAATTTGGGTCAATAAATGTCGATTCTTCTTGAATTATTGGTTGTCTGATTGATCTAAATGGAGTACTTGAAGGTAAATTTAGTTCTTCAGTTTCTGGTATTGATATATTGGCAAAATTATTAACAATAGGTACCAATTCCATAAGGTTTTTATTTTCATTTAAGACTTCACCAATTTTATTTTCAACTTTACCAATTGCTGATGTTATAGGTTCATATGCTTTTTGTTTAATTTTTTCATAATTATCTTCAATTTTAATTTGATTTTTAAATTCTTTTATTAATTTTTTCTCAATATCATCTAATTTTTTAGCTTCATTAACAGATATTTTATCCATTTATTACAAAGAAAAATTTAGGTTCAAAACAAATCATGTTAACATAAACACAAATCATGTTAACATAAACACAAATCATATTAACACAAAACACAAATTATGTTAACACAAACACAAATTATGTTAACATAAAAACAAATCATGTTAACACAAAACACAAATCATGTTAACACAAAACACAAATCATGTTAACACAAACACAAATCATGTTAACATAAACACTAATTATGTTAAACACAATTTATTTTACTTTATTTCTGTAATTTTCATTAAATATATAAATACTAATGAAATAAATAATACTAATAAAATAAATATTCTATCAATTATTGAATCAAACATACAACAAGCCATTATCATTATTTAATATCAGAAAAATTTTTCATATATTTTCCATCATTTGATTTTTTCAATAAATTAATAGTTAAAAATCCATAGTCTTCTTTCCAACAATCATTACAAATAGTTTTAAATTTATCAAATTTCATATCTGATCCAACAAAATTATTATATATTTTTTTCATATAATGTTCATTTTGTTTAAAGATGCATAACATATTTAAATTATTTCTAATTAATTGCATATCAACTTTTGAATAACATTGTGATAAATAAATACATGATATATTTTTATGTCTACCCATTATAAAATATTCTTTAATTTTATCTTGTTTTTCTAAAATACAATCATCAAAAACTACTAATGAATTTGGTTTACATTTATTTAGTGGAATCATATCATCACATGAAAAATAAGAAATTTGTTTATTAATATTTGATTCTATATTTTTAAATCTTTTTTGTAATAATTTATAAGATGGTTGTTCTAATGATTTACTAAAAATATATAAATTTGAATATGGAATTAATCTTTTGTAAATAAAATTTAATAATAATGTAGTTTTACCAGATCCACTTGTTCCTATAATTAATAATCTAATAGGTTGATCATTTTTATTATTTTTATCATATGATTCTAATTTTATATTATCTTTGTTTTCTAAAAATTTCTCCATTTAAATAAGATGAAATTATTTAAAATAATTGGTCATTCATCCAAACTAGAATTAAGATTAGAACATCCAATACATTTAGATGGAAAATATAGTATTGGTTTAAGTGGATTTTATTCAGATAATTTTATATCAAATATACCAAATGATTATAAAAACTGTTATGGATATTCTATTAAAGATGAAGATGATAAAATTATAGATCAATATTTTGATATAAATAAAGGAAATTATACAATTGAAGAAATAAAAAATATTTTTATTAATAGTTTAAAAGAATTTAAAAAGAAAATTAATAAATTTGATGAAAATGATTTTATACTGAAAAATGATGGACCATATATTATAATAAAATCTCCTGTTAAAATTATAGTAACAACAATTATAATTGATTTATTAGGATTAGATGATAAAATGATTGAACCAAATGTATTAACAAAAGGAATAAAACTACCAAAAATTAGACCTTTTGATGTTATTGAAATACATTGTAATTTAGTTGATCCTAGTTTTGAAAATCATAAAGATCATTCACATTTACATAAAGAATCAGAAATTCTATATTCATTTTATCCAAATGTTGAATATGGATCAAAAATTAGTGAAAAACCAAATGAAATTGATTATATTCCTTTAAAAAATATAAATAAAATTCAAAATATTGTAATATCTATTCAAGATAGTGATGGAAATCAAATAAATAATGAAAATATTAAAAGTATTGTATATTTAAGATTAAAACAAAATTTGTAATATAAAATTTATCTACATAAATAATAAAAACAATAATTTATTTAATTAACAATAATTTTATATTTAATAATAAATTAATTGTATTTAATAAACAAAATAAACCTTGGTTTAAAAGAAAAGATATTTGTTATATTTTAAAATATAAAAATTCTAGAAAAGTTTTAATTGATAATGTAAAAGAAAAATATATAAAACTTAAAATATATCAAGTGTAACCAACAGTTACATTTACATAATAATGATAAATTAATTTACATAAAAATTATAGGTGTCACAAATTATGACACCCTAGAAATTGATGTACAAACATGTTTTTCAGATGCCCTAAAACAGGGCGTCAATAAAATAGATAATAAAACAATGTTTATTAATGAATCTGGTTTATATTTATTAATTTTAAAATAAAAAAAGTAGAAAACAATAAGGATAGATTAAAATTTATAGATATTTTTAGAGGGGACAATTTGTCCCCCCTATCATATAATGAAAAACATACAAAACTTATTAAAATTAGGTAGGACCCAAAATGGGTCCCATATAAATTAGAATATTTATTTTAAAATTTTTTAAAGGAGGTAACCTTATTATACAATAAAAACTTAAGGGTAACAAAATGTTACCCTTCTTAAACATTCAAAAATATTCATAAATATAATAAATTATATACAAATTTGAGACCCGTCTTAAAGACGGGTCTTACTTATAATGATAATAAAGTAAAATTTATAGATATTTTTATGTTAGATATTCAATAAATTATTGAATATATTTAAATTTATTAAAGAAAATATTTAAAAATATACATAAAATTATAGTATAAATTCAATATCATATGGTTATAAATTATTAATATAATTTTGATCATTTTCTTTAAAACTTTCTTTAACATAATTTTTTATTATATTTATAAATGGTTCTATTATAAAATTAAACTTATAATGATATACAAAATAATTTTTATATTTAAAAAGATATATTAAAAATTTATTTGATATTTTAGTTTTAAATAAATATAATTTTATATCAAAATCATTATTTATTAATTCTTTTGGAACAATTAAAATTTCCATTTATTTATAATTATTTTTATACCCCCAAGGTAATGTATCAATTTTATTTTCACAAATAAATCTTTTGTCATCTCTATTACTTAAAGCTAATTTATTTATTGTAATTGTATATAGTTCATGTTTAAAACTTCTAATACAAGTCATTTCTCTATATTGTTCTTGATCATCAAATAAACATTTCTTAAAATCATCCATATGTAATGTTTTATCAACAACACTTTTCTTAATACCTTTACATTTTACAGGATTTTTATTATTAAATTCATAACTATATAATTTTGATCTTAAACCACAATATTCTTCTAATATTTCACCATTTAACTCATCTTTAAATTTACCAATTATTTTTTTATTCTTTTCACTATAGCATTCATGTTCTTTCTTATAATCATTTGTATCAAATTCATTAATATTTTCTTTAATAATTTTATATGGATCCTTTTTAAATTCTATAAAATAACTGTCTGTATCCATATATAATAACCTTATATTTGGATCAAACTTCTTTAATTTTTCATAATAAAATTGATACATATGTAATTTTGATAAATCAAGTACTGAAAATCCTATATAGATTGGTTTATCAAACTTAACCTTTTCTTTTATCATATGTGAAGCAATACAGTCTTTATCAAATATACTAAATGTTTTAAAATTAGGTTTTTTTGCTTGTTTTAATGAAAACTTTTCATCACCTAATTTAATATCACATCTATTTCTAACATTTTCCATAGTTTTTCCAACAACACTATTATTCATCAATTTAAAAAAGTCTTTTTCAAAATCTGATGTTGATTTGGATCTTAATTTGGTATTTAATTCAATATATTTTTTCATATAATCATCTTGATCAAATGCTATAACTCTATTAACTTTCTTTAATTTTAATCCTTTTTGTAGATAATATTTTAAGTTTCTTGAATGAATAACATAATCTTTTTTATCAAATAATGTTGTGCAAAGCTTATTATTATAATGTTCAGGTGCTAATGGTAAATCTTTATGGTCATCATGTAATTCAATAGGATATTCTAAATCAACATCTAATATATATCCATATTCAGCATTTTCATCTAATTCTAATATTGTTTCTTCCCATTCATTTAATGTATATGTATTAGGATTCATCCATGTTATATCTTTATAAGGTAATTTTTGACTTAAAGCCCATCCATATAGATTATTTGCATCTATATATAACATATAATTTTCAGGTTTTGTTTTATCATAATTTTTTGTATATTTATTGTTTGCTTTACAATATCTAGTTATACATTGTGAAATACCACCTCTAATACCTTTTTCAATCATTAAATACATATTATAATCACTTATTAATTCTAGTTCAATTTTTGTTAATTTTAACATAGAATCCCAAGCTAATGATGGTGATGTTAGATAATGTGCTGGATCTAATTGATAATTTTTCAAACAAACAGATCTAAAATTTTCAAATATATCAGCTAATAATAATACATCCTGAATATTATATATATCTGAATAATTACCTAATGTTTTTACTTTTAATTTATTCCAAACTTTTATATAATGTTTATAATCATCATCACTTATATTTTCATTAGTTAAACAACTATAAAATTGATCTTTTTCTAATATTTTATCATAGTTTAATTTTTCAACATTATCAATAAATTCATATGGAAATACACCTTTAGAAGTTAATATTTTTAAAGTTTCATTATCATATTCAATTATATCATTTTCTTTTATAAATTTATTTATATGCTTAAATTCTTTAAGATTTTTAGCTAATTTTTCAATTGATGTAGCCATAAATCTAAATGTATCTACAAATGAGAATTTTATAAATTTTCTAGGTTTAAAATATAGTTCACCTTCAAATTCATAACCATAACCAGAATTTACTGAATAGTTTATATATTTTTCATCTGTATTAGCTAACAAATCAATTTTACCATATTTTTTAGCTAATTCTTTTATAAACAAATGTGTATCATAATTTGAACTATTATGACAGAATATAGGAATATTTTGAGGAAATTTTAGATTTAAATTACAATTTAAATGTGCAGCACCTCTAAATTTTCCTGTTAAATGACAATGATCTCTTACTTTTATTCTTTTATCATTATCAAAACCACTATTTTCACAAATATGACAAATATTTGTTTTCTGATAATTAATTTCTTCTTCATTAGTTAAATTCATAGGCTTTTTATTTTTTGAATTATATTTTTTAGCTATATATTTTGAAATTTCATCTAAATATTCAAATAATTTATTTGGTACATTTATTAATTCCTCTTCATTTTTTGCTCTATAACAAATAGGTTTATACATTTTATTAGTTACTCTAGATACTAAATAGATTGTAAATCCATATGGTTTATGTTTTTGAATTTTATTTGTATATGAGCAATTTGGATTATTTTTACAATTATCAATCTTTTCTAATATACTTTCAAAATCCATATAAATTACATATGGATGTTCAAACTTTTTATAATAATTTTTAAAACTTACAGTTTGACCTTTAAATGGCATTATAGGTCTACAAGGTTCTAATGATTTACATATCTCTAAATGATTATTTAAGTCTTTATTTTTGTAGAAATGAGTCAAACATCTTCTACAAATATATTTTTTATTTTTATTTTTTTGTGTTAATTGCTTAGATACTAACTTACTTAAATCAGTAATCAATATATAATGAGAATTATTACCAATTTTATAATATAATAAATCAATTTCTAGTTTTGAATTATAATGTTCAGATATTTGTAATGGCACTATTTTTTCATCTTCATCAATTCTATAAATATTTATTGACATTGATGGATAGTTATATTTAGAATCAAATGATCTTTTTTCAAATAATTTAATATCTTTCAATGATATTGGATAATCAAAACCTTTAAAAATATCATCATTTATATATTTTTGATATTGTTTAACTCTTTCAGCATGTTCGTTTGGTTTATCAATAGCACATGTAATTGCATAAATAAAACAATATTCATCTTTATTTTTAAAATTTACACAACATTTTTTATTCTTAATTTCATTTGGTAATTCTATATATGATCCAGCATTTAATGAATTATTTTTAGATAATTTTAGATTTAGTTCAACACATCTTTTTAATGACCAACCAGAGCCTTTTGATGGTTGATTTAGTTGTTCTCTAACTATTAATTTCTTAAATTGATCATCAATAAAATCATCTATATTTAAAATATCTGAACTTTTTATGCAAAAATACATATTACTATTTTGAATTTAACCATTTATTAATTTTCTTTCATATTCACATTCTAAAGCCATCTGTCCTTTAATATTTTTAAATTTTTGTTTTTCTATCAATTTTTTTATTTCATTTCTTTGAGTTTCTAAATAATCATTAATATCTAAATCATCATTTGAATTTGTTAAAATATAATCTTGAAAATATCCTTTTAATGACGAAGCTTCTTGAATATTTATTATATTTTCTTTTGGAATTGGTCTATTTTTAAAATAATCATTTAATAATCCAATCAATTCTTTTCTAGTTTTATTAACAATTTTAATACTATTTTTAATTGCTAAATTTTGAATATATTTAAATGATCTATATTCTAAATTATTTGGATTTTCTTTAATTTTGTTTAATCTTTTAATTAGTTCATCTCTAGATAATTTTTCATAATTTCTGACAGATAATTTTTTTGCAATTTCATTTAATTTTACTATATTAAATAATGAATAATTTGTAAGATCAAATGTTTCTTTAATATTTGTTAATTCATCTAAAGTTTTATTTTTATAATTATATATATTATTATTTTTACACCAATGTTTTAATTCAAATATTTTATTATCATATTTTTGTTTATTTAGTAAATGTTTAGTTGAATTATAATGTCTATCATAATTTTTATATAATATATTTTTATTACAATAAGGACAATTAATATTTTTATTTGTTCGTTCCATTTATTAGGGGTGAAATTCTTTATTTATTAAAAATAATTTTTACTTAGAAATAAAACTCTTAAAAATATAAGAAGTATTTCCACTTTTTACTAGGTAATTTATAGTTTAAATCATATTTTTTAAATAAAATTTGAATTTTTTTAAAACAAGTAAAATTTTGTCTTCATTTTTTTATCATATTTTTAAATTTTCTAGTTTTGTTATATTTTTGTCATGAATTTTAGTTTCTAAATGTCTTAAATAATTATTAGTCCATTTAATATTTCTTCCACATTCACAAAATTGTGGTTTTAAAAACATTTCTCTAATACATTGTATACAAATTGTATTTTTTCTATCTTTACTATAATGATAATTATTAAAATTTGAAATATCTTTAATTTCTTTACATTTATGACATTGTTTTTCATTTAATTCAATAACTTTAATACTATCATATAATTTTTTATAATACACATCCTTACATTCTTTACAATAATAATATAACCCATCTTTAGTATTTTTGTCTTTATAAAATTTAGATATATCTTTATATAATTTACACCTTAAACATATCTTTTCCATTTATATAAAATAAAATTTACAAATTAGTTTTTTTCAATTCATATTCATAAAAATTTCCAATAATATCTTCATTATTTTGATCTTTTATACTATAAGTAACTGGATTTGTATTATTAATTTTAGAAATTATAAATATTTCTCTAGACCAATTATTTTTATATTTATTAGAAAATGTTGATTTTTTATTTCCAATTCTAACTCTATCATTTATTTTAAATTTTGATTTGGTTATTATTTTTGGTGGTTTATATTTAAAAACAGTATCTAATAAATCCTTTTCATTATTTTTATTTACTTCAATTGGTTTCATTTTAATTGTTGAATGATATGAGTTATTATATTCTTTAACAATTTTTGGTAAAATATTTATCCATCTATAATTTTTATTAATTTCAAACTGTATTTTCATTTTTTCATTTTGTGTTCTATTATACCTTTCTATTATACTTGATTTTTCTTCATTTTCTGTATGATACAATTTAATATTATATTTATTTAATATTTCTTTAAATTCTTTATTGATAAATTCTAATCCTTTATCTGTATGTAAAAGATTAGGTGATTTATGATTAATTTTAATTGCATCCTTAATTATTTCTTCAAATGCTCTAGAAACTGTTTTTCCATCTTTTTTCTTTAATGGTTTTGACCAAACATATTTTGAGAAAGTATCTATCACATTTAACATATATTTATAACCATCATTTTCTTTTTCATAATTTTTCATTATAATTAAATCTGCTGCCCATAAATCATCAATACCTAATGTAATTATTTTTCTTTTTAGAAATTTCTTTCTAATTGGAGCATGAATTTCATTTGCTTCAATTATTTGTTCATTTTTAGTTAATTCTTTTTTAATTATAGGTTTAACTTCTTTTTTCAAAATTTTACTTTTATTTGTTTTACAAATTGAACATTTAGTAGCAATTCTATATAATCCATTTTTCATTTCAACGATTTGTGGATTAATATTTTTAGTTTTTTTCTTACATTTGTGACAATGAATTGGTTCATTCATTTATGTATAATTTTTTTATAAATAAATGGATATGTGTTATAGATGTCATAATCAAACTAATTTTACTATTATTGAAAATTGTGTAGGATGTAATATATGTAAAAGCATTATTTATGAAAAAAAGATTAAGAGAAAAAGTAATAAGAATAAACATCTTAAACATATTTTAAGAGAATTTAACCATTTTCAACCATATAAAACACAACAATTAATTAATGAATTATATATTTTATGTATTTCCAATCATTTTGAAATAACACCTAAGAATATAAAATTATTTTTAAAACAAAGGAATTGTACAAATTGGATATTTTACTATCAATTTTTAAACAAAATATACAATATTGATTTTGAATTGAATAATGAAGATAAAGAAAAAATTACACTATTTTTTAATAAATATTTATGTTTTAAGAAAAGTAATATATCATAAAAAAAATTATTACCTATGATTTTTAAATACTTAAATATGGATTTTTGTATAAAACCTAATTATGATAATGACTTTTTAACATATCTATCACAAACAAGTTTGTGATATTTTTTCCTATATAAATGGATCTGCTAGAAGAAATTAATAATGTTGGAGAATTAAGATTTAAAGAATATAAACCATTAAAAAGTTTAAATTTAAATAAAAAATATAAAATTGAAAAATTTGAAAGAATTAAAGATAAATATGGATATACAATTATTGTTGAATTAGAAAAATGTAAAGTACATTTACCAAAAAGATTTACTAATGTAATTGATGATAAATCAATTAAAGAATTAAATAAAAAAGATTTACATTTAATTGTCACTGATATTAAGACTTTTGATGATAAAGAAACTGCTTTAGTTAAATTTGAATAATTATTACAATATTATTGATACTAAACCTTAATTTTACTTGTTTTAAAAAAATTCAAATTTTATTGAAAAAATACTATTAAAATTTTAAATTACCTTATGAAAAGTCGACTATTAATTTTATTGAAAAAATACTTATAAAATGTGATAATTTTACTTGTTTTTAAAAAAATTTTATTTTGTAGAAAATTTAGGCATATTTGTTAAAAATTTCATTAAAATTGCATATTTTTTAAGACAATTTGATAAAAGCTGAAAATTGGCCAAAAAATGGCAAAAATATTGCATAATTGTATTAAAAAACTGTGAAATTTGTTTGATTTTTGATTGTCTCCAAAAGTGTCCTAGAAGTAACATGATACTATCTACTTATATATATATATATATTATTAGATAATACAGGTGTATGTGATTAATTATACTTATTCTCTAAAATTAAAATTATTTGTGTGTAAACTAGACCCAAACTGTGTTTTTAGCAGGCAGAAATATGCAAAGATGTATTAAATAACATATAACAACATAAATTAAAGTAAAAGTAACGTAAGATTATTTTTAAAAGAAAAACACACGTGGGGTACGACACTACCCCACGCGACCATTGGTGTCACAGTAAGGGGCGCGACCAACGGAGTGTTAAAGAGGTTTTATTGTCAATTACACTAAAACACAATCATGGGAGAAGCCATGATGGGTAACAGCTAGTTGTATTTATATTGTATGTGTTATTGATTTTTGTAATCAAAACGATGATCAACTAACGATGTACTTAGTGGCTTTTAGGTCAAACCCCTTATTAATTACCAGTGCCACTTTTGTGGATAGTTAAACCTTTTTCCATTGTAAGTTTGCTGTAACCCAATCACCAATATTGCACAATCCCATCGATCAGTGGTGCAAAAAACCAAATTACTTTTCTCTAAACCTGCAGAAAAGCTATCAAGTGTTGTCAGAAATTGCAATTAAATCAGTGAAGCGAGCGTTAGGTGAATGATGCGTATAATAGCTGTGGAAAGGTCAGATGGGTTGCCTTTGTTGATCATCACTAATATACTTGATGTCGTACCCGTATTATGGTTTTGGATGATGTTTGACTAGTATGGTGGGTATTAAGGTTATTTGACACTAAAATAATTTTCTATGACAGTTCAGTAATTGTATAATGAATGGTGAACAAAATAAATTGGAGACTAATATTTATAAATTGTTAGTAAAACAAAAAAATTGTGATACTTAATTAAGCGCTACCCATGGTTTATCTATTAAAATAACCGTAATTTGCATTAATTATAATCAATGTATTTACTGCAGAAAAATCTCAATAACTACGTTATTCGTTTTCAGATCATTACAAACTTGGTATCATATGTTAGATAACTTCATTTTTCAACTTTTTGTATCTTATAAAATGTTAAAATTTACCATTTTGGAGATATTTGGGATAAAAAATAAAAAATAGCCGCCATTTTGAAATACCCAACGGAAAAAAATAATTTGTTTCCTGAAAAGGAGCATTGATGTGATAAAGGTACATGCGAAATATGAACTCAGTACAACACCCCTATATGGAAATAAAAACTATTAAGTGCAAAAACGAAATTGTGGATAGCGGCTTTAACAAAGCATGTTAGGACATATGTTTTTATGGACTTTTTTTGTTCAGTTTGGCATGTTGAACAATCTAGAAAGGTTTGTGAAGGTTGAAGCTGGACACCCTGTATAGTTAAATTAAAACAATATCTTAGTTAACCAGATTTACTAATATTTTTTTGTTAAATCCTGGATAGGTTTATTGAAAATTACAGAAAGTGGTTGTCAGTAGTAAGCAATTCAATTTGCCCAAATTAATTTCTAATAGGTTTTTAAAATGTTATAAAGATTAGTTTTTGGATGTTCATTATATGTTGATATATTAATTACTGTAATTGTTACATAGATGCATGTAATTTTACGTATCCTTGAGTCTCAGGCTGTAATAGTAATGTTCCCGTTCTCGTTCGCAGGATGGATGGTGGCGAGCCAACATGAGTGAGCTGCAGGCCACTGTCGAGTTCTCAGTCGAGCTCTGCAAATTCTACAATGTAGACCTGTTTCAACGCGGGTGAGTTAACATGAAAATTGTTGAGTTTTCTACAAAAATATAGACTAATATAAAATATTAAACTATAGAATATGCTGGCACACTTTATGGCTGTCATTTTATGCTTCTGTGTATTTTAAAAAAAGATATGCTGCATTGCGTTAATTGATGTTATATTGATGATATACTTATTTTAAATGGAGCTCTTCTATCGAGTAACTTCTCATTAAAAAATAAACAAATACACTTTTGGTACTCCAAGTATAATTAGATAATTATTTTAATGTCTAATACCATTAACTCTCTTTAGAAGATGCCATATGGCATATACAATGTTATAAATGTTACCTTTCAAAAGTTTTTAGTTATATTAATTAAATAGCATTTAAATTTAATAGTATAGAAATCTTCCTAATTATATAAACAATTTTCAGTCAACATTTTCTTCAATCTTCTTAAGGCCTTTTTTGGTCGGGTACACCAAAAAAAACACGACGCGACAAGACTCGACAAAGCATCTTACGACTTCACAAGCAAAGGTAATAGCATATGTTTAAATAGAATGCCCACACACCAGAGCGAAAACGATAGTGTGTGGGTTTTCTATTTACTCAGATGGTTTTATCTTCGCTTGCGAAGTCGTAAGATGATTTGTCGCGTTGTGTCGTGTCATGTCCGTTTCGGTGTGCGGCAGACCTAATACTCCTTTTAATTAAATCTCAAATTTTCGACATTAGCCTTTGTCAGGAGCAAACAAAACAAAAATAATGATTTTTATATGATAAATTAATTAGAGGGGAATTTTTTAATGAGTTAAGCCGCGTCCGCACTGGCCAAACATTCCTGGCGAACTTGTTTGGCAAACACAAAAAAGTAACATTCCTGACAAACAATTCTGATCTTATGATTTACGTTAGGAATAAACACCAATAAACAAACAAAATCGCCAGGACACAGTTCAAAGACACTTCTCATTCCTAATTAAAAGTGCAAAAAAATGCATCTGAAATTAGTTTTTTCTAATGAATTTACTAGTTCATAAAACAAAAAAATGTATTGTAATGTTATTTTAACCCTAGCTTTATTCAACAATGACAATTTTTAATTAACTTTTGATTTGTCTACAATAAGTACTTGTGATTTGACTGACCTACACTCTATTTGTTGAGACATGTTCTTAAACTCATCTGTCAGACTTAAATCTTAAACCCTGTTTTCTTTTGTGTCTTTGTTGTTTCTGCTACGCACAAAGCAGAGGCAGCAGATTGTGCAAAGCTTGGGTGGCTTAGCTTGATCTCCTCACACTTTTCCCGGACAAGTTGTACAGTTTCATGTAAACTGTCCTGTTTCTTACTTTAGTTGTACTACTTTTCAATTAGTTTTTTGATATACAATTACACCTCCGGTTATTACTATTGTTGTGTACGATGTATACATCAGTCTTCTAACTTTAATTACCAGCTGTTTAGGCATTAATGAAAGCTCTACAACACTATTTAACTATACCCCATTAAAAAAAAGTTTGTTTATATGACACGTGTGGTCGAAAGACATAATTTTATTTCCCACCTTGTGTGTGATAAATTCCCTCCCTACCGCTCTAAGTGAATTCCCATTTTTTCCTTCATAATCTGCTAAAATTTAAATTTCGCCCTTGAAGCTTATAGGAGATATTAGCACCGATGATCATACAACCGTTCCTAACTGCCATTGCAAGCTTTTCTTCAAAATTAAAAATGTCTAAATCAGCAGTATATTTGTTACGAAAAGAAAAATGTTTGATTAAGTGACGTGAGAAAAAACAACTGTAATGATGTTTCATGATTCTCACTGATTGGGTTCTTGGCAGCTGCGGGTGGAACGTAAAAACAAATTACTACTCAATATATTTAGTGTAGTATTTAAAAATACTCAACAATATTTACTGTAACTATGTGTATTTCTAGTTTTTATTTACACCCCACCCCCCCTCGTCAGTTAGTAATAATCTGGGGGTTAATGGGGAATACTAGAGATTGCCTACTGATTGTAGTCCAACCAAATTTTCTGTTTATCTGGACCTTCTGGACATAATTAGTTAACAAAAACTTGTATAACTTGAAAAAATTGTTCTTCCCGACTTATTAGCATTTGTAATGCTACAGTAGCATTTTCAACAAATGCTATTAAGTCACGAAGAACAATTGTCAAAGTATAGAGATTCAATTAATTACTGTTCTTCCGTAAGATTTACATTGAAACTTTGAAAGCCTCTAGGGCGTAGCCCTGGGGGCCAATGTGATTATAATGGGATTCTGCTCATCTATAAGTCACTACCTGTCTAATGGTATGTGCGGATTTCTCCTATGATTCACACGAGCTGTGAAAAAGTGAACGAAAGAAGCATGCTTGCCTATTAATTTCTATAAATATGATGCACAAGTTAAAGAATATAGCTAAATATCAATTAGTTAGTGTGTGCTTCATGAAAGATTTGGTTCTACATTGAAATTTATATATTGAAGGGAGCACCCAAAACATGATAGCAGCTATTAGCTTAGGTGAAAATTTATTCATACATAATTAAGTTTCTTATCACCTATTAATTTTAAAATATAATGTAAATAAATATTCTACAAAGCTAGATTAAGATATTAATGACATTTTCTGGTATTTACAAAGGTAAAAAATACATGTTAGCACAATGGTTGGGAAGTCAAATAGGTTATTAACACTTTCCCCCCTTGTTTAAGCCTATTATTTAGCCCACACCCGGGAGTGATCATTATTTTAAAGTGGAGGCAGGTTTCTAAGCTGCAACCCTTCGCCTGTACCCCTGAGGCTATTTTTCATCTTTCCCTTTCATTTTTTTTCATTTCCTCCCTCAACATTGGTGAAATATTACGCTTCCTTGTGTTTTCACAACATTTATTTATTTTTTTACATTCTTACTGTGAGATATGCTATTTTTAAGCAGTGTATAATCAGTCAGGCCCTGGGATCACCCGATTTATCTTCAGGCTCCAGCTAAAGATTTAAAACAATTTGCAAAAGGGTGTGGAACACACAGATATTCTTATGTTCTTTTTTTAATACATGGGCAGGATTACAGGCCTGATCAAGAACCAAGGGCCAGATGAGATATTCTCTTAGCTCATTAATTTTACTCCAGTAAAACATTATTAGCTGTTACATAACATTATCTACGATCGATCATTGCTTTGAGCACCAATAATGATGGTTCAGGTAACATCTCAAAGACTTTAAACCAAATACAAACTTTTGCATAACAAGTTCATTGTGATTACACTTGCTTCAATCGTGTTCCAACTTATATATCACTTTTGCCTTAAAAGCGCTCTTAGTACAAATTTTGTATCATATAAACTACAATTGTAAAGAATATTTTTACTTTCTCCCCCTATGCCATTTGGAGAAAGTATAGTTTTCGTCAAAATTTTTGAATTTTAGTTGTTGGACCCCTAAGTCCTAAAAAGTGGTTTTTGGAGTGATGTCTGTCTGTGTGTATATGTGTGTCTGGATGTTAACCAAGTTAGAGAATGCTCCAATGTTGATTTTGATGAAATTTGGTATGTAGGTTTAAATCCACTAAAATTAAAGGTGTGTTTTTTTTTGGAATTTTGTTAAGGGTAGTCTACCCCCCAAAACCCCCAAAATCTCGTGAAAAATCTAAATTTCTCAAAACCAGCTCCAGGGTTTTGATTAAAATTTTGTGGTTTTTAAGATTAAAATGCTAAAAAAAGAGCACCACACAATCAATGACTGCATATGTCGGACAGGTGTAGTGAAAAATGTTGTATTGGTTCATCATCTAAAATATTTGTGGATATCAAGTTTAAAACCATAAGGTAAATAAATCTAAAAATTTTTGTGGTGATTTTTAAGCACTAAAAAGTAACTATTTTATTTATTTATTTATTAACATCCCAAATTTTAACATCAATGAACAAAATTCCATAGTTTATAATTATTACTGCATTTGATTGGCAATCATTCCAGTCTTTAATATTATTCTAACCTTTATAGCTTGTTAACAAAATATATGTAAAAGAAGATTATGTGTAAGATTTATCTACAAGAGTTATAGACACACACACAACATTAATTTGAGATAATAGTAAAAGTCTATTTTTTGCCACTTATAAAGTTGATTTGTAAAGCTAGGTTTACACGTGAGAGTTTTCCACTCTCAGAGAGTTTCGTACTCTCAGGAGGTACTCGCAGAGGTGTTTCCACAACCAGAAAATTTTCAAAGATCCCAGAGAGTACTATCAACAACTGTCTGTGATTTTTATGAGAGTAACTAACTAACTCTCTGAGAGTGAAAAACTCTCACGTGTAAACCTACCTTAAGGTTTTCCTTTATGATAAGAATACTCTATTCACAAATTGCACAATTTAGTTGTCTTCAAAAAATGTTCAATAATTTTAATATACTCTATTCACAAATTGCACAATTTAGTTGTCTTCAAAAAATGTTCAATAATTTTAATAATTTTAAATCACTGAGAGAAAAGAATAGTTGTAGGTCCTATATTGTTTTTACATTTTATGTTACAAATAAGTTTTAATTTAAATTGAGTGTTGCAGTGTATTTAATTGGAAATTCATCATGAATATAAATGAAGTCAGATCTGTTCCTATCTGGTTGACAAAACGTTTAGAAAAGACTTACGTGATCATTTATTCCTGAGCAGGTGTTGTTTCTTAGTGCAGTCTGTGAAATCCAAGTAATCAATTAGCCAAATAACATACATATTTAATACATACACAGTATTGTGTTGATATGCCTCTAATAAACTACTTTAACTACCTACTTTTTTAATTTATTAGAATCGGTTAACAGACATAAATTATCAATATGGCACTGTTTTCTTTTTTACTGATAAATGTAAAAAATCCTAAGAATGGAAAATAATAAAATAAAGGCTACTAAATAAAAATTGACTATAGTACTCCACCTTTTACCTCAGCGGGTATTTTGCAGGCAAATGTTTTTAGAAAGGCGTATCAATACCGATAGACCCCCGGCATGGCAGTAGAAAGTTTTAATTGAAAGGCTAATCAACGACTAGTGAACTGTTGTAATTGTAAAGTCGCCTGGTTGATACAAGACACACAATTCAAGGCAAATGTGTTGGTAGGCTACAATGTGGGCTCTGTACCAGCTGACATTGTCCTTCATGTCTCTGAATTGTTCGAGTGTTTGGGCATTTTATAAGTGTGGATGCTACTTGTTTAAAATTGGCATAAATCATTCTTTGCGAACTTTCAGGCTGTACCAAACATTTACAGAGGTCTATATGTGAACCGGGTTGTTAAAATATCTAGTCATGTTTATTTTACTTAAAAGCTTTTCGATTTCTTTAGCCCATGTTTAATATAACTTTAATGGTCGTGGGCAATGTCTAATGATTTATCAATTTACTTTTAAAGTGGATCTCAAATCAGGAAGGATTTCTTTAATATAATATAATATGTTTTTTTTAATTAATCCAATAATAAAAATTATTTTTTGCTTGACAGTTTTTTTTTTCAATTTGTTTCTAAAGCTATAATAAACTAAATACATAATCTATTAGGACATAATTTATAATATTTATGTGTTTTAGACAGCTAAAGTTGTAGCTTTTTTTCTAACAAGTACCAGGGGGACCGAGCTTAAGCTCGGTAAAATTAAGAGCTCGTTCGCTTTGCTCACTCGCCAGGCCGAAGGGTGCTGCACTTTGATATAATTTTCCTAAACTACAGATTAAAGATGTAACACATTGGTTACATTGGTTTATATCTACAGTTATCAGCTGATTTTGGTTCAATTTAAAAATCTCCATAAGGATAACATGGAAACTTTAAAGAGCTCTAGCGAGAAAACCGGATTTTTCCCAGCTATGGGACCAGCTCCAATCGATTTCTGGTGGCCAAAACCCCCATATTCAATCAAAAAATCAAAAATCCTTGGAGCGAAAAAAAACTTTGCCCGGACAAATGGAGCTTGTTTTAGAGTATAAGATAAGATAAGATAAAATTCTTTGCCCTGTGAAAGTCTTTTCTTTGCTTGACAGTTATTTTCTTAGTTTCAATCAATTTGTGTGTAAAGCTATAATAAACTAAAATCATCATCTGTTAGGACATAATTTATAATATGGATGTGTTTAGGACATCTAAGGTTGTAGCTTCCAGGGTGAGCCGGGATATGTAACTGCTATTAAATAAGGTTTATTTCTAAATCCTTGAATTATTATTTGTTACTAAACTGTTATGTAAAATCTACTTTACTGTGGTTTACTTCATTCCAATATTGGGATTTTTTTGCAAAAACTCCTATATCAAGCATAATAAGCTACTAATTGTTATATTTGTTAAATTTTCTTGCGAAATGTTAAAAGGAAAGTTTCAAACATGAAAGTTTACAACTATAAGTTGCAGGTAATGGATTGATGTGTTGAAAGCAAGATTAACTATCTACAAATCTTTGTTGCATGTCACACCTTACTCCTTACAGAACCTTTGTAGAGGTATGCGGTTATAATTTGTCAAATGAAGTTCTAACGTTTCTGTACATTAAGAGTTCTCCTTTGTAACTACTTACAAACTTACAGATCATGTATCATGTTATTTTTTAACTTAGGTATATTAAATTTTACTACAAAAAAGCAATGATGTAGACCTATGGTTGATTTTAGTTGAAAGATCATTGTATTAACAAAGGTAGCTTGGTATGGAAGTATAAATGTCTGCCTTACACCTCATCATGTTTGTCATGTATGGATTCAAAAATATTTTGTATAGTTCTCTTGTATTGGCCGAATGTTATCTTGTCCCACAGTCAAATAATTAAATAGTACTTCACCGAAAATCAGCATGAAAAATGCAAGTTTAAGAATAAGAAGAGGCTGTACAGAGTGCTCAAAGACAGTCTTCAAAGATATTGGTTACATAAGATATAAGATGACAGAGAATAGTAAAAGGTATCAAAAATATTGCCAGGAAGGGTCTTTTTCAAATATGCCCCTCCCTTATTGTATGTAGTACATTGTACGGTTATTCTGCCTTGTTTGAATAGAAGTGTTTCATTTAAATAAAAGTATTTCATAAAAGCCTAGTACGATACCAGTTTGGTTAGCTATAGGTGACTAAAGCGGTATTATGATTTGGAAACAAAACTTCAAAAAAGCAACTGTTGTCAACAAAATAAAAAACACTCCGAATAGGACCAGGTGTGGAATACTATCAATTGAGAAAGGCTTCCCAACAAGAAGAAACATGAAGACATGCACCTCGTGACACACACACACATATATATATTTGTGTAAATATTTATATACATATGAATTTGAACAAACGGTGTTTTTTGGCTTCTATGGACCCCAAAACAAAAAAGTAACGTGGTCCCGGGCTTAGGTCTTCCCATGAGTACTACGGTAATAGCGTGTTCCCTATAAGGAAATTCGCTAAAAGGAAAGAATTGTGGTTTAAATAGCTAACAATTTAAATTTATGGCGTTATTATTATTTTATTTTTTATGAAAATAATTCCTCATCTAATATTATAACACTATGTTACAAAAGCAGCTCTTTGTGCAAATAATTACTTAGTTGTGGATAATACGCCTTTGATCATATTTAATAACATTCCATTCAGTCAACAACATGAAAACTTGCTCATTAAGACCAGGACGGAAGCTGTACAGGGTGAGGGTGTACGGAGGCAGTCGCCCAGATATTGCTTGCATAAGATATAAGACGACAGAGAACAGTAAATAATATCGGGGAAATATTGCTAGGGAGGCGCGTCCCCCAGCGGACGTTTATTGCTGTGTACAAATATATGTTCATTAAACAAATGTGATTCTTAAAATAGAGTTTTGTTACCGTTTATCTTATGCTGTGATTGATAGAAACATACTAAAAGTACTTCATGATAAATGTATTTATGTTTTCACGTACATTCTGTTTGATGTTTGTCTGAGGTGCTATAATATTTACATTTTTCTTAGGAGTTTAATTTCCATCAATTGATCGAGGACTACTAAAATCAGGTTTATTATTAATGCTTTGAGTATTTTTCCTAAAAATGTTGTATCAGCTTTTATTGTGTAAAAAATTTAATAAGTGTGTTTGAGGAATTTTGGTTTATTTTAGAAGCCTGCAAGTAAGACTTATAGTAATAATATTTTTTTAGATATTCAGTTTGTCCATAATATTTGTTGTAATATAAATATTGCAATCATAGTTGTTTTATTTATCACATTCACATTTATCGTACATTTTTTACGATTTTTATTTATCACATGTACATATATGTACTTAATTACATTACTTAGTAAATTATACCTAATATTTTGTACTATTCTGATTTCATTTGTCAGTTTTCTAATGTAGTTTATCAACAAGTACTTTGCTCTTGATTTTTTTAGTGGAGTATTTTATCATTTTAATTAAACACACATTTACTATTAATAGTAATATGTGATTACTAAAAACCATGAATATTTGTATCATCGTGGTATAAATAAATTATTCAGTTCGCAAATCATTGGTTTTCCACTGGCAGCCCTCTGCAAAAAGAGCTATTGAAAACAATATTCCTTTTAATGAAATGTTTCATTTGATTTTCTCCAGCCTTCATCGTTGTGACAACGTTGACAGAAGAATTTAATAATTCCCTATGATTACGTAAATGTTTTGCAACTTGTATAATTTATTTTTAATTGCATTTCTTATTTGTTTGATCAAGGCTTTATCCTAAAAGGGGAAAAGTTTATGTCTGATAATATTACATCATTATTAGTTAGGTTGTGACGTTATTAAATATTCATAAATGATTTAACCAATGCCGGGGTTTATTTAGAACATATCTGCTAATATTAGTTGCTATATCACTTAGAACAATCAATGGTTTTAAAACGCCAAATGAAGTCACCCTCTTCTATCCTGAAGTTTCGATAACTGTGTTGTTTTGATTCTTACTTCTGAACCTGATTCCTTCAATATTATATTTTAGTACCAGGGGGACCGAGCTTAAGCTCAGTAAAATTATTACTTTCGTTTCTCACACAAAGCTCGTTCGCTCCGCTCACTCGCTAGGCGGAATTTTTGCTGCACATCTATATATATAATATGTGATGCCCTTTTTTTGTTAACACTACTCCTCCCTTATTTCTGAACCAATTTTAACATTTAAGGTGTCAAAAGAATGGTCTCAGTTTGTAGTTTTGCAATAAGGTTTTAGATTTTTGATATTTTAATTCTGAAGCTCACGGGAAGCTCTTAAATTTCGTTTTTTGTCCATAAGATTAACATAGGGAAAATTTATATTGAATTGATAAATAAAACAGCTGTTGATAGTTAAACAACCAAACACATGTGTTAAAAGCTGAACAGAAGCAACTTGAAGTGGTACTGAAATATCAACACAATTTCATACTTTATTACTAGGAGTGTCTATTGTGATGTTTTAACTTTTTCTAAAAATGTAGTGGGTAGATTTTAGTTGAATTTTTAATTTACGTGTATTAGGGCACAAAAATAAATTAAGTAACTTAACAAATACATTTCTCTGTAAGAAAACAAGTTTGTAAATTTGAGATTTTTGACATGGATCCTAATATGGGTTGTCTGTTTGATATTGAAACAGTAAAATTTGTGAGCATGGGTTTTCAAACAGTTGTGAACTTTAGGAAAAGGGGTAGGCTGTCGGTGTAATAACCTTATTGTTTACTATGATACTACAACAAAATTTAATGCAGAATGCTACACATACTAAACACCTGTTTAAAAGAGACAAAATTTTAACTATTTACCTCCAGTATAAATAACAATCTTATTACAAAAATTATTGTTTGTGTAAAGAGATATTTTAACCAAAATATAAATGCCTCACAAAACTAAAATGGACCACACCTACAAGGATGTAGATTTCTTAATTTTTGTGATTTCTTCATTTAAAATTTGTAATGCAATGGAAAATTAAGTTAAAGAGGATTTAGTTCTTTATAAATAGTGATTTGGACACATTCACTATGTCGACGACTACCTCAAACGGTACTACAAAAACAGCCACAGTGAGTGCTTCATAACTGAAAGGGGATGAGTTGTAATGAAATGTTGATTTTTATTCTGTTGTTATTTATGTTTTACGTGTGCTGAACTACCTAGATCCAAAATCTGTGAATTTATTGTAAATTTTATAAGAGTGTTTAGACAGAGGCTTTAAGAGATATCGGTATAAGAACAACCACGTAATCTCAACACTATCACATTGGGAAGTTGGAGAGTTAATTAGTGATGATGATCGATTGATGAAACACCAATATGGTATTATCTGGGTACAGTGTTATGACAACTTCATTGGGTACAGCAAACGAAGTTGTCATAACACTGTGGTAAGTCTTTTGGCTGTCCACTATGACAATTTCCCTTCCTTCATAATCCATTCATGTTCAAGACAGCGGGGGGTTAATGCGAACTGCATGTAAGCCCCTAGCTGGAACATATGTAGACAGCAGGGGGTGAGGAGAAATGCTATGGGCATCGAAACCCCTAGCTGGAACATATGTTCAAGACAGCAGGGGGTGAGGAATGCGACGGGCATAGAAACCCCTAACTTGAACATGAGTGGACAGTCCCGTGTCTCACCCTTTCCCTTCCTTCAATATCCCATCCTCCCGGGGGCTTGCGCAAAATGCCCATTAGAGGCAGACGTGCTCAACGGTTCGGCCGGGGTCTCCTTATCCACCAATAACAACAACATGGTATTATCTGATTTTCACTATAGTTTAATTTTTGTTTTCAAAATAACTTGGTTCATTACCATGGATCAAGGTTTGATCACCAGGTAGGCTATTCTAATATGGGTGAGTCGGTGGCGTAGTGGTTAGCGCGCCGGACTTCGGGACCATGGCAGCGATGTCGTGGGTTCGAATCCGCGTTCTGCCAGTGACTTTTATCAGTACCTTTCACCTTGTACTGTAGCGGCTCACCCCCTTACTTTGTCTAATACGTTCCACGCACAGATCAATAGTCTATGTGGACGGGGCAAAGTAAGGCAAAAAAGGGGTCCGCCAACCTCTTAAAAAAAAAAAAATAAATAAATAAATAAAAATAAATGCAGCGCATTGCGCTGCACGGGCTCACTAGTTGGTATGATTTTCCTAAAACCACAGGTTAAAGATCTAACACATTGGTTTATTTCTTCTTCAGTTATCAGCTGATTTTTGTTCAATTTAAAAATCTTCATAAGGATAACATGGGATCTTTGAAGGGCTCTAGGGTGAAAACCGGATTTTTCCCAGCTATGGGACCAGGCTCCAATCAATTTCTGGTGGCCAAAACCCCTATATTCAATCAAAAAATAAAAAATCCTTGGAGCGAAAAAAAAACTTTGCCTGTACAAACGGAGCTTGTTTTAGAGTATAAGATTATAATCCAACTTTAAACCATATGATACGATTAACTATCTGCTTTAGATAGTTGATTGGTATAAAATGTTACATGAGTGATGTATATTGTCAAGCAGATGATCAGCTGACTAAAAGAAATTATGTTTTTGTTATTGTTTTTATCTTGTTACAATTTTGTAATAAAATTATATTCCTCGAATAATTTTGGAAATACTTCATTGGCGACGAGATTTAAAATCAAAAATGGCCACTGAGGGATCGGGTAAACGTAAGAGAACCCGAGTGAATCAGGAGGAACAGGTTGAAGAGCAAATTCCTCAAGAAATTGTTAGGAATTTGAGGTTCCAATGTGAGCAGTTCAACCCAGACCTCATGGATCCTGATGTATGGCACATCAAGTTTGTCACCAACCTTCGACTCTCAAATGTTCAAGATGCGACCAATAAACGTTTACTGTTTATAAGTTGCCTAAGCACCAATGTACTACAAACTCTTGTGAACCTTTGTAAACCAAGGTCCATTGACGAATTCCAGTATGAAGAACTATTTAAACTACTTTTATGTAATTATAAAACTAAAAGAATAGCAGTTGCAGAGCGTGTGAAATTTTTTTCATCCAGACAAAATGGTGAATCTTTGACGGAATTTGCAAATGCTTTAAGGCAAACTAGCAATGATTGCAATTTTCCAATCGATTTTTATCAGCAAGCTTTAATCACAGCTTTTGTGATGGGGGTAAGTGATACCAACATTAAAGCATCTCTCATGAAGAAAGATTATGATTCACTTTCTGAAGTTTTGGATTTGGCGAATACCTTGTCAACTATTCAAGTGGCTTCTTCCTCTTCGTTATCGACATGCAATAAGAATACCGAATGTAATGCTGTACACTTGGGGCCGTGCTACGTTTGTGGGGGACAACATTTAAAGAAATACTGTCGAATAAAGAACCCTGTGTGCTATAATTGCAAGAGCAAAACTCACATCACAAGAAATTGTAAAGTAAAGAAGAATATCAAAACTGTAAATGGTGAGATTGAAGAGAATAAGCCAGAGAACGTAGCCACGATTTTTGGGGGAGTGCATGATGTTCTTATTGTTGACCACCAAACACAAAACTTTCCAGTCTTAAAATTTGACGTGATGATAAATGGACAAATTGTTTCAATGCAGTTTGACACGGGAAGTTGTGCATCTTTGATTTCTGAAGAAACCTGGAAAACACTATTAAAACCCTCACTGCGTCAAACAAAACAATGCTTCACTTCAAGCGTTGGGTTGTTGGGGGAACTTGATGTTCAAGTCGTTTTTGGAAAGGTGAGTACAAAACTGAGACTTTTTGTTGCTTTTGGAGTAAGCCAAAACATTTTAGGAAGAGACTGGATTTTTAAACTACGCCTACACACAGAATCTCTTTCGAATTTGCAAAAATTAAGTCTGAAACACAATGCATATACTCTACAAATTCAGGATTCCGAACGAAGAGTAAATGAACTTTGTGAAAAGTATGCTAATCTTTTTTCTCCAGGTGACGATAAGTGCTCCAAAGTTCCGGCTAAACTTTATTTAAAGGAAGGCGCTGTTCCAGTTTTCAAGAAAGCCAGGCCGGTTCCTTTAGCATTGCGAGACAAAGTACGTGAAGAATTAGATCGCCTAATAAGTAATGGTGTACTTGAAGAAGTCGAACACTCAGAATGGGCTGCACCTTGTGTAATTGTGAGGAAACCTAACGGAGCTTTGCGTATCTGTGCAGATTTTTCTACTGGATTGAATCAGGCATTGGAGCCACAAAAGTTTCCATTACCTACACATGATGAGTTGTTTGCTAAATTAATAGGGGGACAAAAATTCACTATACTCGATTTATCAGATGCTTACCTTTCAATTCCTATGGAAGAACAATCAAAAAACCTCCTTGTGATAAATACGATATTTGGTTTGATGCGTTACAACAGGTTGTGTTTTGGTGTAGCTCCTGCAACTGCCATTTTTCAGAAAAGAATGTATGCTATGTTATCAAATCTAAGAAATGTTGCTTTCCTTCTCGATGACGTGATCATAACAGGTGAAAATGATGAGGAACATCTGAAAACATTGGATGAGGTATTAAGACGAATCCAAAAAGAAGGTTTTTGTCTGAATCGAGCAAAATGCAAGTTTTTGCAAGATAAGGTCAACTATTTAGGACTGACCATATCCAAAGAAGGAATTTCGACAAATATTGACAAGATAAAACCGATTTTAAACATGCCTGAACCTGAAGATGTTAAACAGCTTGAGACATTTATAGGAATGGCGAATTTTTATTCGAGATTCATTCCGAATTGTTCTGACATTTGTGCACCTCTCAATGCATTGAGGCGAAAAAATGTAAAGTGGAATTGGTCAACAGAATGCTCTGAAGCTATTTCAAAAATTAAAACAGCTTTAACATCAACCCCAGTACTTGTCCCGTATAACAGTAAACTTCCATTGGTTGTAGCAGCAGATGCATCTTCAGTTGGAGTCGGATGTGCAATTTTTAATAGATACCCTGATGGAACGGATAAACCCATTGCATTTGCCTCAAAAACACTAACATCGTCGGAAAAAAATTATTCACAGATTGAAAAGGAAGCCCTGGCTATAGTGTATGCACTAAAGAAGTTTCGCCTGTATCTCTGGGGTTGTGACTTCTTAATTCAGACGGATCATCGACCACTGTTAGCCATATTTGGTTCGATGAAAGGGGTTCCAACAACTACATCATGTAGGCTTCAAAGATGGGCTTTATTTCTGTCAAACTTTAAATTTAAAATAGAGCACTTACCGACGAAACAGTTCGGGAAAGTTGATTGCCTCAGTCGACTACCACTTAATGAAATTGACAATTTCGATGAAACTGATGAAGGATTTAGTACAGTGGTTGGTTTGATTTTTTCAGAAAGCTTAAATGCACTTCCTCTAACTCTCACGGAAATAAAAGATGCAACTGAAGAAGATCAACTTCTCCGTGAGGTTAAAACTTATATCGTGAACGGCTGGCCAACCAAAGTTAGTCCTGAAATAAAACCTTATGAAATGAAGAAGAATGAACTGACGATTCACAATGACTGCATAATGTTGGGAGTAAGGACAGTCATCCCAACAAAACACAGAGAACGAATTCTTACGGATCTCCACGATACCCATCAAGGCATCGTGAAAATGAAGTCTCTTGCTCGAGAATATGTTTGGTGGCCTAACATAGGCCAGTCTATCGAACGGATATCTCAAACATGCGCTTTGTGCAACATGTATGCTCCTCGACAACCCCAAAGAAAATTTTTGACTAGTTGGCCGACTTCTAAACAGCCGTGGGACCGAATACACGTGGATTTCGCCGGCCCTTTCTTAGGCAGCATGTTCTTGCTAGTTGTTGACGCATACTCAAGGTGGGTAGAAATAATTAAAGTCAACTCTATGACCACCGAGACGACAGTTAAACAATTGAAACTACTGATTTGTCGGTATGGCATTCCAAGAACTATAGTTTCTGACAACGGAACGTGTTTTACATCAGCTGATTTCACTACTTTTTGCAAACAACTTGGAATCCGACATGTGACTACTCCTGTACATCATCCTTCGTCTAACGGCCAGGTAGAAAAATACGTGGATACAATGAAGAACACACTCAGGAAGCTGACACAAGAAAAATCCTCCAAAGGTTTAGAAGCGAATCTAAATAATTTTCTTTTTAAATATAGACTAACACCACACGTCACTACTGGTGTTTCTCCAGCAGAACGCTTCCTCGGACGTGCAATGCGATGTCAACTAGATTTAGTGCGTCCAGAAAATACAGCTGAAGAAAGAGAGAATACAGCGACGATGGCTGATAAGAAGAGTAAACAAATTGTAAAAGAGTTTACTGTAAATCAATCTATTTACTGGTCGAATTTCACAAACGGCAAAATGGTATGGAAGAAGGGCAAGATAATAAAGAGATTAGGGAAGAATGTTTGGAGAATAGAAGCTGGTGGACGTATTTTTAAAAAACATTCAGACCAACTTAGATTAAGAAATGAGGAGGAGGAATCTTAACTCAACGGGGGCGTGATGTATATTGTCAAGCAGATGATCAGCTGACTAAAAGAAATTATGTTTTTGTTATTGTTTTTATCTTGTTACAATTTTGTAATAAAATTATATTCCTCGAAAAATTTTGGAAATACTTCAATGAGCATTGCCACAGAATCAGATAATTTTTTTTCCGACTGCGTCCCAAGCTGACAACAATCTAAATAGGTGATTGAGACAAAAAAAAAAAATCTAGTGACAACATGGCCACCATGGTCACAATTGAAATTACCTTGTCAAAAAGCGTGTCATTCAGAAATAAGATTTCATGTTAGTTTTAAATACAATTAAATTCAAGCGAATTTAATATTTTTGTAGAATGAATTTAAACATTCAATATTTAGCATAAAGGTGACACATATTACTGTATTTTGTTGTTTGTGGCATACCCATGTCCAGTGCAAATTAAAAATAACACTGATGAATTACTAAATAAGTTACTTCTCGATTATTCCAATGAAAGCGGCACTGATTTTTTTTTAAGTAGAATAGAAATGGATGTGGGGATTCTCTTTATAGAATTTGTGACAGGCTTGTCTGAGCAACACCAACTAAATCCACACCTTTTTTAGGCTTAGTTCCCGCGGAAATATTTGTCACGTTACTTGTGAGAGAGATCATTTTTCAAATCACCGGTTTTGGGCCATTCTTTTCAGCCTTCCTTTTTTTTCGGTGTTCTCCACTCAACTTGTTTAACCTTTTCCATGGCAAGCCAAAAAACGGCATGCCCCATAACCAGCGAATATAAACTTTTGATACTAAGTGTCTTAAACAAGAGAGTGATAATTTCCACTCTCTTGTAAGTTAGTTAGCTAGTAAGTTAGTCTCTTGGTAAAGTAAGTTTAGATGGTGGATTACCAAAATACTTTTCCCTCGAGGATTTCTATTCAATTGTTGTGGGAAGTTGTTTTTGTTGTTTATTGTTTAAGAGGAGGTTAAAGGGATAGAGCATGTGCTATTAAGTGGCCGTTGCAGTAACTACCGGAATACAGTTCGCATTGTTGCACAACGATTCTGAGGACTTGCTGGTCAAAAATTCTAGCCAGAAAAGGCAGGCAGTTTAAACCTTGCATAAAAGCATATCACTAAACTTCAAAATACAAAGCTCACTTCATTCAGATACCTTTAAAATGATATGTAACATTACATAGGCCAATGAAATAATATTATCAAGTGGCTATCATTTAGGCTAATCCTAATGAATTTGAATGTGGCACTCGTACCTGGTTATATCGCAGATTCTAGTGAATATGGTGACCTTGTGAACTAAAATTTTACACAGATTCAATCACATGCTGAAGAGATACCACCATGTACTTGCTAGTATGAAACAGATAATATATATGCTATTATACTGCGTTTAAATAATTAACACTTTAAAGAAGTATAGTTTCTGAACATAGCAAATAAATTGTCATGAATGATGTTGATTCATCTTCTGGGGCCCAATTTTTCAATCGAGTGAGTAGTGAGTTGGTGAGTTGGCTTATTCGCCTAAAATTTACATCAACCCTGATAATTAAATAAGAATGAAGGTAATTTTTAAGGTCTTTTAAAACTTGCGCATCCAGTAATTAATATTTTTCAGCAGTATTTCAAGGGATTGTTTTATTCACCATTGTAGCATATATGTATAAAAATGTTTTTTGTGCAAAAAATCTCACCAACTCACCCGTTTTCACTCACCTTACAAATCGGTGGTGAGTGGTTTTGGTGAGATAATCTCACGTGAGGTTGAAATTTCTTCTTCATCATCTCGATCTCGACAGGAAATAATTCAATTTGTCAATAACAACTTTCATACTTTTCAAATCGTCGAGGTTATGTTTACTTTAATTAAATAGCCTAAAATGTATATTGATACTTACAATTGTGTAATTAAACATTTAAAATAGAATAAGGTTGTAATTATGCTCTAAATATAACAATGCAAGTCTTTTAGAATCTTTAAATTAATAGAACTGGCAATAATTAATGTTGCTATTGTTTTGACGGTTGAAACCGGATGCTAACGTAAACTTCAATTTTACAATCTCGAGCCAGTCGGTAAGGAGCAAACTAGTGAGATGTAACTCACGACTCACTCGATTAAAAAATTGGGCCCCAGATGTGAGGAGCATAATTTTAAAACGTATTTTCATCAAAGTACATCGCGAGTTGCCCAGCGTTGGCATCGGTTGAATACAATATTTAATGAAGTATCCTCGCGCCCTCACCTCTTCCCTCCGTCATTCAACTCTGAATACACTGTTAAATGTGTCGTACCATCATATATGAAATATGTTTCATGGCTCGGTTCAAAACTACTGAAAAACAGTGCAAGAGTTCCACATTTCTGGCAATGTTTATACCTTTCAGCGTGACATTACACAAATTTTAAAACAAATAATTTCCTTGTTTATCAAGTTAAACCTTTGACATTAAACATTGTTTTACTATTGTTATCAACTTGTAATACTGTAACACATTAAAAACTAATGTGAATGTGTTTAAAATAAGTTTTATTATTGATGTTTTATTTATATTTATATTAATATAATATTTGTTACAGTGCTGTAGACTAACCTGATCTAAATGTATAAAATAATATCCCTTAAGATCATGTTGTAAAAAGATTTTCATAGCACATGAAAAAGGCAACTCATTCTCTAAAGTGCTATTTCATTATTAATTAAGTTTGTTATAGGAAAGTTAAATATTTTTAAACAAAAATGTCCTGCTGCAATATTTTGTATTTAACTACAGAACAAACAAAAACTAACCCCTCTAGTTGTTTGAATACATTTAATAGGTGAGAAGGAGGGTGTTTCCAAATCTTATTTAATTTTATTGTGGTCTACCTTTATTACAAAACAACATCATTATTTGCTCAAAAAACAAACAAAATTGTGAATGTTTTTATTAAAAGGTTTAAAAAAATATTGAAGTGCGAGCACAGTGTTTATTTAAGAAAGCTAGTTCTAAAAAACATTTAGAAAGACATCTAAGTTTTTGTATAATATATTAATTGATTTTTCTATATAACAAAAAGAGGTATAACACTATGGAGTTGTACGAAATAACGGAATGTGACTTTTAACTGATCGCTAGAGCAATATTTTTCAACAAAAGCATTTAAGTTGCTCCATTAGTTATACATCAAGTTTAATGAATCTGCCCTTTTCATCATTGAATATGGCACTAAAAACATCATTTTTCGTATGGAATGCTTTGTTCTAAAGTTCATTATTTAACCTTTGATAATACTCAATATTTTATGTACGTATATAGTTTGGTTTTTATACTTTTTTACAATAATTTTACAAATTTTCACAAATTCTTTTCTTTACACTGAGTAAATTAATTGCAATTTTAATTAATTGTACATATATCAATTCTTCTAGCCATATTATGCTTCATTGTTGGTTTATAAAGCTCCACCCCTCTTTTAAAATACAATAGAGTACCATGTATTAGGTAATGTAGGTACCATGTATTAGGTATCTGTACTAAACTAGGTACTGTAACAATATTTTCTCGAGACAAATTGAAAATTTCAAATATCCCATTAGAGCAGCTTGGGGTTTTGTTTATTTAAAAATTTTGTAATAATGTAATAATGCGACCTGGTTATTTAGTCTCAGGAATTCTCAATTAGCATGGACGTGTTAGTGCAATAATGTAAGGTATAATCAAATGCATCTCTTCACATCATGAAGCAAAAAGGGTTCTTTACTCTTTACCTCACTTTTAATGATGCCAAGCGCATAAACGTGATTGCTTTTCCAAACTACATGGTTATGTTATAAAACCTAACCCATGATTTGAAACTGAAAATTACAAACATGACATAATATCTATAATACATGTTATTCTTATTCTCATTTATTAGAATTATTAACACAATTTTAATTATATTTTTCTTTAGTTTTTTTGTTCAAACAGACCTTCATTGACATTAATAAACTTTGTGCTCACTTTAATAAAATCTTGTACACTTGTTTTAGTGGCTCCTGTTACTCCACTTATTAAATTTGCAGATCTCCAGATAAGTCTTCTGGATAGTTTCCTTTGGGGTTATGAGAGGATTAAAGCATATGAAAACAATCCACAGTATACTGAAAAACTCAAAAACTCTAATAAATAGAATAACAGAGTCACTTTGATAGAGTCCAGAAATTTACTGAAGCTAAAAGGACATTGTATAGCCTACATACATATTAATGGTTGTGGTCTGTTTTAGCACCAAAACTAAATAAAATACCTTACCAAGTACCATTAAAATTCTGTAAATAGTGGTAATAGTTGTGAATAAAAATAAATAGTATAATAAATATATGTTATGATTGCGAATTTTTATTGCAAATCGTGTTTTGCGTTTTAAAAGAAACACCCTGTAGGTCCATCCAAACAAGCTAATTTAAATATGTTCTGATTTTTGTCTGCCTGATGGTTTTTGAATGTTTATTTTAGTAGAGATATCTTGAAACACATTTAAGATGCTAAATAGAAATTTTTGTGAGTGTTACTCACAAATAAATACGCATAAATAAATCTTTGCATTAATTACATTATGAACATTTAGGCAATGAATACAAGCTCTTTGTAGGCTCTATTAACATACAATATACTATATTCAAACACCATTGATGAGGCCTAATGTTTAGAAAAAAATGTTTTATAAAACTTTATTTATACATAAAAAAATGTAATTTATCTTCTAAAATATTGCAAATAAATATTGCAATTATTAAACGGAGAAAATGGGATTTTTATTGACAAATTTGCGTTTTAAGAAGAAAAGCTACATTTGTCAGGTTTTTACCTCACTTTATCTTTTGATTATTATTATACTGGTTAGTTTAGCCTATATGTAGTATATTAAAATTTTTTAATAGAGAGTTTTGCAACATCTGGTAAATCTTACGGTAAACGCTAACGCTATTTTTATATTAGTCAATTTACAGATAATTCCCTGTGCAGAGTGGTGAAAAAGGATAAATAATGTATAATGTTTACCATTGGGCACTTTTGAACACGTTTTTCATAATTTCAAACTGTAAAAGTAGGTAATTTAAACATAAATGAAATAGCGTTTAACGTTTCATTTACTATGTATTCATTTACTTATGTATGAACACAAACCCTGTATGTGCAAAAACTATCTATAGTTGATTTCTTGACTTGCTATTCCATGGATGATTTCAAAATTCCGTCATTTTTAGTGCCAAAGACTCAAAAGAAATTTTTTAAACTATGATTTATACAATCATAGTGTAGAAAATTTCTTGTTGTGGCCTGTTTTAATGCCAAAACTAAAGAAAATACCATCAAGATTCTGTATATAGTGGTAATAGTAATAATTAATAATTTTTGTTATTTAGTCATGCACTACTTGTTATTTAAGATAGGTCGTTATTTTAAACGATATCCTCCTTGAGAATATAGGGGTGGAGGCGAGGGTGTTGACATAAAGTGGAAAGAAGAAATTTAAACTTGTGACAAACACATTCCAGTAGCAGATTTCTTTAATTAATGTTTTTAATAACTTATAATTTCTTTCCGTGACTCATAGTTAGCTATGTTATTTTTAAGCCAACCCTTTTCCTTACCAAGAAGCAAGTTCCAAATTAACTACATTAGCAGTTACAAAATCAGGCGGGTCACTGAAAACGCGATGTTGTCACATTTGACCAAAATATGACAGAGATTGTCAGAAGTTGCGTACTTTGATGCATAAACTGGCAATACTGAGCAACCAGCGATACCACGACCACAAGTTTAGTGACATTCTATAAAAATGATGAAAATCAGTATCATCTAATAAAACAGATAAAAACGTTGACATAAATATAAAAAATATGATTGAATTAATTACCACTGGCAATATGGCAATGTTTCAAAATCATTCACCCGCCTAATTTTGTGGCCGCAACTTTAGTTATAAAGCAACGGTTACAAAGAATATTACAAAACTGATGCACAGGTAGGTCTACACAGAATGTTATTAAGTAAAATTACCAACTGGTATGCAACAGTGAAATAAAACAAAAACATCAGAAAAAAACTGCATAAAAAACCAAAAGGCTTTAGCTATATCACTATTTTGAGACAGGGGTCTTAGATAGTGGGTATTTTAACCTGAATATGAATGAGAGATGAGTGTAGGAGCTAATGGATTATTAGCAAGGATAAACACACCGCTTCCACCACTATTTCTGTCCCATCACAAGTAAGGATCAAGCATAAAAAATGGGCTACAGTAACCTCTTAAAATTTGTCTAAAAACCATTTTCAATTTTACAGACTTGTATTTAGATGCAGTACGTGAATATGAGACTTGAGACTATTCAATGTAATTAAAATTTTACAGTTTTTATATAAATCATCTAAAAAAATTTAACCATACCTTTAATTGAAATTGAGTTGAATATTCTATATTCTGAATTCTTGCGTATACGTCAAAATAAAATTTTTAGGTTAGTTACGTTAGGTTTGGTTTGTAAATATTATGGAAATTTCCAAGCTTTAAGGATCAATCAAATTACCCTGTTTGATGTGTCTGTCAGTAGTGTTGTGTTGGAGGCAGATCGGTTTCAATGCTTGTTGCCATTTATCCGCCAGGGCGGGTCTCTTTGTTTGGCAAAGCCTTACCAGATCAAAGCTTCCCTTCAATGTAACTTCCCAACCACTTGCAGTTCGATGTGTCGACTCAAGAATTTTCTGTTTAAAAATTAACTATTTCTTCTAAATCTGATTATTTTTCTTTTTCTAATTGTTTGTGCAAATTTCAAGAAGGTAATCAAAAATAGATAATGAAATCAAAATAATTTTTTTAGTTCTGACCTTAACATATTATTTATGAATAGATAACTCTATGAAGTGAATTAAAGTTTAAAATTAGGTTTGGTTTTGGATGTTCTGGCAGATATTAGTATAAGACAGCATAGCATAAAAATCAGCATTATAAATGCCTTGTATAGTTGTCTGAAATAGCTTGATCAGAATTTATTTTATATTTTTATTAATGTTCGGGTACCATTATAAAGTAGCCAGTTTCTTTTACATTGCCCATTAAACAGTAGTTATGTATTCCTACCGTATTCAAATTGCAGTATTAAGTATTCCGTATCTCAGAAATTTATTGTTAACAAGCTCAACCTATAACAAGCTAAAGTAATAATAAAAAAGATAAAACTCAAAGACTATTAAAACTACTATTATGAAAATTATAATTTTATAAATTTGGTCTAAAGTAAATAAACATATTTTTAGTCAGTAAATATAAATAGTTATACAATATAAAATAAATTTTAATCTAAAAAAAAAATAATTAAAAAACCGAAAAATACAATTGCAATCCAGATTTTTATTATAAATAGTTTGTCCTATCCTACAGTGGACTGGAGGCCAAAAATGCTCAAGTACCAGAGTCATTATTGCAGCAGAGCCGCGGCCCGCGATACAATGGAAGTAATATTTTGTGTTGTGATATTGTCCGACCCGCCGGATGACTTCTGGGGCTACACAATAGAATTAATCTGTCTCAGGTATTTTAATATTGTCCTTTTTTCTATATAAATCGGTTAAGAACTTTAGGACGTGACAAGAGTATCAATGTTGAACCTTTTGAAACCCCTAACTGATTAATTTTCTTTTTTTGCTAATACACATTTTTTAAATATAGGCCCCCTACCACCTTAAATAATTCAAATTAAAATTAATACTTCTTATATAATTTTCTTCAAGAAATATTCCTTTTAGAGTACTGTTATTACTACCTACAAATTTAGTTTTATCATTTAATTTCAAGAAGTGAAATTAAATTGTTTGTGTCCTTGCAACAACAAACGTGAAGGACTGGATTAGTTATACATACATATAAACAACTAATATCGATGTTTACCTACCTCAATGACCAATCTTGCTAAAACAATTCAATAAAAAAAAAATGGAAGTACTTAGATTTATAGAGAATCTTTTTTGCTAAGTACCCTACAAAGGTTTAAAAATATTAAGCACTATACAAAGCTATCTTAACAAGTATTTAATATTATAAGTAATTTGTAAATATTAATTTTAAATAATAAAACTAATTAAGAATTTACAAATAAACACCTAAAAACTTTCAGAACTTTAACTTCAGTATTTAAAGAACACGTGATTTACCATGTAATCTACTCAAATATCAGTTTACATAGTATGGTGAACATTATTTTATGATATACCATGTTCCCGTGCTATGACAAAATACAAATTCAAGGCTATATAATACGATTTGTGTGTATTTTTTACCAACATTTTATTTTCAGTAAAATTTTTTTATGCTGCTCTAAATGAAGAACCAATTCAGTACTAAATTTCTTTTCTCACTCTTTTTCTCACAGAAGCCAAATAACCTATCTCTATTTGGAAGGGGCTTTTAAGAGGTTTTACTACTTCAATGAGTACTGTCATTCAAGGCTGCACTTTCTGTCACTATTTTCAAAATTAATTTCCAAAAGCTGCTTTTTGAAGTTCAGTGACAATTTTCATCATACTAGGAGGGTGGATTTATAAGTCTATGTTTAGCTTCCATGTAAGGCTTATTTATTTCAATAAATTAATACCAGAAAGAAAACGGACATCTTCACCAACTTCAGTGAACAGTCCCAGTCAACACACAATGTAAATATAACGTTATTTTTGTATAAAAAATGTAAAAGCAAAATCCAAAATCTTTTTCACGAGAAAAAGAAGAAAAAATGTAAAATTAATATAATGTTGCAATTCATAACGTTGTTTTCACGTTTTATTTTTACGATAATTTTACATTTTACTTCTTTTTACAATTATATTTCTCTGATTTTCTACAATGATAGAGTTTGACAGAAATGACTCCAGAGAATTTTAACATACAATACAATACAATTTTCTTTATTGTGCATTCATTAAGAATTACAATAGTGTCAAAAATACATAAATTACAAGTTATTTTTCAGTGTCTTCAAAAAATTCCTTTAGTGAGTAGTAGGGTCTTTCAACTAGCCACTTCTTTAGTTCCTTGTGCAGCTTATTGCCAGTCAAGTTTCTCAGGCGGTCCGGAAGGTGGTTCTTCAATTTACAGCCAGCATAGGATGGTTTTTTTCTCCCACAGAGTAGTACGGTGTACCGGGAGGACGAGCTTGGAGCCATGACATGTGTTGTAGTGGTGTAGATCGTGGTTTATTGGAGGGTTTATTTCATCTACATACATTAACATCTAAATTACGTAAAATTTTTGATGTTCAAAAACTTGTTTAAAATATCCGAAAATGATCTATTTGTTTGTAGTTACTTCAAGTTTGGGTCAACTTCTTTACTTTGACTTAACTTTTTAAGCGCCCCAGCGAAGGCCGAGTTTTAAATGTATAAGTAGTAAATAAAGACTGTGTAGTCATAGTTTAAGTTGCTCAAGAGGTTTGAGCGCTATTTTAGTGCTTCTTCAGTAAGTGTGAGATTGAGGGTTCAAATCTGGACACAAGTAGAATACTTTTGCTATATTTCATTAAAATTATTAAATTCTATTGGTTAAACATAAACTCATTTGTTTATAAATTTTGTTGAAAAAATTATAAATTGTCCAGTGAAAACCAAGTTAAAAATTAAGTGGTACAAAAACATTATATTCACACATTCTTTTAACGTTTTTAACAAGGAAATAAGGTCAAAAATGTAAAAAGGAAACATTATTTTCAAGTCTTTTTTACGTTTCTATACTATCTGGGGTAAGATTTAGTGATGAAATTAGAGCTTTAACAAATTAAATAATAACTATGTTGCTACCCATTATACTGTTTTCTGATGTTACAGTAAAATGTTAATTCCCATCAATTTTATTAATATTTAATAACATTATAGATATTAAACCCCCTTTCAAAATTGGGGTGGAAGTTTTGCCTCAATTCAATCTCCTCAGCCTCATTTACATGTAAATGCTGCCACACATAGTTGAACTGGCTCAGTACAAATATGAGAGCAGAGTTTGGAATGTGAACCACCTTTTGTTATTCGACACTCATACCATCTCTAATTTAAATTAAATTTGTTGTAGGCTACAAAAATAAATCCTGTAGGGGAATGACAAAGTTTTTAACCTTCTAGAGCTCAAAGCCACAGTAATCACTCTATATGTATAGCAATGTGATATTAAATAAACGTTCAAATAAAAATGAAGTTAACGGATAACAGGAATTTCATCAGTGAATTATGAAGGTAACTATTATTTTAAAATGTGTGTAAAAATAATTTGAAATAATCTTTTGTGTATATATTACTTCATCACAATATAGTTTAACTTGTTTAATTTTTTATTATTTAACAATCTCCACCAATCAATAAATAAATCATGTATGGAGAAATCTTAGAAATACTTCTAATATTAAACTTATGAAAATTTAACAATTTCTATATTAGGTAATATTTTAAAATGCTTCTTCCTGTATGCTAAACATATTCCACACTTTTAAAACATAATACAAATTTGACATAGACATTCCTCTTTGCTCTTAGGTACTCACTAAGAAATGTTTTTGCAAATATAGATTTTTTAGTTCTTTAGGGCTCCGCCAAACAGGTCTGGAAAATTACTTGAGGGCCCACGGGGTAGAAATTTGACATGGACGATCCTCTTTGTTCATAGGTCCTCACCAAGAAATAATTTTGTAAATTTCCTTTAGGGATCTGCCCTACAGAACCTCAAAAGTACCAAAGATCCCAAGGGGTTTAAATTTAACGTTAGTTTTCCATTTTGCTAATAGGTGCTCACTAAGAAATGGTTTTGTAAATATAGTTTTTGAAGATCTTTAGGGCTCCACCCCACATGACTTCAAAATTAATTCAGGGCCTTCGGGGTTGAAATTTGACATGGACAGGTTTCCAATAACAACGATTTTGTAAATATCCTTTAGGGCTCCTCCCCACAAATCCTCAAAATTACCATAGATCCTACAGGGTTGAAATTTAACGTAACAGTCGGTTTTGATAATATGTGTTCACTAAGAAACAGTTTTGCAAAAGTATTACTTTATTATCTTTAGGGATCCACCCCACATGACTTCAAAATGACTGTAGGGTCTGGGGGTCGAAATTTGACATAGTCGTTCCTATTTGCTCATAAGTTCTCATAAAAAAAAAGTTTTGCAAAATTCCTTCAGAGGTCCACTTATTATTTGAAAAAGTAATGGCTAATCAGTTAATAGTTTTTTTTGGAAGTAATTTGTTTACTTGATGATGACCGAAATGGTTTCAGATCAGGTAAATCTGTTATTAGTGCCACTATTGAATTTATTGAGTCAATTATTGAATCACTGGATAAGAATAAAATAGTTTTTGGATTCTTCATGGATTTAACCAAAGCTTTTCCCAGTGTTTGTTATAATGAATTAATAAATATAAATACTCTTTCCCTGTTAGGAATAAAGAATATAGCTTTGTCATGGCTTACTAGTTACTAACTGACACCTAGGGCTATTCCATTCCTTGAGAGAATAAAATTAATCGAGTTGCATTGTTAATTTGCTGAGTCCTCAGTTGTGCTACTATGGGAGTATTTATCTTTCTTTTTATTGTTTAGGAGCAAAATTATTCTTGCCTAGACTGCAGACAAAACTATTTAAAAGTGGTTAACATGGATAAAAACCTATAACAGCCATATTTAAATTTGATAAAAATACTAAAATAAGTGCAGCCCATCAACCCACCTGGCCCGTCAGTTGCAGAACACACAGCGGCTTATGTGACATTGACAGCTGCTTTGTTTAATTTAATCAGTTTAGTTTTTTTTCTGGCTGCACTTTTTTTAGATGTTGTAAAAATTTTCTGTCATCAATTATATTGATTTTATGTTGTAAATAAAAAATCTAAGTGGTATGTAATTTGTAAATTAGTTGTACTCTTGATACCAATTTTTCCATACTTTACAAAGATAAATCAGTTTAGCAGTTATAAAACATCATCTGTACCTTAAAAAAATTTATTAGTAGGTCTACAGCACTTCATTAAATTTTTTTATTTGAGGTGCGTTTTCAACTGAGAAGTCTTGAAGACAATTTCATAGGTCCATGTCATATTATACATACTGTAACTTTAAGGACCTTGAGTTTAAACAAAAAAATCCAATGAATAAGAGTTATTGCATTTTTATTATTAAAAATCTTGATCTTTTTTTAATTTGATTTAAGTGTAATGTTTGATTGGCTAGACTTTTGTTTGAGAAGTGGCAGTACACTTTAGTGAAATAATTTTTATTCATTTTCTCATACTTAAGATGTATTTAACGGGAGTGGCAGATCAGTGGTAGAGCTCTGGCATCACAAGCCAGCGGTCCCCGGTTCGATCCCGAGCGACCATATTACACGCATAAACATGAGGGTCACCTCTAGCTAGCCTATGTGACAATACCTTGCTATCTTTAGATCACCGCACAGGCCTATTGGCCCATGGTGACGGGCAGTAGAGGTTTTAAAAAATAAAAATAAAATCTTCTGACCTCTGGTAGGCTATTTTTCTACCACACTACGTTAAATAGTTTTTTATAGAGACAAACATTCTATTTCTACGAAAATGCTCAAATTTCCAGTATGTTGGTTGCAAAAAGCGTGTCTCTGTTTAAAAATTGTTGTAAACCTTATATCTCTCTATAGAATGTAACAAAATCTTAAATTCCCAATTTCTATTTAACGCTTTTCTGTTAAGTTTCCAAAAAAATTTTATGCATTGCCGAGTAAATTTAACACTGGTTAATAAAACTATTAATTCCAAGAGAATTGTTGTAATAGTTTGATCATGTAGCTCACACTATTGAGTGTGTCGGTTCAAATGTGCTCTTATGTGTTTCTTGGAATTAATTTTAGTACAATCGTGGAGGGTTTGAAAATAAGTTTTTTTGTAAAGTATCATTCTCATGGTTTTGTGTAAATGATATGACATTATGTTTAGGAAGCTAAATCTTAAAATCTCAAAACTGTAGGATATACATACTCCAAAGTTATTAATAATCCTGATTTACGTTTTTTTTTCTTTCATTAAAATAAATATAGGGATTAACAAAAAAATTCATTAGATGATTATAAGAGGTAGCACTGGGATATCGGTTGTCGAGATTCTGCAATTGAAAATTCAACTCTCCATTTCAATTAAACAAAGCCTCTGCGAGTGTCAATCTCTTTTTAAGAGCACTTGGGCTTCGCTGGCCTTGACAGATTTTAATTGATTGAAACGTTTATTTCGGATACTACCTTTCCTAAATCAATTTTTTCTGTATGTTTATGGTACCATGAAAATAAATGTTCCTATTAGTTGTAAAGATTGATGTATTACTAAGATTTGTATATATAAAATAAAAAACATCATATGCATTAAAAAAAATTATTTAGAAGTCCGGTGTATTTACAGAATCATCTATTTTAAGTATTTTACTGACATATTTTACAGAACTATTTATTATTATTTTGTTGATTAATATTTTAAAACTGTATATAGTATTTGATGATTTTGTTTCTTACCTGAGTCAGAATCCTTTGGAATTTGGAGTTATGTACCGGTATATAAATGCTTTCATAAAATCATGAGCGCGCATCTCGGAGATTGAACCCATGATTTTGTAATTTGAATTCTAAGACGCCAACTGCTACGACAAGGCTCCGATTAGTATTGTGTTACTGTACTCCGTAAAGAGATTGATGTACTAATATAGTAACATCATTTTAATTATAGTACCGGTACTAAATACTGCCATGCAGTGAAACCATTTGGAAACATAATTTCATTTGATTTAACAGCTCACACAAACATCCGTGTAAACTAAATAAATGAACTTTATAGACTGTTTCATAAACTGAACTTTTTTAGATTAATTTAGACTGAAAAGAATTTCATTTAAAAAATAAAAATACATAATGATCCAGATTTGTTTATTTATAAATGTAGAACATACCACTATTTTTTTTATGTTGGCAATAATGTCATCATGTTAGAAGTCTTGTCAAAAGATGACCCATTTAACTGTGTTTTCATAGGCATTGAGGGGGTGGGTATAGAAGTTAAATATGTAAGCAAGGTAACCTCATTAAATATTTTGTTCAGACATGAAACGAAACAAGGTCGTAATGCTGTACTGTGCGACATCTCTCATTGATAACACAGTTGTAATGATTGATGAGCAAGCCAAGAGGCTAAGTATCAAAGTGATTAATTTCTGTTTCTGAGTGTTTATGAGTGTTTGTAATGTTGCTTCAAATTGAATAAACTATGTTCGCATGTATTTGCAGGGTATTGTAGGTTGCAAAATCGAGTAGTTTTACTGAAGGCTAATAATGAGGGTTATTGTAGGTTTTCACATTTTGTTCTTGAAATTTTTTTAATGAGTTGCCATTAAATTTAACTTTATCAATGTAAAATTTCTAAGAAAGCTAGCTGAATGGCTATTTTCACATGAAGCTATTGAGATTTTGTTTTTGTAAAAATGAAAGTTCATTTTCTGTTTACTTTTCGGGCACACAAATCATTTTATTAATATATTTTCTATTAATTTTTTTATTAAATATTTTGTGTTTACTTTAATAAGCACTACTTACTGGAAATATATTCATAAATAGATTTTTAAATACCTAAAATGTTAATTAGATGGGTTGCTCAGCACTATGCGTCAAGTTGGTAATGGTGTCTCAACATGTTTCAACAAATGAGACACCTAACTACATTTTTTCCATTTATCTTTCAATTAACTTGATATTATATGTAAGTACCAGGAGGACCGAGCTTAAGCTCGGTAAAAATGATTACTTTCGTTCTCACACAAAGCTCGTTCGCTCCGCTCACTCGCCCCTCTTCCGTTTTAAAGACGAGCTTGTTCGCTTTGCTCACTCGCCGCCAAAGGGTGCTGCACTTTGGTATAAATTTCTTAAACTACAGGTTAAAGATGTAACACATTGGTTTATATCTACAGTTATCAGCTGATTTTTGGTCAATTAATGGAAACTTTGAAGGGTTCTAGAATGAAAACCAGATCTTTCCCAGCTATGGGACCAGCTCCATTCGATATCTGGGGGCCAAAACCCCCATATTCAATAAAAAATCAAAAATCATTTGGAACGAAAAAAAAAGTTTGCCCATACAAACAGAGCTTGTTTTAGAGTATAAGATATAGTGTAAAGACATTTTGTATAAACAATTTATTTACTATGAATATGGTTATGTTTTGTTTTATAATAGGAAGTATATACCTTTAATACCTTCATTGAAATGGCGTCCTAAAACTATGTACCTCATACTTTGTTGTACTCTTACATCTTTATCTTATGCTGTAATCAATTGGTGGAAAAATTGTTTAAATTAAAATCTTGAATCTCGAATCTTTATTAAAGAACTAATTAATAAATTTTGCACAGGGATAGAGTGGTTCAGGGATAAACCTTGGCCATACTTTTAGAGAGGAGAAACACTGAGACATTCTGGAATAGAGCGGCTTTGTGTCCGTTAACTGAAAAAAGGACTGATTTCTATACATTTTTAGTCACTTAAGTTATACTTATTAAGTTTTCTCCAATTTGACTTTTAATTGACTATATTGTTTTAAAATTGCCTTTTAGTGTTAGCTATATTTAGTTAATGCATTATTTTTGTTAACAAACACTATTTTAGTGCATTTTCAATTCCTGTTCAGTTTTCTTCACACAATTTAGTTATCAGTTTCGGCTTTAACTGCTGCCCTTGGCTGGGACTATAAGCCTCGCCACGTAACTTGACGAATGAATTTGCACTACTATTCAGTTAAAATTATTGGATAATCAGCTGTTTCATGAAAATTAGCATGTAACAGAAGCTCGATGTTTTTTGAAAAGTACCCCCTCTCCCCCCCCCTCGCCCAACCCATCTGTTTTTGGCTTTTGTCAACTTATGTGGCGAGACTTATACTGGGTTAGCTCCTAGCTCGCAAAAATACAAAACTAATTAGAACATCTTTGCAAGGTAAAATTTGCTGGGGCAGGCTTATTGTTTAAGGACTTAAAATCTGAATACAACAAACACTATTGGCCATGATATCCAAAAAACACAAAAATTACACCAATGTTGGGGAAACATATAGAATATCTTGTGTTCCATTATAGATGAGGTTTTTTATATCAACCTGCTGATAATTTTTTTAAACTAACTGTGTTGAAGTTAAAGTTTCATATTGCTTTTATGACAGTGTGACTTCTTTTCCACGTGTTTTTTTTATCAGTCTTGTAACTGTGGGAACGGATGAATTCAACATAAAAATGCTCAAACTTGATACCTCTGGTTCCAGGATGCTTAGGTTAAATTATCTGCAGTGTGGAACTTAATTTCAGGTAGTTGTGGCAGGGACAACATGAATGGTTGGTGATCACCACCCGCTAATGGATCTTTAGTGTGTGCTGATTAATGCTGCCAAATCCTGAACACTTTTTCCTTTTAACAGTTAAATGCAGATTGAAGTTTTGTATTCAAACAACTTAAAATTTGAAACTTTTTAGTTTTTTAAAACATGAATACTGTATTTTTATAACACTAGTGCACGTGTTGCTCGAAATCGAGCAATTATTTTGATAAGATAAAAATGTTACTTTTAGTTCTGAATCAATGACATCCGACAATCCAATATTGTGAATATCTGTAATCACCAAAAATGACATGTATTTACAGCTGTACATTAACAGATGTTTAAAATGCTTTATTCAATCCCAATGTTATTTTAATGGGAAATTTTGAGATTTCAACGGTGGACAGTGCCTTTATTTTCAATCCGATTTTCATCAGTTATTGGCAGAAACAACTACAGATCCTGAGAAACGTTAGTGCTTTTTGATGGTTTGATACTGGACCCAGCTGCCTTTGGTCATTGGGCTATTAATTAATGATCCTGACAAATAAAACAGCTGATATTTGTCAGTAACAAAGCTACACCTCATCTGATCCATCACAATCATCACACTCACCCCTTCAGTCATACTCACCTTAAAATACGCACCACAGAGTGCGTCGGTGTTTCAAATAAAGTATCTAAAGTATCTAAAAAGTATCAGACCAAGCCCTATCCAACAACACCAAAAATTTAAAAATCGTTGAAAATTGTGGGAGGAGTTCTGTACACAAAAAATCCTTAGCGTATTAAATAAGTATATACTTTATTGGAATATGTTGAACCAATAAAAAATTTGTTACATACTTTTGACTCACTGCGTAAGATAGATGGTTCATAGTAAATTGATTAAGTATTATTTAAAGATCTCAGTTTCCATTAATGACAAAACAATGATCCAATTATAGAAGGCAGATTATCCACTTGAGATGGCACAGGAATTTTCCACAATGAAATCTTGAACAATACTAAACTTGGATTTCAGTATTGTGTCTGTTGAACTGGTCGGTCCTCTGCAATTAAAGCATACGTTTTTGGAGCTTATGTAATTTTTATTTTTTCCTAAGAAATTAATAGTGTTATATCCTCAACTGATATACTGAGTTGATATACTGGATAACAATTTTAGAAAATTCCTTCAGGGCTCCGCCCCACAGGCCATCGATGTTTCAATATAATGTTATCCGCATGGCCAAATTTAAATACAAATTAGAAAACCTGCACGGTTGAAATTTGGAGTGATCTTTTTTTTCTTGGATGCTAAAAAAAGTGCTTTAAACATCCCCTTTAGAACTCCGCCCCACAGAAGCTCGCAGTTACTGTATAGCCTACGTGTTGAAATTTGACATGGACGATTCTCTTTGCTTATAGATACTTATTAAGAATCTGTTTTGCAAATATAGTTTTTGAAGCACTTAAGGCTCCGCCCCACTGGACTTGAGGATTCCTTTAGGGCCTCCGGGGTTTAAAATTGACATGGACGTTTCTCTTTGCTCATGGGTGCTCCCTAAGTAACTGTTTTGCAAATATAATTTTTGAAGCACTTTAGGGTTCCGCCCCACTGGACTTCAGAATTACTTTAGGGACTCCAGGGTTGAAATTTGACATGGACGTTTCTTTTTGCTCATGGGTGCTCCCTAAGAAACGGTTTTGCAAATATTGTCCGGGGTTCAAATTTGAATCGGACGCTCTCTTTGCTCATAGTTACTGACTAAGAAATAATTTTGCAAATTTCCTTTAGGGCTCCACCCCATAGAACCTCAAGGTTACCATAGATCCTAGGGGTTTGTTGTTGCTGTTGTTATAACTACTTTTGGGCCTCCGGGGTTAAAATACGAATCGGACGTTCCTCTGTTCATAGTTACTGACTAAAAAACGGTTTTGCAAATGTAGTTTTTTTTTTTAATTCTTTAGGGCTCCGCCCCACAGGTCTTGAAAATTACTCTAGGGCTCACGGGTTTGAAATTTGACGTGGACTTTCCTCTTTGTCATAGATGCTCACTAAAAACTGACTTCAAAATTAATCCAAGGCCAACGGGTTTTTAATTTGACATGGACGTTCCTCTTTGCTCATAGGTGATCAATAAGAAACAATTTTGCAAATTTTCTTTAGGGCTCCTCCCCACAAATTCTCAAAACTACCGTAGATCCTACGGGTTGAAGTTTAACGTAAACATTCCGTTTTGCTGATAGGTGTTCACTAAGAAACAGTTTTGCAAATATAGTTTTTGATGTTCTTTAGGGCTCCACCCCACATGGCTTCAGAATGACTGTAGGGCCTACGGGGTTGAAATTTGACATGGTCGTTCCTATTTGCTCATAGGTTCTCAGGACCTTTTCTATTTAAGAAACCTTTACTCACTAAGAACAGGTTTTGCTTCAGAGCTCCACTTACACTACTTCATTGTTTCAATGTCATTCTTAAGGAAGTAGATTTCGTTGCTCTTAAAAACGATTTTATTACCTATAAAATAACGTACCTATCACGTGCGAAGCCGTGACGGGCAACAGCTAGTAGTATTTATAATATCAATTGTATCCATTTTATTATATGTGAAAATTGGTTTTCCAGAATATGCAGCGTAAATTAAATAGTGTTGTTGGTGGTTTGATAACAACTGTTAGACTATGGGGGGGCGAGGGTGTATTCTGATAAAATGATATTATCTTCTTGGAAACAAAGATGCTCGTCTTCCATTCTCAACAAACATACAGGATTTCTTCCTGATTTCAAACTGGTACATAATCAATTGGTTTTTAGGTAGATAAGCCTTTTAATGTTACTATACTTAATTTTTGTCTTATCATTTTCATTGCAAAATGTGCCTAGGACAAAATCAATTAGCTTGTAATGGTAGTTTTTTTTTTTTTTTTTTTTTTTTTTTAACAGATTTAAAATAAAATCCTTATTAAAAACTTAAAAACAACTCATAACCATGTAGTTTGGAAGGCAAATAACTTATCATTTACATTGCTTAGTAGTGTATAATAAAACGATATTGCAGTATTTTCTGAAATGAAAGATAAACTGAGTGGAATGCCAGGAGGAAATCACGACATGAGGCGGGGTGATTCTCACATATATTGGCAGATCATTTATTTCCTGTTCTCAACCTTCAGATCTTCCATCTAGATTTAAATTTTTTATATTTACTGACGTATTTATTGGATTACAAGTTTTTATTAATTTTTTTAGTTCTCTAATGTTAGTTCCCAAATATATAACAGAAAATAAATTTTTAATTTGAGCTATTATAAATATAAAAAGCCATTGTACAAAGGAGCTGAAATTTTAATAAACTACCTGAAGAGCTGAGAAGATAACCCGCCGAACGAGACCTTTAAGAAGGAGCTGCAGACAGGGCTGACAGATACACCTTTTTACAGTACTCTGAGTGAAATTTCTCAAATTGGAATAATCTTAAACCCTTTTGTTTTTTATTCCTTTATTACATGTGTTGATGCCACCGCTAAACTCAAAGATTGTGTAAATAAAGAATTTTTGACTATTGGCTGTATATCCTATTTGTGAACTTGAAAGGTTTGATAGTACACTATATCACTATTTTGAGACAGGAACCTCAATTACCCATTGTAATTGTTCACAAAATTTATTTTTTGTTTTCAGTAGATTAGTTTTTATATACCATAACTGTTTTATCATGTTACCAGATATAGAAAAATTAACCTCACAAGAGAGAACATATGTTTTGCTAAATAAAAAGAGAATTGTTTTATAAAATAAAATGATCTGTTTAACTTTGTATGATTTTGCTATGTACATGGACTGTAGAACAAGTCCGTGGAGATAGAAAAAAAATATTTCAGTGCTGGATACTGGTCTAAAAGTTTTTTACACTGCTTCTACATCAAAAGGTATAAATTTTAAATAAAGTCTTCAAATTTCTAATAATATTAAATTTTATTGGCGTATTGTGTCACGTGTATTGTGAAACGCCAATAAAATTTAATATTATTAGAAATTTGAAGACTTTATTTAAAATTTATTCATTTATTTCTAATAAGAAGAGCTCGTGCAGAATGATCAAAAGGTATGTACAAAACCTCCGGGAGACACTCTCTCAATAGTCCGGATCACCCCCATATGACGTCATCAAAATGGCGGCCCACCAAATTTGCAGTGTTTTAGTTAAATACTTATTACTGCCCACCAAGTCAACCAATTTTGACTTTGAATGTGTCGTTTTGTAGGTATTGGAATTCTGCAACTGTTAATACCCTTAAAATACCCATACTCTTTTTTTATAAATAATAATTTAATAAAATAATTGGTGTTTTTCATTAATTTTTGCTATAATATTTAATATACAGGTGGAAAATGTCTCAAAACGATTTAATACTTTTAAAAGTATTTAAGTAACAAAACTAAAACTTAACAAATTGATTTTGAGTGACTAAGACTACTTCCTAAAGTATTTGGTATCCTTGGACCTCTAAGGTGAACGGTCCACAAGGAGTCAGAAGAAAATCTTAAATGTAAGCATAAGTCAATATGTACATCAAATTAACGGTCTCGAAGAATAGAGAACAATGCCGCAAACCCGGCCTCAAAAGGATGATCGAGTCAAAAATGGCAGGCGATGAAACTTTAAATTAAAATCATATTGCTGAAAACAAAAAATGCAATAACTACCGATCCACTCAACCTTTTGAGGTCGCGTTTGTGGCAAATTCCTCAGAATGCAAAGCCCTTTAAAATGATGTATCATATGACGTAATCCAATGAAGTTTTTTTGCAAGACTTCCTTTAGGGACGTCCCTAGTAGAGGTCGTCAGGAAGACTGCCTTGGGCTACGTCATATGACATATCATTTTGAAGGGCTTTGTATTTTGAGCGATTTGCCACAAACCAGACCTCAAAAGGTCGAGTGGATCGGGAGTTACTGCATTTTTTGTTTTCAGCAACATGATTTTAATACAAAAGTTGATCGTTTACCATTTTTGACTCGATCATCAAAAAGAGTATGGGTATTTTAAGGGTATTAACAGTTGCAGAATTTCAATACCTACAAAACGACACATTAAAAGTCAAAATTTGTTGACTTGGTGGGAAGTAATAAGTATTTAACTAAAATACTGAAAATTTGGTGGGCCGCCGTTTTGATGACGTTATATGGGGGTAATCCGGACTATTGAGAGAGTGTCTCCCGGCGGTTTTGTACATACCATTTGATGTAGAAGCAGTGTAAAAAACTTTTAGACCAGTATCCAGCACTGAAATATTATGGCTCTTTTTGGAGCTATCTCCATGGACTAAACTTAGCCCTACAAAGAACACATCAATCTTACTAAGGCGTAAGTTGTGAATCACTGTAGTAAAATGGTTGGCCTTAAACCGCAAATGGTTAAACTTCTTGAGGTTAGTTGACCTCACGGAGAAAGTTATTAGTTCATTATTACGCTGTCACACGTGCTGCGAAAAGGCTTTTGGTTATTGGAAGTTACTGTGGACCAATACACACATAAACTAAGTGAAACTTAAGTGCCTCGTGCTGACATAAAACATATCTTTCTATAGTTATTGGCCCAAAAAAAAAGACAAATGGGTTTGTGGTCTAAATAATTTTTTTATGTATTTAATTAATAAGTAAAATTGTAACCCGGTCACCACACTAAATCTATGTTCTGTTAACAAAACCACTGGAAATTGTAATGGTATATGGTTTTGTTGTGCTTAGTAACAGGGATTTCAAACCGATTGTGTACGCCATTTTCTGAATTTATAAAAAGGATGAAGTTACGAGAAGTATCTAAATATCTAGCTGTACAGTAACGTTTCACAGAATATCGGTAACCAATTTATTTACTGTTGATCAGTCACTTTACATCTCAACTCACCTAAGCAGAACATAATGCTAATGATGCATGAAATCTATCAGTGAATCTCTTCAACCTTAAACGTGTTATTTTACGATTTATAATATGGTTTTCTTAAGCACTTTTACGTTTTACATTTTCAACCCTCGTTTTACTATTGATTTTTTCTTACATTAATTTATACATTGTTAATACCCAAATTATCCTGAACTATTTTTGTGCAATAGTTGTAAAATTAATAGAACTACCTGCTGGCCAAAATACAATGTGTGAATACTATCAAGCCGTCATATTGTAGCAGACATTTCTAACACCAGCAAAGTGAGTCAATAACAATAACCATTTAAGAACAACGTTTTCCTTTTCATGTCATTTTTTGCTTTTAAAAAATCTCCCTCGCTATTAGGTTTAAGATAAATTGAAGTGAAACTTTTCGTGGAAATGTTGGCAGCAGTGACAAGGCTTTAGGCGATTTCTTGGTATCGGCAAGATCTTTTTTTTTTAGTTTTCTTTGAAACAAATATATTATTATGTGTAGTCTATTTTTGGTGTTTTCTTGCAGTTTGAATTTGTTTTGATGCTTTTGTAAATGATGAAAATAAAATCATTTAATAGAGAGTTTTTGCACATACAGTAAATGAATACGGTAAGTGCTAAACGTTATTTAAATTGTGTTTGATTTAGGTACTTTTGTTCCTTGTAGGTACAAAAGTTCATTGAAAAGTGATCAATAGTAACTATTAGACACTATTCATACAGTTGAACTATCCTGTGTAACGTAATATACGTAAATTTCACAACTTAAAAATAGCGTTTACCGTAAGATTTACCGTGTGTTGCAAAAACTCTCTAATATGTGACGTATTACATAAAGTCATATATAATGCAAAAAAATTACTATAGTAATCCTGATGGATTTAAAAATACCTCATTTCCTTTTGTAAACATTTTACATAAACTGTTACATAAAAGATTTTACACGTTAACATATATGGCGATCGTTCTGCGTTAAAATATAACTTTGAGTATAAGCTTAAGTTTAACTTAAAGCAAAAATTATACATTATCTGTGCACTGTCAAATACCATATGGCCAATTAATCTTTGGACTTGTGTTGAACACATTCTTCTAAGGTTTGAAGTTGTCACGACTTAAAATGGTGTACGGAATATTTAAAAATCATTTAAATGCTGAAACGTTAAAATGTATTTATTTTATGAGATAGTTATGCTTTTCCACCTGTTTGAGCCGTGATTAAGTGAAGCTAACACATGCCAACTGGTCAGTGTGAAAATCTGTGAGTGTAACTATTACTATTAAATATTTATTATTTTATTTAATTCAATCACTATAACAATACCTTTCAAAATTGGATTTTTAAAATTTAGATTTACATAAAAATCATCTATAAAAATTTGTGCTTACAAAGCAAATTCTGCTATTTCTTAGATAGAACTTATTATTTGTATAATTTACAAAGACCCCCAAAATTACAAAGATGAAAAGCCCCGTTGATGTCAAAATTTGTTAACTTTGTTGAAAATCCAGTTTCTGATTAATTACAATACATTATCATCTTTGTTTGAAACACACATCAATTATTACCAACAATACTAATACAAGAAATACAAAGTTTACAAATTCACAAAAAAAAAAAAAACACTACCGTATATGAGTAAAATTTACTCTTATTGTCCTCTGATTGTTTTGTGTAATATGATTTCCACAACATGTTGTCCTTGTTGTATAAGTAATATTCCAGTTGTATGACTGATGATTCTGTGTCATGTTTCAGGTATGTTGGTGTGTTATACTGTCAATATACGTAAGTTACATAGTATCTGACATTAGCAAAATTTGACCTGAATTATGGTGTGCTCACTCTTTAAGCCCTTTAGAATGTGCAAAAATTAAATAAATTCAACCCCTCCCCCCTTATGTCATTTATGGATTTGCTACATAATTTTAAGACCTTTTTTAATCCTTGAGATTTCCTCTAAACCCAACAGTTATTGAGCTGGAGACAATTTAACACAGTTTACACCGTTTAATCCATTTGAAATAAACTGTAACTTTATTCCCACTCTCTTGGATGGGTAATTTAAATCCTCTTAATCCGAAAGCGCCCTGATGAATAATAAATATATTTCTCTTAAACGACGGGACGGGTGAATTTCTTGAGTAAGGTTCACAATCAGCATCATGTACCCTTTATTTAATTCTGTTATCAAGCTATAAAGAGGAAATAACTACTGTGACAACATCAGATCACGTTTAGTATAATAACTAACAGCTTTGGAAACTTTTCAAGGAAACTATGACGCAAATTTAATGTTTTTATTTACGAGGAGTAAAAGTTTATTAAAACCTTGTCGAACAAAAGATCAAAACTTAACCATTCTAAAGCCTCTCCATTGTTACAAAGTTAATTTACAGTACACCAGAATATAACAAAAGGTCCTTCGCATAATTTTATTCCTCTGTAATTGTATTTTTTAATATTAAATAACGTCTGAACAATCATGTTGCATGTGTTTTTTTACATTCAATTCTTCATTGACATTTTACATTTGTTATGTTCTACAATTTTGATTAAGGCTTTAACTTTCACATTTACTTGTCCTTTTTCTATTTTCTTAAAAATTTAAGATTTTTGTTCAAAAACCTTTCAAATTTAAATCTCATAGTTAAGTTTATTAAAAGGTATAAAAATTTATTTTAATTTGTGTTTATCTAAAATGATCAGCTGTGAGTAAACAACAAATTTAAGGAGCCATTTTTCCAGCTGTTTCTATTAATGAGTGTTGCCGGGGCCTATGATAACAAACAAACCTGTATACTCTCCCCCACCTCCAAAGTCACGTGACTAAATGCGGCCAATCTGATTTTTCAGATTCGTTGTTGCCTTGGTTTGTATGAAAAATTGGCCATAAGAATAACATTAGATAGAAATTTTGAAGTCCTGTGGGGCAGAGCCATGAAGGAATTTTGCAAAACCGTTTCTTAGTGAGCATTTTTGAGCAAAGAGCAGCATTTTCAGCAAAGCATCCATACCAAATTTCAACTCTCTATACCCTATGGTTAAGAAGATTCTCTGATACGTGAGTGAGTGCTTTTGACAAATATATATGTTTACAATATTGTAGATATTGTAGATATGTTTACAATTTTACCCTTGATTTTGAATGTGTTCAATAATATTAAAATACTGTAATACGTTTTTATTTTGTATGTTGTACTAGGAATTACTGCAGCAATGTTAGTTATTCTATTGAAAGCATGGTTTTTCAAAATGTACAAGATGCATATGGAAGAAAGTGAAAACTGATAAACTCGGGCTCGAACAACGTGAACAGTAACTCTTCCAATCCAGCCCCTGGCTTTAGCTTTTGTCACTTTAGTGCCATTAATATTACTTTGAATGCCTCTTTGTGTATTTTCTTTTGCCAAGTTATTGATGATAGAGGTTTCTTTGTGTTGAATTGTTGAATCTTCTATGTGTTTTCAATAAAAACCTTAAATCTGGTTATTGTAATATATTTGTACTCTATGTCATAAAGACAAATGTTACAAAATTAAAATACAAGGTGTCCAGCTTTCTCCATTAAAACTTAACTGTCTTATTCAGGAGGTAAAAATAAGTGAAAAATACAACGAAAATGTGTCATGTCTCAAATTGTTTTCCGTCTATCTGTATGTCATTTTTTTATTAATTCTTCGATACAATTAAAACTATTTGAGGTCTTTTATTCACTTTTGGCTACTATTAGGTAAGTCATGGCCTGAAAGTACACGAACATCTCTAACTTGCACTGTTTCAAAATGTTGGCCATTTTATATTTTCAAACCAAGATACTTTAAAAAACGAGTTATTTTAGAAAGATTTAACAAGATGACTATCTTAATACGCTATCTTAATAGCCTGACAGCATTTTGAGCTCTTTTTTTGCCTGATAACATCATAAGCGAGTTGTCACATGTTTGATTCTTGAGATTCACATTTCCGATTTTGGTTGGGGAATGTGCTTGCCCTCTGGATACAACTTGAAGCAAAATTTACCACCAAGTTAAACTTTTTTAGTATATTATTAACTCTTCTACTCAATTAAGAGCTTTACAAATTATAATTAACTGCTATGTTCTAATGAATTTCAAAGTATTTAGAAAATGTGTGAGAGGTATTTCACGTGTAAACTGTTCAGCAGTGAGATGAAAGAAGTATTTAAGTCTGCATGTAACAGTGTGAGCCACTTAACTGAATAACAGCTTTGAGGCGAACGAGAACGAGAACCTCTTACACTCTTGGTCTCATTACTCATGTTAATTGTGTTCTTAGCTTCTCTCTTTACCGTAACTACTTTCCTCGATGACTGGAAAAAATTTAGAAACATAAGAAATTTTGATTGACAAAACAATCGTATGTTTCCATTGTCAAAATTGTAATTTTATCAATACAAACCAATCATTATATCATATTTGAACAGATTACTGAGATTGAGTATTTTTGTAAATGTGTACCATCATGTTGCATGCTAGGCTTATTATTTGCATACTGCTAACAATGTAACATATACTAAAACGACCGTTTTTGCTCTCCACATGGAAAACCAATTTTTAGTACACTCTCTCTTATGCTACTTTAGCTAATTCAGTTCATTCATCGGGTGAAAATTTTTAAAAAGTTGCATTCAAAATCTTTTTTGTATTGTCCTTCAATAATCAATCACTCTCCAACTGCAGTATATTGTTGTTATGGACAGTGTGATAGGCCTACCATACTTACTAAATAACTGCCAAATTTGCGTTATAACCATGTTTTACAGGATCTATGCTTAAAGAGTTCCAAAGACAAAGGGAATAAATGACTCAGTGAGTGTTAATTGAAGAAGAGCTTTACTCTAGATTTTAACACCTCTTCTTACTGCTTTATCCTCGTTGAGCATAGAACATGCTGATTGTTTGGTCGATTTAATTTCAAGGGGCTTATTCATCTCTTATTTTCCGCGATGTTTGATAATGCTTTTAGATTAAACAATTTAGTAAAATACATCAATTTAAAAGGAATTACAAAACTTAAATTAATTACAAAGGAATTTAAATTAAATAAATATCTGTATATTTATTTTTACAATACCATAAAAAGATAAGCATAGTTAGCCTATTTTTATGCCCCAGTGTCATTTTGTCTTGACAGTAACACATGTACAAAAATACGGTTTTTAAATGTGACTTGGTGGTTAAGATTATAAATATAATGGCACATTGTTATAATTCTTACCAAGATAATTGTTGACTTTTGGACAAAAAGGGGTTACTTGACTTTAGTTATTTCACAGAGTTAATAAAGCAGTATTACCGTTTCCTTAAGACTATGTTTCCCCACACACAGACCTGTAGTCTTGTAGGGAATATTTTCCATTTATTTTTTTTTCTAATGCAATGTCTGTAATTTTTTTAAATAAATTTATTGTATCTTTTACCTTGTAAGTTAACCTTGTTTTAATCATGTATTTGATATGTTCCCATTTCCATTGATATAATACAAAGCATATTAAGGATTCATTTAATTTTACTCTGTTTATACATCAATATAATGTGAAACATCAATCAGTTAGTGTTCTGGTGTCTACTCAAAGGCCCGGAACGTTTACTGATCACAAAATTCAGCTTCTTGCAAACAAAGTTCGCTCCACCTTCCCCCTTCACATTCCAAACACGCAATATCCCGATATCTGCTATCGAACATGCGAGAGCTCACTGCTGTAATGAAATATTTGCAACGGTAATACATTCTGCTTTGAACGTTCAAAATTGGGGTGAAGGATTTAAAGGAAATTAAGTAAGTTTTTGGCTTAAAAAAATCACTATAAAAGAATTGTTAAATTTATTTTCTTTTGACAGTTTGTGCTATCATTACTATTTAATTTAAATAAGCCTTAATTGTAATAATTCCAATAGCGATACCGCTGAAATTGCTGCAATAAAATGCATTTTTTTTAGTTTAGTCGTTTATTTTAAACACATATCTTGCAAATTTTGCTTAAAATTGCCGCCCCACATTGTTTTCTAATGGGACATTTAATTATTGATATATTTACTAGCCAAGGCTGGAAATTTCTTTTTTGTGTTATGAGATTTCAAGACTCTTAATAAGTAAAGACAGTTGCATACTTGCTTGGATAAGTTGTGTATTGTAACTGTAGAACAGTATTTACTTTTTTGAGGTGTTGGACCTGATGGATGATTCTGCTTGTAGGAATTTGTTGTATAAAGTGTCAAAGGTGTTAGCAAATTTGCTATTGATTTTTAATCAGACAATTTTAATTTAAAGTACTCTACAATACTCAACAGTTTGTTACTGCCTGTACTATTGAAGATTCTCAAAGTTTTTTTTTTATAATTTATTTTGTTTATATGACTAAAACTTTACATTCTGGGCAAGGCATTAGATTAAAGCTTATCGCTTCTAATCTCATATTATTTTCATAATACAAAGCTGGCGAAAAGGATGGATCGAAGATGGATCGTACTTGACACTTTAATTAACACCTGATCTAATTGGGTTGGGTCACATCCACGGCTAGCGCTAGCAATTCTCCTTCTTTCCTCTAAGAAACCCACATTATTATTGAAAAAAAAACTGTCTCATGCTTTATTTGGACACTTCATCATGTGATTTTAAAATATGACCTTCTATCTGACTACACATACAATAGATGTCCACATTGTACTAAAATATCTGAATGAGGGTTTAACTGAAAGGATTAGAGTTGTATAAAAGTGATATTTTTCACTAATAATCCAGTCAAATACATTAAAAGTGTAATCATTAAGCATCACCTATTAACACGTTGGCTACCGAACGTCACACATATGTGACGTAATGTTAAAAGAACCCCTTAAATATAGACCAGCGTCACATATATGTGCCGCTCAAGGTGTTTCCAGTGTACCGACGACACATATATGGGACGCTCAGGTCAAATCCAGTGTACCTACGACACATATATGGGACGCAGTCACGGTTCATTTAAATGACTCGCCACGCCCATTTGGTCCACTGAATCGACCTAAAACCTGTTTATCGGTCTATAGGAATGTGTGACACACATGTGTGTCGCTTGGTCTCTGGGTAGGACCTCAATTTGATTTTTTACAGATTTTCAAAGTTGGCCATATGGTCTGCTCAAATTTTGCCATTAGTGTTTGTTTACTAAATATTCCAGATGGCGTTTTCTATTGTGTGACACATTGTCCTGTATATTTTAGTATTTTTTAGTGTAGTAAAACTATTCTTCATTTATTTCCAAGTCATCCAACTCATGACACATATGTGAGACAGTCGGTCTATAGTAAACAAACATAATACAAAATATTACTATAGACCAAGTCACACATATGTGACGCAATAAAAATGCTAAAAGAGTACAAAAATAAATTTTTTCCCAACTTTTATGAGCAAATATATATGTTACACATCAAATTATATTAAAATAGCGAAACAAAATTTTTGGTCTCTGGATTAGTGATAGTCACAATGACTCGGTCTGTGGTGAGAGATCGAGTACTAGGATCGGTCTGCTGGGAAGTCCCGGCGACCCGAATTTCCTACCGTCGGTAGCCAACGTGTTAAAAGCAAATCATACAAATGGCTTAATATAACGGATTCCAATTGTCTTCATAATTTTTATGTTCAGTTAAATACAGACTCAGCTCTTTTAAACATTATTGCTGTTGACGAAGTCTTAAATTTAGTCAAACACTTTTAAGAAACTTTTAAGAAAAACTTTAGGCTTATTTCAAAGTTTTCTTTTTTTAAATTTTTTTAAATCTAATTTATCTATGTACACATTTGAAATTATTATCAAGTTGGAGTAAACATTTGAAATCATTTTATTGCATGTAATTGTCGGTAAAGTAGGTCAAAGTAGGTGAGAGCCACTTGGCGAATTACACCTTTGAGGGCGAGGAGCCCACACTCCTTACATCATTAGCGGCAATAAGCTGCAATCTCGCCCCGTGTTCTTTATTACCCTGATTTATTATTTCAATACTAATTTGGAAACTGCATGGAAATACATGTTAATATCCAGGTGTAACAAAATTTTTTATCGTTTTTTAACGTGGCTTCTACCCCTTTTAGGATTAGTCCAACCCTTCACTAACCGAAAGTCTTTGCTGTCATTCTTAATCATCCGGGTACAATCTAGGTGCATTGATGAAGAAACCCATTAAAAATCTGCATAAATTTAATTTATTGACCTCAATTGCAAGACTTTTTCTTTCGCGATCTTACATTTCAAATGTACTTTAAATAAGGTTTTGTTTTTATGATTTTTTGTACACACTTGAGGCATTTCACGTACAACTATTCATTTGATTATTCATCCTTGAAAATATTATTTGGGAACAATCAACAGAGTGGATTCTGTTTTAATCAAAGAGTTATGTATGGATATAGTATTCATAAACACAGTGCATGTTTGTGAGGGTGTAATAGAAACATGAAACATGCAAGGTGCCTACACCCCTGTATTGTGCTCAGTAACAATGGGAATCTTAATAAGCCAACAGTAATTGCTGTATACAGCATATACTAAACATTCTCTGTATTGGACCTTGTCCCATTAAACATAGTTTATACAAAAAGTATTTTTTTACTCAATAATGTTAAATATAAACTGCCAGTGAAAAGTTATATTTTACATATCCCTTGAAAATTCTAAAAGAATTGGGATGTTAGGCCTAAATGTGAAAGCTGGATTAACTGATTAAAGCCTTTCTAAACTTTTTAAATCTATATTACTTTTAAATTCTTTGAAATATAATTATTTACTTTTAATTAAATTACTAATAATATTGTACAATAAAGTTCTTCATGCCCCTAGTATTATTTCTTTCTCATGTTTCGCCCAGTTATGTCTTTTAACTCAAGGTATTGAACGTACATTTTGTTTGTGGAAAAAGCTATGTTTGTTCTGTCATTTTTATTTTTATTTTATCACAATTGACATGATATATATAGTCTGAGATTTCACAGGCTGTTACCAAGCCGTATAGTATTTTTCATAGAAAGAAAGGCAGTCCTTCAATCCAGGATCGTAAAATGTCATGATATGAAATATCAACATGACATATAAAGGTCAGACTCAAATTCTCTCCTCTTCCTGTGTGGGTATGGAGTTGCTTTGTTTGTTATGCTAATATATTGTCTATCTTTCTGCAAACTGATTGAAATATTATTTTTTTATGACTGATTATAATCTCGCTTATTTATTTGTATTTTAGTATTTAAAACAGCAATTTAAAACTGTATCAACCGTACGTTTTTAGAAAAATAATGTATAATCATCTAAAATTTGATATATATTAAAATTTTTAGCTATATCAAATATACCGTAAGTTACATTTGAATTTTTTATGACAGTCTTGCTGAACTGACTGTTTATCTTAATTAACCAACAATTAATTGTAAAAAGTTTTGTTTAGTATGGCATTTATTTATTTTATCATATTTCATTTATAAAATAACTATTGCCAATATTTTATCTCTAAAACAGGGGCATTTAGTCATGATTCTAGAAAGAAATTAACTTACTTGTATACATTAAGGCCTACTTAATAGTAACAACTAAATATTCTATTGAAGAACTAAATATTCTACAGAATATCTTAAACAAACTGTGGTTGGTAAGCCTTATATGTTGTACTACTAATTTTATTGGTGGGAAGGGGGGGGGGAAATTTGATGACTTAATGAATAATTTTGTAAAATGAGTTTCGAAAATCCTATTGTGCATTACCAAATACAAGCTACAGATATAATTAGTTTAAGCCTTAATTTTCTTAAATTTATCCCTCATAATTTTTTTTTCAAATCCTATACTACTGTATAATACAAGCAATGTCTGAAGGGATGTGTGTTCCACGATCTCGAAATCTAGCGGTTAGAATTTGCTTAAACTTTCCATTTAAATGTGTTTTGGTAAAAAAATAAGTTTAGAAACAGCCTCAATCCCAGGAACAATCAAATTTGGTCTAAATTTAAGTTTCAAAATCGTAATTTTTAACATAGGTCTTATGGGTTACTATTTTGGCAACGAAATAACAACTGAAAGTAAACAAAAATAAAAGAACATTAATTATGAACATTTTTTAACAGCTGTTATCTGTGAAGAGTCTGTTGTAGATTTGATAGCTTGATTACCATGTGACACTATAACAAAATTGAATTAAAACCAATGAGCAAGGCTCGGTTAACCTGGTACTTTTAAACAATGATTTAGTGTAAAATGAAATGTACTTTCTGCCCAAAATAAGTAGTAGAATTCAATTTTTTGCGTTGAAACCAAGCTAATGCTTAGTTAAAATTTACCAGTTCAGGTAAATTTGACCTGAATTAAGTTGTGACATTAGAGTCTCGTGTGTGTGGAAGATAATTGGCGAGTTAAATGTGTTATCCAGTAAGTACGGCATTTCTACACTGGATCTAATAGGACAATAATATTTATGTTTTGGATCAGATTTATGAATGCTGTATAAATATTTTGAGTGCTCAATATAAATAACCATGGTTTCCCCAAATTAAACACCAAACGAAGCGAAGCTCCTAAAGGGAATCCCATCAGCCGTGACAAGAGACCGGAGGCGATTCTCGTAATATTGACAGATCATTTATTTCCGGTTCTGCATCTCCGGCTCTCCTTACAAGTGTTCCCTGAAATATTTGATTTTTACTTTCTTAAATTTTGAGGTAATGGCAGGGTTAATTAGCCAAATACATTGATAAATATTAAAATGATTAACATTTAAAAAAATCCAGAGATTTAAATCTACTATGAAAGTTTTATTCGTTTTGTATTAAAATACCTAATCTACAATACTATTTCTATTTGCTTGTTTTTTTATAATAATATAACACTATTCTCTACATGTGTCCCTAATTCAAACAATCAATATTCAATATGCAGTACGCTTTTTGTAACAAAAGAAAATTATTATACTACTCATTCGCATCCATTATCAATGTATTGGAATATCGAATATATCTCTAGAAATGAAAACCCATTTATGTTGAAGGTATTTGAACAAATGTTGTCATTGTTGTCAGCTAATCCACATGAAACCTACCCATCAAATTATGCGATAACTTCCATGGAATCAAATGAATAATACTTGTGCCACTAAAATGTGTTTATATAATTTATAAAGATCTTATACTTTTAATAACTTAGTAAACTAGTACTATCAAAACTGCATTTTCTTAAAATGAAAAACTCTCAATCCAAAAGTATTTATTAAAAACCACTTCATTATTTTAAATAAAAATCAAAAGATGTTACATTATCATAATGTGCATGACCATTCTTAAAGCTTTGTCATGAAAAAAATGTGAAGGGTTATATGAAAGCGGGTCGTGTTTGAATCAGTTCCCCTTCCCCCAAATACTCCAACTGCCCCTCTCGACTCCTCACAAAAGAGGCTGCAGAGGCCAAAACACTTGATTTATTAAACCTCTTGTCATTGCCTTGCCTTCATTAACCTTTTGTTCCTCATATTATTGTTCCTTGTTACTCTTTGTTTGTATAGTATCCTACTATGTTCCCCTTTAGTATCCTATGTAGACAACATTGAATTAATTTTGAATTAGTTTTATGTGTGCATAAAACTTTCATAAATATTTTCTCTGGTTATAATCGATAACCAATAACTGTCTCATGTGACAGTTTCTGAGTGTGAATGAGTTAAAATTCAAATACTGTAAGCTTGTTGGTAGGTTTTAAACAATATCAACACAAAATCAGTTGTGGAACGATTCGAATTAATTGTTTATTAAAATATACTGAGTGCCCCATAAGTAAACTGCCAAACTCTGAGACATAATATGGCTCAAAACAAGAATAAAGTTTTTTTACTAAAATTCATTGTTGGATCCAAAACATATTTAGAAAAATATGAATTAAGATATACTAGAGATCGCCCACTGGTCGAAATTCGACAAAAAATTCAATTGTTTTTTTATAAATTAACTAGCGGAATACCCGTGCTTCGCTACAAGAACTTTCAAAGTGGTTGAAATTATCACTTATTGGTGGTTGCCCATGACCATAGACTGCATAAAGGTTCAGGTAGGTATTGCAAAGGTAGTAGCTGAACTTTACCACCTTTATTTGGAGCACATGCCCCGTTATTCTTTTTCCATTTTAAGGCCTTAAAGGCCATTAATCATTTAAAGCATTAATTTAAGGCATTTAAAGGTATGACTTTGTTAATACACTTTGCTTGCGTTCTTCGCCTGCTTCTTCCTTTGTTTGTCTGTTACCTGCTCCGCCGTTTACGCCTTGACGTATTTTGTTGAGATTCCGGAATCGGCTGACAGTTGGGAGAAGCGGGCTCTTTTGTGGCTCTAAATGTAAATTTGTCAGCGGAATAAAATTAATTATTATAATATTTAGGTTAAAATATACATTATGTGAGGTCCCTGTCTCTAAATAATGATTTAATGATTTATTGACAGTGTGCTGTTTGTCCTCCCCGTGTCAATTTCGCAGCGAGTGTATGCACGGGATATTGGGGCTCTGTGTGAGTGGTGGGAAGGGAGTGGAGGGGTATTGACAGTGTGCTGTTTGTCCTCCCCGTGTCAATCTCGCAGCGAGTGTATGCACGGGATATTGGGGCTCTGTGTGAGTGGTGGGAAGGGAGTGGAGGGGTATTGACAGTGTGGTGTTTGTCCTCCCCGTGTCAATCTCGCAGCGAGTGTATGCACGGGATATTGGGGCTCTGTGTGAGTGGTGGGAAGGGAGTGGAGGGGTATTGACAGTGTGGTGTTTGTCCTCCCTGTGTCAATCTCGCAGCGAGTGTATGCACGGGATATTGGGGCTCTGTGTGAGTGGTGGGAAGGGAGTGGAGGGGTATTGACAGTGTGGTGTTTGTCCTCCCCGTGTCAATCTCGCAGCGAGTGTATGCACGGGATATTGGGACTCTGTGTGAGTGGTGGGAAGGGAGTGGAGGGGTATTGACAGTGTGGTGTTTGTCCTCCCCGTGTCAATCTCGCAGCGAGTGTATGCACGGGATATTGGGGCTCTGTGTGAGTGGTGGGAAGGGAGTGGAGGGGTATTGACAGTGTGGTGTTTGTCCTCCCCGTGTCAATCTCGCAGCGAGTGTATGCACGGGATATTGGGGCTCTGTGTGAGTGGTGGGAAGGGAGTGGAGGGGTATTGACAGTGTGGTGTTTGTCCTTCCCATGTGACAGCTACTGCCATTTCGAATAGTTCTCATCTGTGATAATGTATACAAAAACCCAAAACAAATTATTCTTCCTATACGAACTCCATGCTAACTTTGACCTTCTGTGGGGCAGGGCCCATTGGGAATTTTATAAAATCGTTTGTTATTGTCTGACTACGCTATAAGAGGAATATTTATGCAAAATCTCATGTTTCTAGGTGCTATGGTTTGGCCTGTGCGTTGATCGGAATTTTGCATTTATATAGAGATTTAAAAATGTTTATCACTGAAACATCTGTTCCTGATTTGCTAGAATTTGTTATTAAAACAGCTGTATAATGATTCAATAAGTAAATTATCCTTCTCCCATAACATTAACATTGAAACTTTGAAAGCTTGTAGGGCGTAGCCCCGGTGGCCGAGGGGAATTATTATGCAATTCTGCTCATCTACAGCACAGTACCTTTCTAACGGTACCGGTATGCACATATTTCCCCTACAACGCTCACAAGCTGAGACAAAAGGAGGAAAAGAAACATGCTTGCCTAATAATATATAGATAAAATTAATTAATTGAAATAAGAACTAAATCAAGACAAACACATTAGACTTTTATTAATGAAGAAAATTATGAAAAATTACTATCTATATATATTGTTTGCGAAGTCACTTGTTATTGCAAAATTAATATAATTGGTTATGAAACACTCCTTTTTGAATTATTGGAAGTTGTAATAACGAATGACACAGGAAGAGGCATGTCGTTACAGAGCAGTCTGAAACTATGGGTCAAAAAGTAAACCACTGTAAAAAATAAATGTTTTTAAAAATTGTTTTTTTGTTTATTAAAAAAAAATTTGGTTGGTTAAGAAACCCATACAATATTATCCTTTATAAATACCCTCTTGTCATGTTTACATAGATGAAGAATATCGCAAAAAATTTGAAATTACAATGTCCTGAATTTATATAAATATTTTGCTATAAGTGCAGTTGTTTTGGTAACACATGTTGTAGCATTATTCATAATGTCCGATCCCCGGTCAGCTATTATGTATTATAACTGGCTAAAATGATTAATATTAAAACAAATTTATTACTTTAACCATGCGCTGAACATTATGAATAGTGACCGGTTAAAGTGTGTGCTTAAATAATCACTTTCCCCAGCAAACTTAGTTATTATGTGTAATAACCAGTCATTATTATTTATAATTTTTTATTAATTACTTTGAACATGACATATCTATGAGCGCTGGTATCAAGAAAGACATAAGAATCTTGAGCAGGCGACTGAGGCAGAGAAGTAGGCTTATGGTACCACTCTAAACAGACATCCTTCATAGCAAACATACCTTCATAACTAACTAAATTTCACAGTAGAGAAAAGTTTTGAATCAGTGTACAAATTCCTCACTCTGCTAATTGGATGTTCACAAGCCACGTAATTTAGTTTCTTTTCGTCATGCATAACTTGTGTAACCGCAGTCATCTCTTCAGTCCCAACTAGTTGGATCAAAGATACATTACCAATGCAAGCAAAAATTTATTTGTAGAGGCTTATCTCATATCTAGTACTAAATTCTTCAATATATAGATCAAATGGATTTTTTTGAATAGTAAAGTTAAAATAGATCAGATTATTGTTTGTAAAATTAATTTTGTAAAAAAAAAAAGAAAAAGAAAAAAACATATTAACAAAGGGAAAATTCATCTGATTTTGTTACACCATGGTATGAAATTTAATAAATTCATCAGTTAACATTTTCAGTTGTAAATTAATAAAAATCATTTTAGTTTAGAATTTTTTGCACTCAATATTCATAAGAAATAATCACGGAGAGTTAGTGTTTTGGATATTTGAATTATTTGTTTCTCAAAAAGAGACTTCTTTGGTTGGTGAAAACCCATGTTACGTCAAGTGAAGTCTCGCTTCGGGCAATTCTTAAGATACAATATTGACAAACCATTTACTTTCCTCACATCACCAAAAGTTCCTCTCCCGTGTTTGCCCAAAATGTCTCTGCAATTATACATAGGCTACAGTAATTTTTCAGATTACAAATTAAGTTGTTGCCGTTGCCAATACTTAATACATACAACATTTATAGCTTTTTCATTAGCACTTCCTCAAGTATTCTTGAAAAGTAATTTTTTTTTGGAAAGTAATTTTTCATTTAATAAATAACAACATATAAATTAATTTGAAATCTTTAATGAAAGCTTATTCATTAAATACTTAAATGGGTTTATTTAACAAAAGGTGTATTAACTTATTTTGCTACATATCCTATTACGTTTTTGATTGTGCAGAAGCGGATAGTTTTTCTAAACATAGATTGAAAACTGTGAATACTTTATTCGTTTGAGGGTATTTGCAATTCAATACCTTTTCGTGTAACAAAGAGTTTCTTTATCTATGCTCACTTGTATCAGTGAAACAAAATTAAGCTCAAAGTATATTATTTTGAAACTTATGAAAATAAAAATAACTTATTAACTTTTGAGCGATTGTCAAACAAATATTTATTTAAAATATTTCACCAGTTTCCAATTATGTGCATGAATAGCCAAATTATTAAATTTCAAATGAAATTGCTTACAAAAGTTGGTTTGTGAAACATCTGTGTGAGATTGATTGGGTCGTAGCATTGACTACACAAACTAGTCAATGGTCCTAGTGTAAAGGAAAACCAAAACTGTTGTTGGATGAGCACAGCTGCCTTCAGAATCTCTCCACTTCTCAATGTCTTTAATATTACCGTACTTCGAACGCTACCCCGGACACTTTGACCCCGGACTGGTAACCAATAATTTTTTTATTTGTATTTTGTGTAAAATAATATTATTTGATTGAAATTTATTTGAAATTTTGATTACAAATAAACTGTGTAGATTAGTTATTTATTCACCGTTCTTGTATGGATTCCACGTAAACCTATCACTTAAAAATGTCCTTACCATTTAATTGAAAAAATTAGTTTGTTAATCTAAATTAAACTCATTAAGATCAAATAACCCTTTATTGGTTTAGTTACCTCCAAGCTAACAATATATTTGCGACTGAGCCGTGATTATATTTTTTCAATGTTCAAAACCTATACATTCCTACATACTTTCATGTATAGTATTTGTTTATTGGTTGAAACACTAGCACTTGTATTGTACGGTACTGTTTCTTATTAGATTTAAAATTATATTTACTAGTCTAAACATTTTCCAGCAAAGTGCAGGTTTATTTTTAATTTAACTCGGATTATTAGTAATTTGAATGTATTTTGTTAAGTTAAGAATAAAGTAATTAATTGCTTCAATTAAGTAATTAAATCAATTTTTCAAAATCTAAATATTTTTTAATTCAATATTCATTGAAATCATTTATAATATCAATTACTAATTTTTCTAAAAATAAAATAAACATATTTGGAACTTAGTAAAATAATTATTTGTGATTGAAAAATTATTATGCACCAGATAAAATGGTGATACATTCGTACAAGACATTGATTATCTAATTTATCTTGCACCATCTTTGTAATCTGTATCCATTTTGTGAGTTTTGTCTAATACCCTCATAGAAAGACTCGATAATTTCCCTTTTGTAAAACTGTAGTTGTAATTTAATTGGAAAAAATGTGTGCATTAAGTTACAATGAGTTTTTATCTTAGTAAAATGTTTTTTTACAAAACTAATTTCTTAAACCAATTGTCCATAATCTGTGTGTTATATGATGCGAAGCAAGTTAATGACTAAACAAACAATGTACAGATTTTTTTATATTCAGTTTGAGATACTAAGGTATAATAAGCTTCCTTGCTAGAAACGAGATGAAGTGGAGATATCTGATAAGTGAAAGGACGAGTGAAGAGTGAATATACCCGCCACTTTAATTAACAACCTGATCTAATTGGAACCTGTCATATCCGGCAATGGCATCCTGCTTCCAACACTCCTTTCTTCCTATAAAATGTTCACATGCATACATTTTTAACATTGCAATGCAACTTTTTTAAACAAGTTTAATTGAAATTTTTTTTCTATCCCTCACAATTAATTTCGGACTTGGTTATCTTTTTGAGGTCGGGTTTGCGGAATTGTATTCTACTAAGCAATATCTTTAATTTTATGTACTTATCAACTTATGCTCACATAAAAATTTTTTCTGATTCCTATTGAGCCATCTCCCATTAAGACAAAAACATAATGAAATGTCTCAAAATGCAGCATTGGTGACCCAACTAAGATTTTTTAAGTTCCATTTTTCTAACTAATTCCATACACAACCTAAGAAGGGTGAGGTGCTCCATAAGCCCCCAATCCATTACCATAACATTTTAAAAATGGTGGTTTTTATTTAATTTCCCATGGTCCGATTTTGGTCAACTTTTTTCCCATGTTAATTACTTGTCACTTGACACATCAACGACAAAATCTTTGGTAGTGCGTTTGTCCTTGTTTCAACCCTATTTTCTTGTACATTTTTCCATTACCTATACTATTCAGCTAAATTGACTATTTTTTTTTTAATTAATGGACAAGGTATTATTCATTTGATTTGCTATTGCTATAAAAATGATTTGGGTAACATATAAATAGATAAAGTTGGCAACAATATGACAACATTGTAAATAAATCAATTTAAATTTGTAGCTAAATGAAAAAAAAATTAGCTGGCTTATTTATATTCCCTAAGACACCAACACACTCTGTGTTGGGCACTTATGACCTTAGGTTAAGCATATCCCTTGGAGAGTGTACTTAATCCATTATATGACTGAAGCATTGACTACATACACGAAAGTGACACTTCTCATCCAATGCATTTTGTTTAATATTGAAACTTGGAATGTTTGTGTACCAGAGGCGTTGCAGTTGATGTTGTAATTATTCAACTGGATTTATAAAAACACTTATCACAACATAAACATAATCCTCAGTTATAAAATGTTTGATTCTTGTTTAAGAAGAGTGGTAATACTGATTTACCCATCATTTATCACTTGTACTTCCATGTAAGCTGCGAAGCGCACCACCGTATACTGGTTTCAAATACCCCTATGCTATGAGAAGTCTATTCATATTAGTGTATTGTAAGGTTTGCTGAGTCTTTGGAATTTAATTTATAGGTTCTATTTTAAGTAGAATGTGAATGGATACTCGTTTGGCTTGTGAGAGGTGTGAGTACCAGGAAGCAATTAAACAAACTACAGAGTGAGTTCTAATACACATATTATTTTATTCCTCATCAGAACATATATATCATCAATAGACACGCAATAATAATAAAAATGATATTTATAAGGTGCACCTTCTAACAAATAAAAATGTACAACAAAAGAAGAACAGAATCAAACTAGTTATTTACATAAATAAAAACTGTTAAGCAGTTCTACAACAACTCGTTACATTAAAGAGTCCTCTTTAAATTTTACTAGAATATATATATATATATATATATATATATATATATATATATATATATATATATATATATATATATATATATATATATACAAGAATGAAAGAGTCCTTTCCTTTTGTGAGTCCACTTTAAATTTAAAATTAACTCCTTTCTTTGTCAATCACTAAAACTTTAATTATTTCTTATTTCAGTTATTTTATCTGAAATCCTTTCCTTTGTAGCTTTTCTTGCACTTTGTTACAATAAAATTTTTTTAACATACCCCGTAGTTGTACTCTCCGGTGGTCCTTGGTCTCGGCCTCGGTCCTTGGTCCTGGTCTCGGTCTCGGTCCTTGGTCCTGCCCTTGTTCCTGGTCCCGGTCTTGGTCCTTGGTCCTGCCTTTGTTCCTTGTCCCGGTCTTGGTCCTCGGTCCTGCCTTTGTTCCTGGTCCCGGTCTTGGTCCTCGGTCCTGGTCTCGGTCTTGGTCCTTGGTCCCCGATGTCGGTGTGGTTGGGTGTCCGGGGTGGTGGTCGTGATTGACTGGGCTGGTTAAAAGGGACCTGTTAGACCCAGTCCCATCCAGCCTAATTCTTATGTATCTTTCCCCTCACTGCCTGTCTCTTCCCTTCCCTAACTATTTTTTTTTTTTTTTTTTTTTTTTTGTTAGTTCCCCCCTAAAATTTTCTAGCCCCGCCTACTGGCCAATCATATTCAAAATTTTGTAAACTTTGGCTCTGCTATAGTTTGTGATAGGCTGAGGTGGGGGATCAGCAATTGTTCTGGCAACTCTGCATGGTTGCAGAATTGCCGTTTATTGAACTGTCTGACCTCTTGTTGAGTCAACAGGAAGTGCTTAACAATCACTTCCTGTTGTTTCATACTTCTACAGATGTTTGAATTTGGAAATAATTAATTTTATTTAAATTTTGTTTAATAAATTATCTAAATTTTATTACTTTACAGTATATAGTCAATGACTGAATGGTGTTGAGTGTGATGTATCAGATGACGTGTAATTTTATCACTGACCAGCTTTTATCATAGCCCAGCTGATTCATTTGTTAGGATCATTAATTATTCGATGAACAAAGGCAGCTGGGTCCTTTTTTGAACCTTCAAATCTTATAACCTTTATCATATTTTGATTATCTAGGCCAAGTCCTATATTCTAAATAAAACCTTTAATGGATTAAATGCAAAACTTTTGTCTTACGTCTTGAATAGACATTGTTTAGTTGTTCAAAGTGTACTTGTGCGTTTATGCACCTTGTAGAAACATATCATACCCCAGCAAAATTAATGTGCTGTCGAAAGACATAATTTTATTTCCCACCTCGAGGCAGATTCCCACAATACCTTATGGAAGTCCCCTATTTTCTTCAAAATCAGATGTCATTTTAATTCCAACGCTTGAGTTCAGAGTAAATAATAGCTAATGATTGTGTTACTTCCTCAAGTTGCCGTTGTAAGAGCTAATATTTACATCTCAAACTTTATAATAAGAACATTTTTTTACAAATAAACAAAACATTGGACTAAAGTGACAAAAGACATTATACTCTAGAGTTAATATCGATTTTTCACTTGTTTGTGTACCTTGACTAAGCCTATTTCATTGTAAAATGATCAATGGTGAATAAAGATTTCTGATTTCTGAAACAGCTGAAATAGTTCTCAGTGATTGTGTTTGGGATTCTTTTCAGTGGGAGGAACAGAAAAAATAGGGGATTGAAATCTGAGTTTTGACCGCACATTTATTTTGAATAGGGTATAATGTATACAGAACCAGATTGAGTTCTATATACTGTACAATAGTACACTGATATTACTCTAACTTTAAGTGTCAAGAGGGCGGGAATGATGGAAGGAACAAGTCCAGTGCAGTAACATAACAATAACACTGCCTTGGAAAATAGTTTCTGGAGTTGTAGGTTTTTGGACAATTTTATGTGAACCCATCTTTATCACACAGTTTTAAATATTAATGAGTTTTTAAATTGCCTTAAATATTTTCTTTCATTTTTCAAGGAAGTAATTAAAGTTAGAAATTCCTGTGCTCGAGTATCAGGTGTTAATATTTACGTAGTTAATAAAATAATAATAGTATAACTTAAAAAGCTTCTAGAAATTTTTAAAAACAAAATATACATTTACGGAAAAAAGCTTAAGGAGAGTTCAACATAAGAATTATGAATACATTTCATATATTTTCCTTGATAAGCCCAGGTTGAAAAAACTTTCCTTGATGAGAAATTGTCTACTTTTAATGTAAATTTTAAATCTCAATACATTTAAAACAAACAAAAAAGTAACTAGATTTCAGTTTTTACACTTGTGGGACAATATTTTAAGCCAAAACTCATCTCACTCAGGTATTGCAATGAAGTGAAATCGCTTGAATCTGGCAATCATTGAGTTCAGTGCACTTGAACAGTAAACAGAACTTGAGTGAGAAGAGAAAAGTGGAGGAGTGGGTGGTAAGGGGAGGAGGATGGGGGGAAGGGCCCCTCTGTGGGTAAAGTACTCAGTGCAGCTTCCGTGAAACATTAAACTTTTATTTGACCAATGGACCAGATTATTCTCAACTTATAACTAATGGATGCGCCGCTCAAAGTTATCCTTGTGGAATATTTTAATTTCCCCGACACCAATATTGGGGTTGCTCAACTTCATTTTTTATTTCTGATTGCAATTAAATTAAAAATCTCTTTTATCTGGGGTGACTAGAGATTTTAACTGCAAACTGTAAAGAACATTATTTGTGGTTCAGTAACATTTCAAATGTAGCTTTAAACAGTTTAATTTGATTTTAATATAGATACAGTTGTAATATGTTTGATATAAAAGTTAGTATACTGTATATATGTATTTCAATTTTTATTACTAAATATAAGAATTTTTTTGTAGTTAACTACAAATTTTATCCTTTGTAAATAAAGATATTTTAATTTGATTTGATTTGATCTGATTTGATTATTTGTAAATTTGCAGTATCATAATCCTGTTTGAAATTATATGTTTGCAGAATGTTAACCTTTTTACGGGTTCAATAATTGCTTATAGCAGTAATGAGTTACTCTATTGCAGTGTGAATCCTTGGATTGACGAGTTAAAGTTGTACACCAGAATATTTAAAAAACTATATTATTATCATGGATATATTTTTAATAATAATAAAACGTAGCACTCTAATGTATTTTGTGTTTATTCTCCATAAAGACATTTAATGCAATCAACCTATCAATTATGCAAACATTAAATATATTTTCATATCAATATTATTAAGTTGAAAGCAACAATTCCCAAGAAGTTTTTCGACCTGAATAAGTACTAAAGCTTCAATATTCAAAACTAACAAATTTATTTAAGAAACCCAAAATGAACATTATTTCTAAAAATTAATGAGTACCTATTGTAATACAAGTAACCACAGATTATAACCCCAGCTTGTATCAGAGGCGAGACAGAGTTACATTTATTATTTACAGTGGTGTGTAAGGGGGAGAGGGGAGAGGGAAAGTGTAAAGAGGGATCTGCACGTTGTAACACAGAGCCACAATATCCCGTGCAAACACTCGCTGCGAGATTGACACGTCCGTTCCTTGGGAGGACAAACGTCACACTGTCAATACCCCTCCACTCCCTCCCCAACACTCACATAGAGCCCCAATATCCCGTGCATACACTCGTTGCGAGATTGACACGGGGAGGACAAACACCACACTGTCAATACCCCTCCACTCCCTCCCCACCTCTCACACAGAGCCACAATATCCCGTGCATACACTCGCTGCGAGATTGACACGGGGAGGACAAACACCACACTGTCAATACCCCTCCACTCCCTTCCCACCACTCACACAGAGCCCCAATATCCCGTGCATACACTCGCTGCGAGATTGACACGGGGAGGACAAACAGCACACTGTCAATACCCCTCCACTCCCTCCCCACCACTCACACAGAGCCCCAATATCCCGTGCATACACTCGCTGCGAGATTGACACGGGGAGGACAAACACCACACTGTCAATACCCCTCCACTCCCTTCCCACCACTCACACAGAGCCACAATATCCCGTGCATACACTCGCTGCGAGATTGACACGAAGAGGACAAACACCACACTGTCAATACCCCTCCACTCCCTTCCCACCACTCACACAGAGCCACAATATCCCGTGCATACACTCGCTGCGAGATTGACACAGGGAGGACAAACACCACACTGTCAATACCCCTCCACTCCCTTCCCACCACTCACACAGAGCCCCAATATCCCGTGCATACACTCGCTGCGAGATTGACACGGGGAGGACAAACACCACACTGTCAATACCCCTCCACTCCCTTCCCACCACTCACACAGAGCCCCAATATCCCGTGCATACACTCGCTGCGAGATTGACACGGGGAGGACAAACACCACACTGTCAATACCCCTCCACTCCCTCCCCACCTCTCACACAGGGCCACAATATCCCGTGCAAACACTCACTAAGAGATTGACACGGGGAGGACAAACACCACACTGTCAATAAATCATTAAATCATTATTTAGAGACAGGGACCTCACATAGTGTGTATTTTAACCTAAATATAATAATAATAAATTTTATTACGCTGACAAATTTACATTGTATGGGAATTTACAAAAACTCTTTCTATCTGTTTCACAATTTAAAACTCACAATTCTGGATTTTTCAACAAGATAATTCATTGTTAATTCATTTAAAACTCTAAACTTTTTCAAGTCTTTCAATTATTTTTTATTGCTTTTTACTTCTTTCTTTTATCTTCTTTTTTCTTCTTTCTTCTTTCTTCTTTCTTCTTTCTTCTTTCTTCTTTCTTTTTTCTCCCTTCTTCCTTCTTCCTACTTCCTTCTTCTTTCTTCTTTCTTCCTTCATCTTCATAAATTAGAGATGAGTGTAGGATGATTGAGGCGCGATCTTGTACCCCTCCACTCCCACCCCACCTCTCACACAGAGCCACAATAACCCGCGCAAACACTCGCTGCGAGATTGACACGTCCGTTCCTTGGGAGGACAAATGTCACACTGCCAATACCCCTCCACTCCCTCCCCACCTTTCACACAGAGCTACAATATCCCGTGCATACACTCACTAAGAGATTGACACGGGGAGGACAAACGTCACACTGTCAATACCCCACCACTCCCTCCCCACCTCTCAAACAGAGCCACAATATCCCGTGCAAACACTCACTAAGAGATTGACACGGGGAGGACAAACGTCACACTGTCAATACCCCACCACTCCCTCCCCACCTCTCAAACAGAGCCACAATATCCCGTGCAAACACTCACTAAGAGATTGACACGGGGAGGACAAACGTCACACTGTCAATACCCCTCCACTCCCTCCCCACCTCTCACACAGAGCCACAATATCCCGTGCAAACACTCACTAAGAGATTGACACGGGGAGGACAAACGTCACACTGTCAATACCCCTCCACTCCCTCCCCACCTTTCACACAGAGCTACAATATCCCGTGCAAACACTCACTAAGAGATTGACACGGGGAGGACAAACGTCACACTGTCAATACCCCTCCACTCCCTCCCCACCTTTCACACAGAGCTACAATATCCCGTGCAAACACTCACTAAGAGATTGACACGGGGAGGACAAACGTCACACTGTCAATACCCCTCCACTCCCTCCCCACCTTTCACACAGAGCTACAATATCCCGTGCAAACACTCACTAAGAGATTGACACGGGGAGGACAAACGTCACACTGTCAATACCCCTCCACTCCCTCCCCACCTCTCACACAGAGCCACAATATCCCGTGCAAACACTCACTAAGAGATTGACACGGGGAGGACAAACGTCACACTGTCAATACCCCTCCACTCCCTCCCCACCTTTCACACAGAGCTACAATATCCCGTGCAAACACTCACTAAGAGATTGACACGGGGAGGACAAACGTCACACTGTCAATACCCCTCCACTCCCTCCCCACCTCTCACACAGAGCTACAATATCCCGTGCAAACACTCACTAAGAGATTGACACGGGGAGGACAAACGTCACACTGTCAATACCCCTCCACTCCCTCCCCACCTCTCACACAGAGCCACAATATCCCGTGCAAACACTCACTAAGAGATTAACATGGGGAGGACAAACGTCACACTGTCAATACCCCTCCACTCAATCCGCCCCTCTTACACAGAGCCACAATATCCCGTGCAAACACGCACTAAGAGATTGACACGGGGAGGACAAACGTCACACTGTCAATACCCCTTCACTCCCTCCCCACCTTTCACACAGAGCCACAATGTCCCTTACAAACACTCACGAAGAGATTGACACAGGGAGGACAAACGTCACACTGCCAATACCCCTCCACTCCCTCCCCACCTTTCACACAGAGCTACAATATCCCTTACAAACACTCACTAAGAGATTGACACGTGGAGGAAAAACGTCACACTGTCAATACCCCTCCACTCCCTCCCCACCTCTCACAAAGAGCCACAATATCCCGTGCAAACACTCACTACGAGATTGACACGGGGAGGACAAACGTCACACTGTCAATACCCCTCCACTCCCTCCCCACCTCTCACACAGAGCCACAATATCCCGTGCAAACACTCACTAAGAGATTGACACGGGGAGGACAAATGTCACACTGTCCATACCCCTCCCCACCTCCTCACTCAGAGCCACAATATCTTGTGCAAACACTCGCTGCGAGATTGACACATCCGTTCCTTGGGAGGACAAACGTCACACTGAAAATACCCCTCCACTCCCTCCCCACCTCTCACATAGTAGTTCTTTTCATTTGATATTCGTTTAACTAGACCTCTGAAAATTTCGAAATTATGTCATAAGAATATCTTTTACTAGCAAAATTTAGTAGTTTGTGATATGTGTGCGAGTTACAAACGGTTTTTGTCAATTCAGTCGCAAACAACCATTATAAAAAGTAGTCTAAACATCTTGTAAATTTTGAGCATCGCAGGATTTAGGTCTGTGAGTTTTAGATTCAAAATCCAAGACCATAACTCACCCTAAAAGCTACCTAGATGCCTTGAATAATACTCTATTATATCCCTCTATATATTTGCTGTTATCAACGCTAAACAGTACCATGATCCTGGTCATACACCTCATCATAATCACCACATACCAAAGAGGTTGTCAATTGATCTAAATGTACCTCACCTACTATAGTGTGTATTCTTTATATTTCAAATTATCTAGATCCCTTAGAATTGATTACCCCTGAAAAACAATAATGTGCTGTGTTTAAATTTGCTCCTATTGGTTTAACAATCTATACGACCTCACAGGATCTCTCTCCCTGGATACTATCTCTCCAATAAATTCCTTCTGCTTGCAATTTGTGTATTTTTCTACAAATTGGTACAAAATGCATATAACATTTCCTTCTATAAAATCAGTTGCCTCTATCTTCAAGCTGCAAGATTATTGTGTCTAGCTTGTCAGATGACAGTTTTAAATATCGTGTAGCACTAATACAACAATCGACATCTGCTCGGGGGTTGTAAGTTTAATAACAGTAGCGTCACTAACCTACCTACATAAATTAGATTAAAATCATTTGTTTTATTAAGTAAAAAATAAGGGTGTTTTTAATTATTTCTTTACGATAAAAAAAATTCAGTAAACAATTTAAATCAGTCTAAATTATATGCAGAAAATATTCTTTAAAACATTCATTGTAGAATATCAGTGTCAGCGGTTTAAATTTAACACAACATTTTAACAAGTGTCATAATTTGCAATCTATTTTCATATCATGACAAAAATCATAATATTAACATAAAATTTTCAAGATGGAAATGTATTTATAAACTAAGTCTATTTATAGAAACAGAAACTGGATAAAAGGTCAATATTGAGACCTCAAGTATCTAAATGAGATATTGATTACTTCCCCAGCTAGAAAAGCAGCATAGCTTTGAATATCCAATGAAATTAAGAATATTTTTCTTTATTGAATCTTTGTATAGCTGATAATATCTTAAAGATGTTATAGAGATTAAGTTAGTTAAAAAAAGTTATTTACATGTCTTTTCGTTTGTGCAAATAAAATAGTACTTTGAAGATACTTCGTGACTTTGCCATTATTTAACACTGCATTTTTTATCTGCGATTTTTGTTAAAATTTTAATATTTGTTCACAGATTTTACCAAGTGCGGACAGCACTGCGGGTTTCGCCCAAGTTACCAGTGAAAGTGGAAGTCACCCTCCCAAGGACTCAAAGTAAGCCCCCTCCTTTTGAAGATTTAAAAGTGTGAAGTTAAGCAAGAGATTAACAGAAAAAAGTACCAGTGGAAACACTGTATTTACAACTAAGACTGAGAACACATATTGTGAATAATTTTATCTTGCAGAACCAAGCTGTATTTGGAACTCTTAACTGTGTGGATGATACTCCCAAAGAGAAATATAATTTTATGGTAAACCTTGGCATTAAAGTATTGACATTACAAAATAAGGGAATTAAATTTTTCTTTAGGTAGAAATTGATTTTTACACTAGATTGAAACTAACGTATGCTATTCTGAGGTAATCTCCCTCATTAATATAGCAAATAAAATTAGATAAATAAAATAAAGTCAAATAAAAAATTAAGATTAATCACAATAAAACTGTAGAACAAAAGCAGTATGCTGTTAAACATTGCCTAAAGTATAATTATTATATATTACTATTAGATGTAATAGCAATAACCAATCAGATAATACAGTATTTAGTCTCTCCAGTAAAATACTTTATTTTACTGTGAGAAAAAAGGGAAATTAAAATATCGCAACCAGTTACGGCAGAAACTTTTACTATCAAAATACAAATAATATAACTATACTTGCCTTTAAATATAACACGGAAATGTTGTGGTTGGTACTAAAATGCTACTGTTAATTATTCACTTATTCCACCACATTTCCAAGTCAACAAGTTAATTACTCATTTATTGAATCCGAGCGTCTTACAGCTCCCACTTGGCTGGAGGTTGGAGTTACACTGTTTTAGGGAAATTTATGCTAATTAGGAGTATTTCATTTCTGCCTCAGCACCCTATTCAACAAAGAAGTTGATTGGATGAAAATATACTGTCACAAAAACTTAAAACTGCAAGTAATTTCACATGATAATAATTGTTTTGCTGTTGATTGACTTATAAGCATGTATTTTTGATTATTTTTTTATTTTTTCAATCTCCAGAACCAATTTGTCTTGGTTTGAAAAACATGAATTAACAGATTGTTAATATATTTAATTCCACTTAATTTGTTTTCATTAATTATTTGGTGAACCATGAAACTAACCACTTTCAATCACCTCTGAGCAAAAATTCTTTACCGTTATTATATTATTGTATTTGTGTTGCTGTAAAGCCGCGGCCGCACTGGCCGAACAGTTGTGGCAAACTTGTTCAGCAAACACAAAAAATCAACAAACATTACTAACAAACAATTACTGGCCATATGATTTACATTCTAAAAGGATAGCAACAAACAAAAGTTTAGAAGAACTTTTTTTGGCCGGTGCGAACACAGCCTTACACAATTCACAGTTTTATCAATTTTATATACTGTGCCGTATTACAATAGATTTTACAAAATTACCTGTTCAGAAGATACATATTTATTGTTTTAATACTTGCTTGTATACAGTAGTTAATCTTTTGCAGAGTCGGAACTGGTGTTCCCCGCGTGCGTGGTGAACGGCACCGGGGTCAGCAAGACGTTCCAGATACTCTACCGCAATGAGGAGGTGTGTCTTGATGACGCCATCATGTTTCGTGCCCACATCCTCGTCGACAGCCACAAGGTAACAAAACTCGCAACATGCTTTGCACATCAAAATATCTTCACGGTCCCATCTCATCATAATTGTTGTGTCTTTACTCTAAAGTGTTCAACTGTCTGGACATATTACTGGGAAAAATCTTTCTTTATCATTTGTGTTTAGTCTTCCTTTTATGTGAGACTGTTATCTGGAGAGCAGAAGGATATTCAGCTTAGTTGATGTAAAAGGTTTTGTACAGATGAGATAGTGCTTTTTCATTTATTACAGGTAATAAAAGGATGCTCGTCATATACATGTGTGGTAAAACAACTGGTGGTCCATTTATCCTCTCTGATTGTCCCAGAATCAATGAAAACTTTGTAATATCATATTGGTTTAAATTATAAAATTGTTTTTAGCAGATGATTGCTTCATTTTTCTTTTTTGTATATTAAAAAAATATTATATTCTTATTAAGATTATCTAACAATTTTGATCATATAGTAACACTCTTTTGGTCCATGATATCTGAGAGATGTACTGTAACAGATCAGAAACGTTGCAATCAATCAACATCGCATTGTTGCTCGCTGCAATATTATGAAAATTTACAACAATTTTGTCATTTGTATGTTAGCAAGCACATCATCTGAAATTTACAAAAACCATAGGTGTCTACGTCAACTGGACCCACAGGCGCCCCTCTATTAGAATACCTCTCTATTAGGGTTTTTCTTATTCTTATTCTTTTATTTTAGATTGATACAGTACGATGAAATTTAGTGTATTCGACCTTTCAATATTATGTTATTGATATAAAAGACACAATATGATAAAACACACAGAAATGTTGTGTACGATAAAAATATATATTTTATTATGGATAGAAACAATTAACAAACCAATTATCAAACAATGAAAACTACTGTTTTATTATTTGTATTACTTACTTTGTAATATTTGTACCTGTAATATTTGGTAAAAAGTACCCATAACTTTTTAGTGCTTTTGAATTTTTTATTTAATATTATAATTATTTTAAGACCTTGTCATACAAAACCAATTCGTAGCTTTTACTTTTGAGTAGAACCTGTACTAAGATAAAAGTAATTTTAATCATATCATTCAAATCAGTCAGTAATTTATTAATAGAGGGGAAACAATCCGACTCAAAGCTTTGCTTCGTTCGCTTTACTAATTCATCATTTGTCCAGATCATCTCTGTACATTTGCAAAGTGAATATTAAATGTCAGCAGTAGGGGGTGAGGCCCGTCTACGTTTTAGTTATCAATTATTCCAAGCGCCTTCTGGCTCGTGGCCAAGAGGTTTCAATTTATCGTGTGACTGTACTGCGTTTACGCTGCCAAATGATAACCATTCCCTTCAGGCCCTCCTCGCTATTTTACTCTTTACAAATACTAATTTTACAAATTGATTTCTGTTGATCCTGGTTTGGTTTCCCATTGATGCGTAAAGTTGGTTTACGTTGTTTGAAAATATTGTTTAAAGTATGTTTAAAACTACTCTTGTTGAAAGTGTTTTTGTCATAAGTTTTAAAAACAAAGCACTTATAACTCAAGCAAAATAATTGTGCCAAAATTATTTGCTCTAAATATCACCTAAAAGAACAAATTTTTTTTTATTAGAAACGGTTTATTATGATTACATTTACAGTAGAGGGTGGATAATCCAAATCTCAACTATTCAAACCCTTGAAGGGGTTACTAATTCAGTTTACAGTATTAACCCGGGATCACTCGCGCTATTAGATTGATTCTAACATTTTTAGTTCCTCTGAAGAAATTTTTTTAATAATGATTTCTTGCGACTGAGCTTTTAAGAATGCTTTCCTCAGTATTCTATGCACCCGCTACAGCAGTTTGGGGTGGGTAGTGTGGTGGGGAGGGTAGTTTTAGAGGGGAAAAGGCTCGCACCTCCATCCTTGTTAGCGCCCGCCTAACTGCGCGAGCGTTCGCGTGACTCTCCATGTTAGTATAGTTCTAACGGCGCGAGTGATCGCGGAACTTCGGGGGTCTTACTTTTTGAGTAAAAAAAAGTTGTAAATTACAATAAATATGTTATTATTTTATTTTAAATGTGTAGCGATTTATTTATTTCATCTACAAAACAAATATTATGATAATTACTTTGATGTGTAAGATGCTGTTAAATGTTAGGAGGGCTCTAACGGCGCGAGTGACTGCGGGACTTTCGATAGCGCGAGTTGTCCCGGGTTAAAAAACCCATTGCGAGAGGGCCAAACATAGTGCAAGTGTGTAAAGAAATGTGTGATATTTTGGTTTTTTATCTCTTTTTTATCAAAGCTTATAGATTATTTGGAAGTATTTTTTTTTTTAAGTCTATGAACTGTTTAGTGGTTACAAATGGCAAAATATTTTCGTGTTTGATTATCTGAACAATTTGATTATCCGAACCACACCTGGTCCCAATCAGTTCAAAAAATTGACTCTCTACTTTAGGTGAATCCTTAAAGCTTAAATCGTTGGTTTCAAGGACGTAAAAAATTATGATTAACATTTTCATTTAATTTTTAAATTAAGGTAATTTAATGATAAAACTTATGTTTCCCTAAAAAGCTTCAATAGTATTTTTTCAATACTATGATCAGAATTGATTCTTCTGTATGAGGTCAGGTTTTTTGACGGAGGTTGTAAATTGACCAATTTTGACAAAGTAACTTTAGGCCAGTGTTATGAACCATATTTTTCTCTATCTGCTCAATTTATTTAATTCAATACAAATTTAGCCCCACAACAGTTGTATGGAAATGAGCCAATTTCAAAGCACTATGAAGAAAAGTTGCTTTTTAAATTTTGAAAAAAACCACAATCAATCCATGGATTTGCTGGATGTGCTGGAAACAGGGTGGTTACAATACTGTCCATAGTTGCGTCCATAGTGGGAGGTGGAGAGCAGGATACTATTTCTACTATCTTCTATCTTCTGGGATACTATTTTATAACCAAGACCTCACACTTTAACTATGGTCGATATCCTCCCAAAGTCTCCTCTAGCAATCAGCATTCCTCCTGTTGATGGTCTGATTGAGAGCTTTCCTAATACAGTACCATTATCTTCTATATATTAATAGGCAAGCATGTTTCGTTTCCTCCTTTTTTCTCAGCTCCTGTGCATCACAGGAGAAATCTGTGCATACCGTTAGAAAGGTATAATCATGTAGATGAGCAGAATCCCATTCTAATTCACATCGGACTCTAAAACTACGCCCCATAGGCTTTCAAAGTTCCAATGTTAATCTTATGGAGGAAGGAGAATTGATTGAATCATTAAACAGCTGTTATAAAAACAACTGCTAGAAAGCCAGATGTGTCAGTTATAAAATGTTTTCAAACTTCTTGGGTCCAGATGAACTGAAATTTTGGTCGAATTTCGATCAAAGAGGCGATCTCTAGTACAAATAAATCAGTATCTACACTTATTTAATACGCTATGGAGTTTTTTGTAATTGGAACTCCACCTACAATTTTCAACTAATTTTCAAGTTTTCACTGTCGTTATATAGGGCTTGATCTGTAATTGTTTCCTCCAATAATTGATGAGAATCAGACCAAAATAAAGGCGATATTGGTCATTGAAATTTTTCCCATTAGAATAACATTGGGATCAGGTTACCTGTTAAATAATCATTAAAAGAGAGTTTTGGAGCAATCATATTTTTCCTACTTCATTTTTGTTTAATCAAACTATTGCAGATGTAGCGATGTTGAAGATGTTGTCTACATGTAGCTCCTGTGTCTACAGATAGAGGAGACGTTAGAGCGGGCGGACTTCAGCCTGTCAGTGGAGCTGTGGTTCACGGACCAGACTTTCGGCCCGGAGCAACACAGTGCGATGACATGCGTGTCCAGCCGCAACCTGCAGCTTAAGTTCTCCGCCACTAGAGGGCTCCATTACCACCTGCCGGTTCTTTTCGACTACTTCCACCTGGCGGCCATCACCGTCACCATCCACGCCAGCCTGGTGGCGCTCCACCAGCCATACATCAAGTCAGTACCAACACTCCAGCCACTACCAACACTATAGTAGACTGTCATTCTTCGGGGACACTCTGTCTAATGTTACTATTTTACCGACTAAGATTAACTCATTCATTTGTCAAGATCATTAATTAATAACCCATTAAACAAAGGCTTTCATGATGATTAGCTTACAAGAGAATTTTCCAACGTCTATGAAATTTAGTATGAAAGGTGAAGGACTAAGTATTTATTTCATGAAAGAAATCGTTTGTGTTACGTGGTACGCAAGTGATTCAAAACTATCCAGGTGTAGGCGACCGGTTTCGATTTGTCAATAACACCTTATCATTAACCTCTAAATATATCATTCCCTCAGAGAGGTCATCATAAGGTAAAAAATACAATTAAACTCAACAAAACACACAAGAAACAATACATTGAAACACAGAGTTTGGTCAAACCGATTGGCGATTTTCAATCCAGCGCTGTGTAACATATCTAAGAATGGGAATATTTTGTTAAAAAGGAACACAATGCAGCAGGCACATTATATTACTTAGGATATTTTTATTTTTCTAGTTATCTAAACAAATTATGAATAAAACTATTTTAAAATGAGAGTTCCTCTTTATTAATTTTAGATGTACCAAAAATCTTATGTCTAATAATATTTAGTTATTAATATTATAAACTAAATTTTAGTTTTAATATAAATTATTTAAAACATTAATATTTATTCTAATCAAGTACAAATTTGAAATTATTTCAATTAGTCATTGAAAACATTTCTTCATGAAATAATTATTAAATATTTTCTTGGAATTCATTTAAAAATTATTTAGAAGAAAATTTATTTATCATCTCAAACATTTACTTTATAAATTATGTTTTACAACCTTAATTGAGTTCTCACCTATGTACCAAATTATAAAATGTTGTAAACATATTTGTGTAATATTAGCTCACATATACACAGGAGGGAAAGAAAATCAGAAAAATGGCTGCGCTTTCTCAGATGAGACGTGAGATTGTGAGTGATTGATAGCTGCCGTTAGCACCGGCCGGTTAAGTGGTAGTCTTTTGTACATGCACAGGCAAATCGGTTTATTCCATCATCTGTTGTTTTAACACATCACAAAATATGGTTTGGGTTTTCCACTGTGTATGGTCATATTTTCCTATGTGGAAATATAATTGAAATTTTATTGTATGACTAAAAATATCTCTGTCTCATCAAAAGTACATGCTCATTCTCAGTGAATCTCCAATCCATAACAACCGGATTTTTTATACTCACCCCATAAAAATAAATTTGGTCTAAATATATCTTTTTGGATTTTTTTTCATTGCCAGAACAGCTAGCTCGATGAAGAACATCTAAATTGTTTATTATTTAGTCCTTTGACATGATTAGTGCTCTGACTTTTTATACATTCAAAAATAATTCAAATGATTTTTTTTAATAAACTGATATGCAAACCTCCTCTTTGAAACCCTACACTCTACACCTTACCACATTTCATTGGCCTTGGAAATTTTGTTGAGAAGTTATTATGAAAATTAAACTACAGTAGTGAAGTATGTTTTTAGTAGGCCTATATACCTAAAGACTTCAAAATCAATTTTTTTTCAAACTTCATCTTCTACCATTTTAACTTATTTCCTTGAGTAGAAATCCTTGAAAATCACTTTTGAATAGATTAATAGTTTTAATACCTACATTATTGAAATCACTAATTTTATATTTCAAATAACATGCCATTAACTCCACGCAGACTTTGGAGCTTAACAGATTGTATGCATAAAAAACTTAGTAAATTTAACAAGTATTGTTACAAAATTTATAAATGTCGATACCAACTTTTGAAACTAATTTACTTTTGAATTTTCCAATGGGCAGGAAAAGTATCTTACATCTAGTACAGAGTTGGTGAGTACTGATTGTTGTGACGTGCATGGTTTACTAATATAAAACTTTAGACTTGAAGGACAAACTTTTCCCACTAACTTTTTACCTCACTAACAGTTTAAATCTTCCCTCACAGGTACCTGTAGTATTTGGATATTAAATACTTAAGTTATAAAGTCTTTAAAAATCTATGCAGGTTGTTATGACTTAAAGTCTATTCCAGTTTTAATGCATGAACTGTTTTTACTCACCTCTTCATTTGTACCAATAGCTTACACTACCAGCATCCCTAAATGAATAGGGTTACCCGTGCGGCTGTATCAGATTGGGTAGACATTTCAATAGCTCAATTGCTTCTATTCTGTTTTTATAACATGTGTTTCACTGTTATACTGTTCGCATTGACTATATACACTAACGTGAATAGACTTCTCATAGCATAGATTTGTTTAAAACCAATTTATGGTAGTGCGATCTTCCACGCGGTACATGGAAGTACAAGAGACATATGATAGATGAATCAGTACTACCACTCTTCTCAATCAAGTATAAAACATTTTATGTTTATGAGGAAGGGGCATGTCAAGGAGGGTTATGTTTATGTTGTGATGGAATGTTTTACTAGCACTGGAAATCAAACTGAATAATGACAAAATCGATTGCAGCGACTCTGGCACGAACCTACAAAAATTCAGTATCAAACAAAATACATGAGAAGTCTATTCGCATTAGTGTATATAGCTTCTGTCAATGCTGCTTCAGTCACAAGCAGTTTTACTTTCTAATTCAATAAAAATTATTCCAAATGCTAATTTTATGGATGAAAACGAACTTTAAGGGTTGCTTTTGGTTTTTCAAAATAAAAATATCCTAAATTTGATACCTCATTGCAAAACTGAAAAATGAGACATATCTTTTGACACTTCAAACATTAAAATTGGTTCAGAAATCAGAGAGGATTTGTGTTATCAAAAATCGGCTTCACATATTATGTGCAATAAAATAAAAAATTTTTCATATGATAAATTTTAATTTAAAACTGTATCATATAAAACTTTATGTTTTTCAAAATTTACTATTTTTAATCTTTATAAACGAAAATTGCCCAATTTTAAATCAACTGAATCAAAATAAATTATGTTTAGCATGTTTTTTTCAAACTCAACCGCTTGTAAGCAACTCTTTTGTAGATTCTATATCTGGAGTCCTCTTCAAGTTACGAAGTCTGAAAGAGACTTTCATCAAGAGAGAGTAGAGTGAAGGAGGCATTAAAGTTGTTGCACTTTAGTTTTTTCACAGTTGGCAATCTCTTAATCTTTTAACCAGAGTGAGCGTGACAGCCTGTCCGTCCAGCCTCACTGTGTTGCCGACAGTTTCACTTCACTTCCAAAACCACTTACAACTTCTACATTTCTCCATTCTTTTTTTCTTTTTCACAGTTTTATGCATCAAATTTATAACTGTAGCTTAAGAGCAGTCTTTTTTTATTTTGATGTAATATCTGATTTATTGATTTAGAGAGTTGTAAAAGATGTGTCTGGTATACTGTTTTAATATTAGGGCTTTTTACCTAGGTATCCAAGTACTCTAAAAATATAACTTAGGCCTAAGCTCTATTCTATATTTTAGACAAATAGGGATTTTATTTAATTAATTTAATTTTACATCAATCTTTTTCAAAGTGCATTGCAAGTACTATTAAGTGCAAATGTATCAAATCTTTTTTTTCAAATGTAGTTAGTTAATTAGCCCTCAATTTTATTTTTTTAACCTTTAATTTAAAGGTGTTTATTATTTTAGTAACTTAGAAATTTCATTGATTTATTTATTTACTTATTTGTAAAACCTCAAGGAAATTGCTATATTTTTACGAACTTAATAATAAATTTAACTATGTAACGTTCGTGCTTTAGCAGATCAGTCAGCTGCCTTCAGCACTTATTTTTTTTAGTGGATTTCCCTCTTGTGAATAAGCTATAACAGTAGTACTCATGGTAAGACCTAACCCGAGACAACGTTACTGTTTCGTTTTACAGTCATTATGGAAACCAAAAATACTATTTGGTCATATTCATATATATGGATGAAATGTGCATACATATACTCACATAATGTAAAGATATTATGCACACTTTGAATGTTTTATGAATAAATATATATATATATATATATATATATATATATATATATATATATATATATATATGAATAAATATATTATGCACATATACATATACAATTAATAAAATATATGTGTGTGTGTGTGTGTCTGTCTGTCTGTTTACATAGCAACTTTTGAAAGAAGCCTTTGATTTTGATGAAATTTCACATGAAGGTGTAGGCACTGTTTTTCAGGTCAAGTTCGAAAACCAGGTTGATCAGACTATCAGAACAGCGATTTATGGGGTTTCAAAATTGTCAAAATTGGGTTTTTGTTACCTTTCATTTTTTAACTTCGTTCACCAATAAAAAAAAAACATTCAAAATAGCTTTAAAAAATTTCAATATTTTGAATAATTAACCTAGCTTTACTGGTTATGGCTGAAAATACAAAATTAGTTGAAACCCCCCATGGCAGCAAACCTGTATAGTAAATCCCATGACATACTAAGGGCGAGAAATAATATCTAGTAATCGGTGTAAATCACTGTGGAGAAAAAAACTCTGCTGCACTTCAGCACGTGTGAGACCCAAGACCCAGGTAGATGGTGGTGATCAAGGAGATGCTGTGGAAAGTAGGCTTTTAATTAATACAAGCTATTCATTGGATACGTTCGTATCCTGTGCACCCAGCAGTTTCTGCGGCTGCTGACAGAGGCTATCAGTATCGCAGGTCAAAAATTCATCGTGCAGAGTTTCACCTGTTCCAATTCTCAAAAATAATTTATTCGGAAAGTTTGGATAAAATCGTTCGGGGCTGTTTTCTAGTACAGTGTATACACGATACATACATACATATTTTATACAAATAAGAATACAGAATAAGTACTTCTATAAATAATGCCATTGTTTTATTTCTAGTACGCCTCGGAGTGGGAAGAATTGGCTTGGTAATCACCAAAGGTTCAACTTTAGACAACCCCATGCCACGATGGAGACGGTTTTTTTTGGAAACTTGGTGAGTAGTTTTATTTGGCAATTTTTTCATAGGTCAGCTGAAAAACCTGTAAATAAGTAAAGAAGGGTTGTTTTATTCCTTTAATGTTTCAAATTCTGGGTCTTTATAAATTTTGTCATGTAATCAGGTTGATAGTTATAACAATAGTATGCACTAGCTGTGATTAGTATGTACAACCAGACGAGGTGGATGTAGTGTATACATCTTCAAGCACTTAGTGAGACAGAACTTCTCGGTTACATTATGACACATTACTATTCTAAGTCTCTGCAGTTGTCCTCATGTTCATTGTACTTCCCAGGACTTTTAAAACTCTCTAATGAGACTAAAATAGATTGAAAAATTGTTTAACTACTGATTTAATTTATTTGTGTTAAACAATTTAATAAAGATATTGAAACCATCATATTTTTTTATGAAGGGATTGCGAGGTTTTAGTAAAGATTCAAAGCCTTGGAACAAAAAATTTTGCATTGTCCCCCCCCCCCCCCCTCTTTCTTTAGAGTTCTTCAATAAATTACTAGCTGTTAGATATTTTTGATTAAGCTATTAAAATAGTAATTACTTTGATAAATTGGTAAATTAAATAATTCTCTATAACTATATTGTCAAAAGTTTTTTTTTCAAAAACCTACAATTGTCTTAGAGTTGATTAGTCAGTATAAAGCTTCAATTAAGATTGCTCATAACAATAATAAGCAACATAAAAATTGCTCATGCACTCATAAGCTGTCAGACAGAACTCTAAAATCAGGGAAATCTAGTGAACTATTCCAAAATTTGCCATAATCTACAGTAAGTTTATTTTATAGAATAGGAAAACATCTGAAACATCATTATGACCTGTTATATATCATATTCATATGTTGTTCATATACATACATCATATTCTTCATCATGTGGGCTACGCTAACGCTATTAATAAAAATTTAACACTTAGATGGAATATCTTTATGTTAATCATTGCTTCTACAGGGTTTTTGTAAATTGTAACCAGATTTTCAGTCAGGTTTTTCAGCACACCATTTCCCTGATGTGCGTTGTATGGTTATGTAAGCAGAGTAGCAGCAGTGGCACCAAGTGTGTCGGCAGTGGAGGGAGCCGCCTAGCACACGCACGTCACGTCCATCGTGAGGTCTGCGGACTGCTGCTGGCGGCGTATGAGACACTCACGCAGACGACACAGACCTGATGTGCGTTGTATGGTTATGTAAGCAGAGTAGCAGCAGTGGCACCAAGTGTGTCGGCAGTGGAGGGAGCCGCCTAGCACACGCGCGTCATGTCCATCGTGAGGTCTGCGGACTGCTGCTGGCGGCGTATGAGACACTCACGCAGACAACACAGACCTGATGTGCGTTGTATGGTTATGTAAGCAGAGTAGCAGCAGTGGCACCAAGTGTGTCGGCAGTGGAGGGAGCCGCTTAGCACACGCGCGTCATGTCCATCGTGAGGTCTGCGGACTGCTGCTGGCGGCGTATGAGGCACTCACGCAGACGACACAGACCTGATGTGCGTTGTATGGTTATGTAAGCAGAGTAGCAGCAGTGGCACCAAGTGTGTCGGCAGTGGAGGGAGCCGCCTAGCACACGCGCGTCATGTCCATCGTGAGGTCTGCGGACTGCTGCTGGCGGCGTATAAGGCACTCACGCAGACGACACAGACCTGATGTGCGTTGTATGGTTATGTAAGCAGAGTAGCAGCAGTGGCACCAAGTGTGTCGGCAGTGGAGGGAGCCCCCTAGCACACGCGCGTCATGTCCATCGTGAGGTCTGCGGACTGCTGCTGGCGGCGTATGAGGCACTCACGCAGACAACACAGACCTGATGTGCGTTGTATGGTTATGTAAGCAGAGTAGCAGCAGTGGCACCAAGTGTGTCGGCAGTGGAGGGAGCCGCCTAGCACACGCACGTCACGTCCATCGTGAGGTCTGCGGACTGCTGCTGGCGGCGTATGAGGCACTCACGCAGACAACACAGACCTGATGTGCGTTGTATGGTTATGTAAGCAGAGTAGCAGCAGTGGCACCAAGTGTGTCGGCAGTGGAGGGAGCCGCCTAGCACACGCACGTCACGTCCATCGTGAGGTCTGCGGACTGCTGCTGGCGGCGTATGAGGCACTCACGCAGACGACACAGACCTGATTTGCGTTGTATGGTTATGTAAGCAGAGTAGCAGCAGTGGCACCAAGTGTGTCGGCAGTGGAGGGAGCCGCCTAGCACACGCGCGTCATGTCCATCGTGAGGTCTGCGGACTGCTGCTGGCGGCGTATGAGGCACTCACGCAGACGACACAGACCTGATGTGCGTTGTATGGTTATGTAAGCAGAGTAGCAGCAGTGGCACCAAGTGTGTCGGCAGTGGAGGGAGCCGCCTAGCACACGCACGTCACGTCCATTGTGAGGTCTGCGGACTGCTGCTGGCGGCGTATGAGGCACTCACGCAGACGACACAGAGCTGATGTGCGTTGTATGGTTATGTAAGCAGAGTAGCAGCAGTGGCACCAAGTGTGTCGGCAGTGGAGGGAGCCGCCTAGCACACGCACGTCACGTCCATCGTGAGGTCTGCGGACTGCTGCTGGCGGCGTATGAGGCACTCACGCAGACGACACAGACCTGATGTGCGTTGTATGGTTATGTAAGCAGAGTAGCAGCAGTGGCACCAAGTGTGTCGGCAGTGGAGGGAGCCGCCTAGCACACGCGCGTCATGTCCATCGTGAGGTCTGCGGACTGCTGCTGGCGGGGTATGAGGCACTCACGCAGACGACACAGACCTGATGTGCGTTGTATGGTTATGTAAGCAGAGTAGCAGCAGTGGCACCAAGTGTGTCGGCAGTGGAGGGAGCCGCCTAGCACACGCGCGTCACGTCCATCGTGAGGTCTGCGGACTGCTGCTGGCGGCGTATGAGGCACTCACGCAGACGACACAGACCTGATGTGCGTTGTATGGTTATGTAAGCAGAGTAGCAGCAGTGGCACCAAGTGTGTCGGCAGTGGAGGGAGCCGCCTAGCACACGCGCGTCATGTCCATCATGAGGTCTGCGGACTGCTGCTGGCAGCGTATGAGGCACTCACGCAGACGACACAGACCTGATGTGCGTTGTATGGTTATGTAAGCAGAGTAGCAGCAGTGGCACCAAGTGTGTCGGCAGTGGAGGGAGCCGCCTAGCACACGCACGTCACGTCCATCGTGAGGTCTGCGGACTGCTGCTGGCGGCGTATGAGGCACTCACGCAGACGACACAGACCTTTGCGCAGCTTCTGCCGCAGTGGCAACAGCCACCCCCCACCACGCCCTCTGCTGTCGACTGTCTGCAGCGGCTTGCCAACCTCAGTGACCTTGCTAAGGTATACTGACTTAACCTCACCAAAGTACAACAAGAAAATTAATTCAATAAAGGAAAAACAACCTAACTTTACCTGACCGTGCCAACGTGCACTAACCTCACTAAGAAACATTTACCTAACTTTACCAGACTTTGCACTAACCTAACTTAACCTTGCCCAAGCACACTACCTAACCTCGCCCAAGGTATGCTAACCTAATTCTGCCTTAATTATATACTCCTAAAATTGACTTATTGACCGTATCTTTTTCTAACCAAATTACTGTCATTCTTCACACAATCTGCCTTAATTTAGCCAACCTTTCTGAACATTTCTTTAATAAAGCATTAACATTGCTTGTGTGGCTTATAAAATATATTAACTATTTTCATTGATTATCTCATGATGTTTAAAAATCCCTAAAAGCATTTAATTGTGGTACAGTTTTGGTACATTCCATACAAAGTGATTTTTAATTTTAAATGGTATATTTACATTAATTTAATATCATGAGTTTTGTGTTGGCACTAAACTAAAAGTAACTTCATTCTCTTAGTATCTTTAGCTTTAGCCAAATTAACTCTTTTTCTCAGAAGTTGGACACTTAATTTTTTGATTATTCAGTGTTCAAACTGGCCACTTTTTATTTGTGGGCTGCCAATTTTTACTTTGAATAATGAATAAAAACACTATGGTTTTAAGGAGCATTTCTCTCTATACTTTAACTTTACGACACTCTGTATGTATTAAAAAATATTTTGTATTAATTAACCTACAGTATAGCCTATATCAATTAAAAGTTATGGACCATTTAAATAGTTTTCTTCTTTCCTCTGAAACTATGCCTTCACCTTTCATAAATAGACTCTAATTTTTATGTTAAAAAATTATTGCCCTTCAATTTTGAAAGAGGTAAGTATAACACATGTTACACACCCCCTGTCCATTTCTTCAGCAGTCACCTTGTCTGTTAAAGGACTGCCAACGAGCCCTCCTTTCAAGACCTTCATCAAAACTTCGAACTCAGGCTCACTGGGATCGACTGCGGGTAACATGACACACTTTATTGCATCTTTTTAAAAATGCTGCGCAATAATGCCTTAACTGATTGCATACTTTAGCGCTTTTGTCCTGTGATGAGCATTAGAATGGCTTTAAATTGTGTATGTTTTGCTGTGCAGCTACTATGGAAGTATTGGTTTGTTATTATTTATTGTTTGATTAAAGTTAAGTATTATTCAAATTTTTTGCAATGACATCACCAGTTTTGCAAATAACATTATCATCTCTAGTTTTAATAAGAAAACTTAATACCTGAGTATGATTTATGTGTTTAGATATCTTAACCCTCAAAAGGACTTAGATAGTCTTAAACCCTCCTTGTATTACTTTAAAAATGTGTTTATTTGTTTTTTAACATGGCTCAACCACTGGATATTAAGATACTTTATGTGATAAGATATTTTTTTAGTAGTGGTGTAGTTTATACAGTTTTAAAAACAAATAAACACCTGATAAAAGACACATCGTGATATTCTATCCATAACAAAGAGACATTCAAGCAAATCTATTATTTATTATGTTGAATAGATGCTGATTTTGGTTTTGTGAATCATAAAGTCAAATTACATAGTTTGAGGTAATTTTCTGAAAGGTAAAAAGTGGACGGCGGCATGTACATGGATTTATTTATCTGACTACACAGGCCAATACCAATGCAAAATAAGTATTCTTGTGAGATGAGAGTGCTAAAAATTCCCTTTTCAATCAAGTCCACAGCACCCAGTACCAAGCACTTTAAGGAAATTAAGCTGGGAGCACTGTCAATAATAATAGTTTAATCAGCATTCCATGCAATACACTATTGCCTCAAAGGCGGATCTTACACGGTCAATACAGATCGCGATATTTGGATTTTGATCCTGGATCACGATATGGATTTAGTGTGTAAGTATGATTCATGGATCACTCATCAAAATTTTGACTTTACACCCTCAATCCGTATCGTGATCCAGGATCAGGATCCAAATATCACGATCTGTATTGACAGTGTAAGATCCGCCAATGTTCAGATGCCGATCACTGTTCAGTATTAGCTCATCAAAGCAAAACCTTCAGGTAAAAAATATTTCTTAATCCTAACTAAGGTTGAGGCAAAAAATGTTACCAGAGAAGGAAAATTATCATTTTTTTATGCAAACATCAATTCAACCCATTATTTTTTTTTTCTTTTAAGGTTCATATTTTTTTTTTACTTTGTTGCCTTAGCTCAGTGTTTTCCAACCTTTTGGTACCCGCGTACCACCTGAGGCTTTTTATTTTTTAGGCGTACTGTAAGGTGTCAGATTTTGAGGGGGTTAAATAACGTGTCTATGTAAACAAACGCTCAAGACTTACCCAGAATAAATCACATAGTACAAACGACAACACAGGATAGGCTGGGCTATAGGCTAGGTTAGGCCTACGTTGCGCCTCAGCCCAGCCCTAGGACCGGCATAATCACATTTTATTAAACATCACAGTTTTCACTATAATTAATCACTATTACTGTTGACATCACATAGCCTTGATTAAATGCACTTAAATACTTTTATTTCAACCATAATCTACATAAATAACTGCCGACACCCGAACTAACTTTGACGACCAAAACATAAACATAACCTCAAAGAGCGTTTGTTGAGACCGGCGGACGTTAGTGACGTTGGGACTTTTCTTCTTCTTCGCGTCAGCTGGTGAGCCCGCTGTTTTTTTCGTCAAACGCCGGAAGTTGAATTCGACGATATTTTAACCAGCTGATTCCTCCGACCGTGGTGGGGGAAGGAAAGCTCTGACCTCGTGTGGAAGGATTATTCTTCTACTGACTACGAAACGAGCAGCACGACCAACTCGATATACGTTACTTCGCCTTCTCCCCGGTACGTTCTATCCGGTTAGATTATTAGTTTTCGTTCATATTTCTTTTCACGTTTATTAAAATCAGTTTTTCTAAATTACCAGACCAATAGTATCAGTTAATTTAATTTTCTCCATAGTCTATTTTAACTAAATTCTCGTCGGCTAACCTGTAACGGTTTGTCCGGGACGACCGTGCACGAATCTTAATTGTATCTTCACGACAATTTCCAGTTCATCTTTATTTATTCAGCTTAGTTTCTGACGCTCAACAGACGTTATCCGTATTTTCTCTATTTATTATTATTCTTAATTAGTTTTCACCGAACGTCGGACACGCATGCCCGCGTGTCGTCCTGATTGCCTAAAGTAACTCAAATATATTCTTATATTTGGGTGAGGCCTACGGATTCATCCGTACGTTAATTAATTAATTAAACCTTTTAAATCTTTAGTTTAAGTAAATTCCAAATTCTTTTCCGAGGGCAAGGATGAACGCACCCAACACTTTGAACTGATCGTTATTTTAGTTACGGTTGGGTTCTGAGCCCGTGCGTTCTAAATCCTAAATTTTCTAAATTCTAATTGGCATCGTTCAAAATTATTCCTAAACCACTATTAATCGAATCGACCCCTGGAATTATTTTTAACTCCGTCTGAGATTATCCGAGGCATTTATTTCGGTGACGTGTATTTCCGAGGTGGGGAAACTATTCGAAACGTTAATTATTTTCCCTTCCCCGGAATTACGTCACAGTACCACCGTTCGGGCGTACCAAAATCCCCCCCCCCCTGCCATACAAATTCAGCCGAAGAGGTTATTAGTACAAGTAGGCCTATATTATGTTTTCCACTTTTAAAATAAAAATTGCTAGCTGCAGGCTTTATAAACTAAGTTTCATAGGGCCTACAATGCAATTTAAACCAATTGTTTCAAATAGGCTACACACTCACAGTGAAAAAAGGTTATTTTGCATTTCTCTACAAAACTAACTAAAACAATAAAATACAAAATTACCAAACTAATAAATAATATTAACAGCAAAAGAAATTGTTAATGGGAAACTTGCTGCTATTTCTTGCTCAGGAAATAATCCCTTTCAGGGGACTGATTAATAATCAGAACTAATTTTACACATGCACAAATAACGGTCACGGCAGAAACTATTTTATCTTGACTGGATTTTGGCTTTACCGAACGAATACATCCCCTGGAGTACACAGAATGTGTTCCAGGGTTACCGGTACCAAGTGATGAACTTCATATTTTCCGTGGATATGGATGGGCCAATTAATTTTCCCTCGCGTTTCATTGTTTCTGCGGAGCATGTATTGTATCTTTACATAGTACAAGGTAAATACAGAACTTAAAATAGGCCAAATTCAAGGGTACTGGGCACAAAATCATTATTCATTAGTATAAATATGCTCGGAAAAGGTAGTCTTAACTTAAAATAATTTAATTTGTTAAGTTGGCACGAAATTGCTTTAGTAAAGAAGAGGTAAAGCTACCAAGCTACCTATTGTCTCCAATTATGTGTAAAAGCGTTGTAACGCAGAACTGAGCTGACCAAAACGGCTGTCGGCATAACGTAGTTCTAAAATACCTTTTTATTTTTTGTGTATTTAATTTTTTCTTCCTTTGTCTCTTGAGTACCACCTCAAATGCTCTCGCGTACCACCAGTGGTACGAGTACCACCGGTTGAGAAACACTGCCTTAGCTCATCAAAGCAAAACCGTCAGGCATAATAGATTTCTTAATCCTAAGTAAGGTTGAGGCCAGAAATGTTACCGGAGGAGGAAAATTTTCATATTTTGCAGCAAACATTAATTCAATCCATTAATTCTTTTTTTTCTTTTAAGGGTTAAATTTTTTTACTCTGTCGCCTTAGTTATATTTTACATACTGCTTATTATTTATTAATCTTGTGTTGCAAGCTCTCAGTACTATTAATCATCATTTTAAGTTTAATAAAATATTTTCTTCATTAGGAGGCAAATTGATATTGCCAAATTTTTTGCCGAAATGTGGGTTCATTTTTAAGGACCTTGACTATGTACACTTACTGAATATACTTTTCATCCAAGGCATTTTTTTATACCAAAGTTTAAAAGGTTTGCGTACGCTGCGCCTGAGTCGCTGCAAGCAATGTTGTAATTATTCAGCTTTATTTAGTGCTACAACAAAATTTTATTACAACATAAACAAACAATAAATTATCAAATAAGAAGAGTGGTAGTACTGATTTATCTATCATTTGTCACTTGTACTTCCATGTTCGCTGCTGCCGTAAATTGGTTTCAAACATGCCCATGCTATGAAAATCTATTCACGTTAGTGTATATAGTCATTGGTTCTATTTAAGTCTAGTTCTTGTATTTACCTTTCATGATCAGCTTTTACACTTTTGTTATTATATTTAGGGAGTCTATAGAGAGTATTGCGCTTTAAATTTTACATTGTTATGTTAAAAAAACATAAGACTTTCTTTGTAAAGAAGTTGAAAAAATTAAAATAACTAGAGAACTTAGGCTAGTTGATTTAGAAATTCGTAGGTTTGCTAGATATACACCTAGAGGTCTTAAATTTCAATTCAAGAAGTCAATTATTTGTTTCACAATTTTAATAAAATTGGGTTAGTGGCTGTTACATATAAGTTTACTCTAATATATATATGAAAAGATAAACTTTACCCTTGGTTTGAAGTATAATACAAGAGACAACTGAGTTTGTTCTTTTCTTTAGGCAATAAAGCTCTTTCGTGTTTACATATTTAAAGATAACAAATTTTTGTTCACAGATATTGATTTAATTATTTATTATATTTATTGAGTATCCTATTCTATACCGTACTCTAATACGAGTAAGGTATATTGATATGTATGTATGCATCCTGATCTCAAAAACGGCTCTAACGATTTTCTCCAAACTTTGCAAAAACTTAGTTCTGGAACAAAAATAAAATATGTTCAAGTCTCTATGCTTGGTAAAATCTTATTTTCTTATAATCTTTAATTCACTTCTTGTACTTAAACTGATTGTGTTATGGTTATGTTACAGTCTAATTTAATATAATTGAGGGATAATCATGACACTTGGTCACTTAAAAGTCCTCCATAAAAACTCAGAAAGCCTAAAATTCTAGAAAGAAAAACCTCTAGTTTGGATCGATTGTGAGTGAGGGGCCACTTCTGGTGGCTTTTACCATAGGAATTCTACAGTAAATTATGACACCACTTGAATTGCTGGTGTGCCAGATGTGTTTCCAAAACCACTAGCTTGAGAGCATGTAGATTCAATACGAGTGTCATGTGATGTGTGCCGTAGATGGTGGAGGGAGAGGAGGAGTTTGTGACGCTGGCCAACTCGGACATCGCGCAGCTGTGCGCAGAGAACATCCTGCTGTGGCAGCAGTTCCTGGAGGCGTTCTCCGGCAAGGAGCCCGTCCACCAGCACCTGGCCAGGACACACCACCACCTGCGGGTACCTAACATGCTCTCATGTAGATAATAATTGATGATCTTATGTCTCATGATGAAGACATGTCTTCTCTTAACTGACCCCGGATCAACCACTGCTAAGATTATCCATCTCTGTCTGAGCATAAAATGCAGGTCGGTTCATTTGCCCTCAATTTTTAAATGGGTTGATTAAACTGCCTTTTTATGAGTCACAAGACTTATGTTTTTATAACGGATCCATTTTCATGACCAGTTTTGTTATATCATGTAAATCTTCCCGTATTGTTTAATGTCTCTCTCCCTTAACATCAGTTTTCATGAGTATCAATTGCAAACGTATCTTTTAATATAAGTAGCTGAGTTTTTTACTCATATCATATCAATAATTCTTTTATTCCTGCAGTATTTCATGTTTGTTTTTAAGAGCCTGTTTCATATACCTTCCTAGACCTGGTCCCATGTGGGACTGACCCACAGCTCTTAAAAACAAACATGAAATACTGTAGGAATAAAAGCATTATTGATATGATATGAGTAAAGAGAGTGGCCACTGCAATGGGGTTTGTCATAGACATAAAATAGACCTGAGAAGAGCACCTCAATCTAGTGGCTGTCCTAGGTTTGATTTTTGCTTCTGACACTGAGATTTTGAGTAGAGAATTAGTATTCCCTTTTTTATTGCAGTTTAACCCATGGTCTCCTACTCTTGGGATGTATGGTTATGAAGTTGCCAAAGAGATCCCCAATTATTTTGATATAGACTTATAGCATAGTGCACTTCAGACCTTAGTTTTCAAGGTTATTTTATTGTTTGTACCTTTATTGTTTAGGTAAAGAGGTTCGCCGAGGGTTTTTTTGTGCTAGACAATCCACGAGGCAGCGCGGCTGGCTGCTATGACCAGAACTACCAGAGCTACCTGGCCGTGAGTGAGATGGCGCGGCGGTCGCGGTACCTCTCATCACTCCCCAACCTGCCCGTGCACTGCGCTGAGCTCGACGGAGACATCACCACCTTGCCCATCATCTTCGAGGACCAATACCAGGAAGTTTCGGAGTTCGCTAGGCGAAGAAGTGTTGCCGGAAGGAAAGCTGGAAGTGGTGTGTATTTATCTAATTATTTATCCTTGTCTAAAAATATTTCTGAATTTAGTACAAGTATGTTGAATGTAAAGTTAAAGATTTATTTAGAGTTACATTTCAGCCACAAAATGGCATTACATGAAAATAGTCCGGCAGATATGTAGCAATTATTGGTGAGATTGTTCATTTGATGATAGAGACCCATAAGACAACAGACGACAAAGAAATGCACATATGCTATGCACAGCACAAAAATATAACGACTAGCTAACTAGCAACAGCCAATCAGCCAAAGCAAAAAGTGTTCCTGTCGCAGTAGACCTGCGCACTCAGCGAATTCCAACAAAAGAATTTTTGTACGTTTTAAACCGCGTTTACACTGGAGTTGCAAACACGTGTTGAAAACTAAATAATACCCATGTTTGTTGCGTAAATGATGAAAACAGCTTTAATTTTGTCTGCAACAATACAAGTCACGGACAGGAGACAGATTTGGGGTATCTGCAACAAAATTTTTGTTTTCCATTCTAGGTGGAAAACAGACGGCAACAAATTTCTGAAGACAAAAAATTGCAAATTAAATGCAACTCTAGTGTAAACGCGGCTTTATTTCCCCGTAAACACTATGCGGTTGAGTATGATTTGCTGCCATAATATGGATTTTGCAAGCACACATAAGTTAAACCATTATTGACTATAAATACTTTTAAACCCTTCCTAGTGATTGCACATGCCAAATTTTATTAAGTTATAGTTCAGGTACCGTATTCTTTTTGTTTTCCCATTTAAAACTATGGCCATGGGGGTGAGAACAACACGGTTTGCGGCCATTTGGGTTTTTGTTAGCAACATAATTTAAACCCTTCGTAGTAAATGTAAACGCCAAATTTGAGCGTGCTAAGTCGAAATAAATAAGCAAAATACTCAATAATTGATTATTCTTTAAAACACAATATAAGTCTAACAAACAAATGGAAATGTTCCTAAATGGATTTTACTTTTTATTACAGTATTTAAATGAAATAGGCTATAAAGAGAGATATATTAATCAGAATAAGTAACACATTGCATTAACAATTATTTAGCTACCTAAAATATTGTTGTTATAAGGATTCTTAATAAGTAGTTTTGATTATGAATTAATTCAAATACCCAACAAAACAGCTCTATTCATGTTAAGTTTCTGTTTCTACATTCTTGTTTGTGTTAAATTCTTTTGATTTGAGAGAGTATAAACTATCATAATACTCCCCCGTCGCAGCAGACCTGCGTACTCAGCGAATTTCCAAAGGATCTTGAGATTTTGAATTTTCCCCATAAACACCATAGGAATGAGTATGTAGGTTTGCTGCCATGAGATGTTGTTAGAAAATGTTAGTTGTGTTAGAAAATGTAATAGTTAGGTAAGGTAAATATCAAATTGTATCAATATTCAACACCTTTAATTTTTACCCATAAACCCCATGGGGGTGAGTATGAAGGATTGCCGCCATATGGGTTTTGTAAGCAAATATCAGTTAAACCCTACCTAGTTAATGTACATACCAAATTGTATCAAGTTATTCCAATAAATAAGTCAGATACAGGGTTTTGTTAATTCCCCATAAGAATAACATTGAAAACCTATTTTTGGATTTTCTCCGTAACCTGTTAAGCCATGTTAAAAATTCAAAATACTAAATTGTTTGTTTTTTTAAGCTCTTTTAAATGTTTTTAGTTAAAATTGTTGAATTTTAAAAACTAAGGTCCAAAAATGCCAAAAACCCATTTTTGACCCCTTTGAAACCCCATAAAACCCCATTCCCATAACCCAATCATGCTGGTTTGCGAACTCATGAAAATAGACCTGGTCTTACACCTTCATACCAAATTTCATCAAAATCGGAGGTCCCCTTCAAAAGTTATCAGTATCACGGACACACATATATATATATATATATATATATATATATATATATATATATATATATATATATATATATATATATATATATATATATAAGTAGATAGTATCATGTTACTTCTAGGACACTTTTGGAGACAATCAAAAATCAAACAAATTTCACAGTTTTTTAATACAATTATGCAATATTTTTGCCATTTTTTGGCCAATTTTCAGCTTTTATCAAATTGTCTTAAAAAATATGCAATTTTAATGAAATTTTTAACAAATATGCCTAAATTTTCTACAAAATAAAATTTTTTTAAAAACAAGTAAAATTATCATATTTTATAAGTATTTTTTCAATAAAATTAATAGTCGACTTTTCATAAGGTAATTTAAAATTTTAATAGTATTTTTTCAATAAATTTGACTAAAATAGTAATAATTCATTCTAATTAATTTCAGTAATATCATTTTTGATTATATTATATTCAAGTAATTTTTCAGATACAATAATAATATAACAATTTGTTTTACTAGTAGCTACTATATCATAATCAAAATCTGCATTAATAATAATATCATTTTTTGAACTTGAAATATTTGTTGGATTTTTTGTAGTATCAATTACATAAATTGGTCTATTATCTAGAAATTCTGTTGGACTATAATACATTTTACTACTAATATAATAAACTTTTTTGTAATCTTGATACATTTCATACATAATTCTAAATTTTTCATTGTTTATATCAAAATTTTCCAATTCATCAGGGTAATAATGACCATTTAGTTTTACTCTTATATTTTTTACATACATACTATCAAATTTAGAAGTATCAAATAACTGATCATTTGTTCTTGATTTTTGAAATCCAATTATAATAAATTTTGGATTATAAATATTTCTATAGATATTTGTTATATCAAAACTTAAATTCTTTCCTGTAATATTTTTTTGTTCAATGCATTGCCAATGATTAAAATGAAAATTTACTTTTTCAAATTTGCTTAGTTCATTAATTAATTGAATTTTACTTGTTGTTTTGTATTCAATTATAGGAACTCTAATAAAAAATTCATCAATTGTTATTTTACCTTCAGTTGGTAATGTAGCATTATCATAAGATCCATCAGCCTTTTTAGTTTTCCATCTAAAAATTGCATCATTATCTTCTGATCTAATAAATGTTATATTAAAACCTCCTTTGTATATTGGAATATTTACATTTTCAAAAAATCCTAATCCAAAATGAGATAAATTACCAATTGCTTCAAATTTATTTTTAAAATTTGATTCAAAACCATTATTTATCTGATTTATTTCTGATTTTGAATAAGTTATAGTACCTTTAATTGTACTTAATAGACCAGGATATTCAATTTCATCAATCAATTTATTATGTTTTCTAACTTCAATTTTTGAAAATAAAAATGGAACAAAATTATCAATTAATTTTATATTAGCACCATTATCATATGCATTTCCATCAGATTTAGTCAATTTACCAGATATATAAAATTGAAATTTAGAAGTACAAAATCCATCTCCAAAATCTATATTAAATTCAGTTTTTTTATTAGGTTCATTTAAATGTAATTTAGATAATGGATAGAAATTTTTGTATTCAGCTCTTTCAATATCATTTACATATTTTTTGTAATCAGCCATTTATTAAGGATAAATTTTTTAAATCAAAAGCTTTTTAAAACAAGTAAAATTTTTATAATTTTATGATGTCAAATTTTATAGTTTTTATGTATCAATTTCATTTTTACTTTTAAAATATTCAATTTCAGTAGCATGATCAAGTATAAATTTTGCTGATATTTTTTGATGTTCTAAAATTAATTCCCAATTTAATGTAAATGCATAATCATGAATGAAATATTCAGTTAAATCTTGATATTTACAAATCAAATCAATATAATCTTTTAATTGATAATTTATGAATTCAGTAATAAAATCTATAGTTAAATTTTGATGTTGAGCAATTTTTTGCCAATTTAATTTATTTTGAAACAATCTCATCATATTAATACTCAACTCATATTTTTCAGAAATATCATCCCAATCATCTTTGTTTAATTGATTTTGGTTTCTGATAATGAATAAATCAAATGAACTGTATAGAGCCATTTATTAGGGAGAAAATTTTGTAAAACAACTTTTCTTTGAATTACAAATACAACATTTTGATTTAATTACATTTATATTTTTCAATTTTATTATCTGAATATCTTTAGAATTAGTTTTTTGTTTACATTTAAGACAATAAATCAACTCCATTTATATAAAATAATTATTGTAATTTATCTATATCATCTTTAATTAGTATTATTTCAGCATTTAATTCTTTTATGGATTCATTGACTCCATCAAATAGAAATTTTAGTTCTTTTTCTAATTTTTCTTCTAAATTTTCAACATATTTTCCAATATTAATTAAAAAGTCTGTAATTTTATTTAAATCCTTTTTAGTTTCTGAATGATCATTACCAATTTTAATAATTGAATCTAAAACTTCATCTAATTCTGATTTTATTACAACATCATATTTATTTATACTTGGTTTAACATTAACAATTCTTTTACCATTAATACTTATATAATTTTTTGATAAACCAATAGCATTTACTAGATTTTCAGTCTTTTTTACATGACTTTTAAAACTTTTACTAAAATTATTAAAAAATATATTTAATTTAGAATTTATATAATCTTCTTTAATATTAATTGGATGTTTTTTCTGTCTTCTAAACAGATCAAATATATTTTGTGAATCCATATTTATTAAGGATTAATTTATTTATTATATTATCAAATTTTTTATTATTATTTAATTCATTTAATATAAAAATACATAAATGACCACAAATTGGTGGATCATTATAATTTTGAATTTGATTATCATTATAAAATATATTATCTTTTCCTAAATATTTAACTAATTCTATTGGTGGTTTATTAACTATATTTCCATATGAATCAAAATAATATTTAATTTTATCTTTTTTATAATAACAAACCCAATGAGTTCCATTTCCATCAAATGAATCTAAATTTATAATTCCACATTCAAATTTATTAACTTTATTAGGTAATATATCTCTCATAAATACACCTCTAAAATATTTTATATTTTTACACAATTTTTCTAATTCACCTAATGTTAGTGGTTCAAAATTTTTTTATAATTTTGTTTCATATATTTTAATGTTTTTTTATCTAAACCAGATCCTTCTACATTTTTTAATTCATGATCTAACCAATCAACAAAATTTCTAAATTTAGGAATTATAGATTCTTTTACTACTTTTGCTCCCTTTCTAACATTTGGTGTATAATTTTTAACTATAGGTATATTATCAGCAAAATCTAAAATTTCTTTTAGTAATCCACCATTTTTTATTTCTTTTAATTGATTATATGAAAATTCAAATCTTAATCCTTTATTTAATTTTTTATGTTTATTTAGTTTATTAATTTGTCTTTTAGATAATAATATAATATCTTTTCCATTTTCATTAAATTGATCAATATTAAATTGAATTATAACTGATTTTTTATTTTTAAATGCTAATTTTATTTTTGATTTTTGATTATCTGTCAAGTTTATATTTGTTTTTTCCATTTATTAAGAAAAAAATTTATAGTTTTTTATAATATAGATTAATATAATTAATTTTATTAAAATTTTAATCCTACTTCTAAACCCATACCAAATTTTCTTTTCATCCACATAGCACCTGATGTTGGTAATGCAATTAATCTTTCACCAATTCTATGATCATTTGATGTTACTATATCCCATGCTTTATCTTGTAAAATTTTATCAGCTATTTCATTTCTAGATTTTGTATCTTTATGATCTCTATAAAATAAATCATGTTCTTTAGCAGCTTTATCTAAATCATTTATTCCAGGATCACCTCTTTTTACTCTTTTATTTAATTTAGTTCCAGGCCCTAGATATTGATAACCAGGTACATGTAATTCAAAAGGTAAATTATTTATAACATTATTTAAAATACCTGATCCATCTTTTAATAATGGTGATGAAATATTTGCCAAAATTCTTTTTAAATACTTAATTCCTTCAGGTTTTTCAATTAATTCATCTAATTTATTTGATATAAAGTCTTTAATTGCTTTCTTTTCATTTAAAAAATTATTATTGCCAGCTTTTTCTTGTGCATATATATAATTAATAATATTATCTAATTTATTTAAATCATCTATAAATCTATATTCAATTTTATTTTCTGTATATTGTCTGATTCCTGAACCTTCAATTTCACCTTTTAATTCCCAAATATGTTTAATTAAATTAATATATTTATCACCTTTACTAGATTTTGGTTTCTTACTATTTGGATCATTATTTTTATAAATTGAATTAGTTTCCCATAAAATTTTTGAATAATTATTTAAATCATCTTGTGTATATAAATTATTATCTGGTTTCTTTTCATAAGTTAACAATCTCCATAATCCATGTGTTCCATTATATTTTTTATCATCAATTATTAAATCATCATTATCAATTACAGTTATTTTATCACCAATCATAAATGATTTTTTATGTTTATTCCAATATAAACCAAATTTATCATCTTTTGTTCTTGGTAAATATTTTTGTGCTAATGGACCAATAATTTTATCTAATGTTTGAGGTGAAATTAAATTTGGGTCAATAAATGTCGATTCTTCTTGAATTATTGGTTGTCTGATTGGTCTAAATGGAGTACTTGAAGGTAAATTTAGTTCTTCAGTTTCTGGTATTGATATATTGGCAAAATTATTAACAATAGGTACCAATTCCATAAGGTTTTTATTTTCATTTAAGACTTCACCAATTTTATTTTCAACTTTACCAATTGCTGATGTTATAGGTTCATATGCTTTTTGTTTAATTTTTTCATAATTATCTTCAATTTTAATTTGATTTTTAAATTCTTTTATTAATTTTTTCTCAATATCATCTAATTTTTTAGCTTCATTAACGGATATTTTATCCATTTATTACAAAGAAAAATTTAGGTTCAAAACAAATCATGTTAACATAAACACAAATCATGTTAACATAAACACAAATCATATTAACACAAAACACAAATTATGTTAACACAAACACAAATTATGTTAACATAAAAACAAATCATGTTAACACAAAACACAAATCATGTTAACACAAAACACAAATCATGTTAACACAAACACAAATCATGTTAACATAAACACTAATTATGTTAAACACAATTTATTTTACTTTATTTCTGTAATTTTCATTAAATATATAAATACTAATGAAATAAATAATACTAATAAAATAAATATTCTATCAATTATTGAATCAAACATACAACAAGCCATTATCATTATTTAATATCAGAAAAATTTTTCATATATTTTCCATCATTTGATTTTTTCAATAAATTAATAGTTAAAAATCCATAGTCTTCTTTCCAACAATCATTACAAATAGTTTTAAATTTATCAAATTTCATATCTGATCCAACAAAATTATTATATATTTTTTTCATATAATGTTCATTTTGTTTAAAGATGCATAACATATTTAAATTATTTCTAATTAATTGCATATCAACTTTTGAATAACATTGTCATAAATAAATACATGATATATTTTTATGTCTACCCATTATAAAATATTCTTTAATTTTATCTTGTTTTTCTAAAATACAATCATCAAAAACTACTAATGAATTTGGTTTACATTTATTTAGTGGAATCATATCATCACATGAAAAATAAGAAATTTGTTTATTAATATTTGATTCTATATTTTTAAATCTTTTTTGTAATAATTTATAAGATGGTTGTTCTAATGATTTACTAAAAATATATAAATTTGAATATGGAATTAATCTTTTGTAAATAAAATTTAATAATAATGTAGTTTTACCAGATCCACTTGTTCCTATAATTAATAATCTAATAGGTTGATCATTTTTATTATTTTTATCATATGATTCTAATTTTATATTATCTTTGTTTTCTAAAAATTTCTCCATTTAAATAAGATGAAATTATTTAAAATAATTGGTCATTCATCCAAACTAGAATTAAGATTAGAACATCCAATACATTTAGATGGAAAATATAGTATTGGTTTAAGTGGATTTTATTCAGATAATTTTATATCAAATATACCAAATGATTATAAAAACTGTTATGGATATTCTATTAAAGATGAAGATGATAAAATTATAGATCAATATTTTGATATAAATAAAGGAAATTATACAATTGAAGAAATAAAAAATATTTTTATTAATAGTTTAAAAGAATTTAAAAAGAAAATTAATAAATTTGATGAAAATGATTTTATACTGAAAAATGATGGACCATATATTATAATAAAATCTCCTGTTAAAATTATAGTAACAACAATTATAATTGATTTATTAGGATTAGATGATAAAATGATTGAACCAAATGTATTAACAAAAGGAATAAAACTACCAAAAATTAGACCTTTTGATGTTATTGAAATACATTGTAATTTAGTTGATCCTAGTTTTGAAAATCATAAAGATCATTCATATTTACATAAAGAATCAGAAATTCTATATTCATTTTATCCAAATGTTGAATATGGATCAAAAATTAGTGAAAAACCAAATGAAATTGATTATATTCCTTTAAAAAATATAAATAAAATTCAAAATATTGTAATATCTATTCAAGATAGTGATGGAAATCAAATAAATAATGAAAATATTAAAAGTATTGTATATTTAAGATTAAAACAAAATTTGTAATATAAAATTTATCTACATAAATAATAAAAACAATAATTTATTTAATTAACAATAATTTTATATTTAATAATAAATTAATTGTATTTAATAAACAAAATAAACCTTGGTTTAAAAGAAAAGATATTTGTTATATTTTAAAATATAAAAATTCTAGAAAAGTTTTAATTGATAATGTAAAAGAAAAATATATAAAACTTAAAATATATCAAGTGTAACCAACAGTTACATTTACATAATAATGATAAATTAATTTACATAAAAATTATAGGTGTCACAAATTATGACACCCTAGAAATTGATGTACAAACATGTTTTTCAGATGCCCTAAAACAGGGCGTCAATAAAATAGATAATAAAACAATGTTTATTAATGAATCTGGTTTATATTTATTAATTTTAAAATAAAAAAAGTAGAAAACAATAAGGATAGATTAAAATTTATAGATATTTTTAGAGGGGACAATTTGTCCCCCCTATCATATAATGAAAAACATACAAAACTTATTAAAATTAGGTAGGACCCAAAATGGGTCCCATATAAATTAGAATATTTATTTTAAAATTTTTTAAAGGAGGTAACCTTATTATACAATAAAAACTTAAGGGTAACAAAATGTTACCCTTCTTAAACATTCAAAAATATTCATAAATATAATAAATTATATACAAATTTGAGACCCGTCTTAAAGACGGGTCTTACTTATAATGATAATAAAGTAAAATTTATAGATATTTTTATGTTAGATATTCAATAAATTATTGAATATATTTAAATTTATTAAAGAAAATATTTAAAAATATACATAAAATTATAGTATAAATTCAATATCATATGGTTATAAATTATTAATATAATTTTGATCATTTTCTTTAAAACTTTCTTTAACATAATTTTTTATTATATTTATAAATGGTTCTATTATAAAATTAAACTTATAATGATATACAAAATAATTTTTATATTTAAAAAGATATATTAAAAATTTATTTGATATTTTAGTTTTAAATAAATATAATTTTATATCAAAATCATTATTTATTAATTCTTTTGGAACAATTAAAATTTCCATTTATTTATAATTATTTTTATACCCCCAAGGTAATGTATCAATTTTATTTTCACAAATAAATCTTTTGTCATCTCTATTACTTAAAGCTAATTTATTTATTGTAATTGTATATAGTTCATGTTTAAAACTTCTAATACAAGTCATTTCTCTATATTGTTCTTGATCATCAAATAAACATTTCTTAAAATCATCCATATGTAATGTTTTATCAACAACACTTTTCTTAATACCTTTACATTTTACAGGATTTTTATTATTAAATTCATAACTATATAATTTTGATCTTAAACCACAATATTCTTCTAATATTTCACCAATTAACTCATCTTTAAATTTACCAATTATTTTTTATTCTTTTCACTATAGCATTCATGTTCTTTCTTATAATCATTTGTATCAAATTCATTAATATTTTCTTTAATAATTTTATATGGATCCTTTTTAAATTCTATAAAATAACTGTCTGTATCCATATATAATAACCTTATATTTGGATCAAACTTCTTTAATTTTTCATAATAAAATTGATACATATGTAATTTTGATAAATCAAGTACTGAAAATCCTATATAGATTGGTTTATCAAACTTAACCTTTTCTTTTATCATATGTGAAGCAATACAGTCTTTATCAAATATACTAAATGTTTTAAAATTAGGTTTTTTTGCTTGTTTTAATGAAAACTTTTCATCACCTAATTTAATATCACATCTATTTCTAACATTTTCCATAGTTTTTCCAAAAACACTATTATTCATCAATTTAAAAAAGTCTTTTTTCAAAATCTGATGTTGATTTGGATCTTAATTTGGTATTTAATTCAATATATTTTTTCATATAATCATCTTGATCAAATGCTATAACTCTATTAACTTTCTTTAATTTTAATCCTTTTTGTAGATAATATTTTAAGTTTCTTGAATGAATAACATAATCTTTTTTATCAAATAATGTTGTGCAAAGCTTATTATTATAATGTTCAGGTGCTAATGGTAAATCTTTATGGTCATCATGTAATTCAATAGGATATTCTAAATCAACATCTAATATATATCCATATTCAGCATTTTCATCTAATTCTAATATTGTTTCTTCCCATTCATTTAATGTATATGTATTAGGATTCATCCATGTTATATCTTTATAAGGTAATTTTTGACTTAAAGCCCATCCATATAGATTATTTGCATCTATATATAACATATAATTTTCAGGTTTTGTTTTATCATAATTTTTTGTATATTTATTGTTTGCTTTACAATATCTAGTTATACATTGTGAAATACCACCTCTAATACCTTTTTCAATCATTAAATACATATTATAATCACTTATTAATTCTAGTTCAATTTTTGTTAATTTTAACATAGAATCCCAAGCTAATGATGGTGATGTTAGATAATGTGCTGGATCTAATTGATAATTTTTCAAACAAACAGATCTAAAATTTTCAAATATATCAGCTAATAATAATACATCCTGAATATTATATAAATCTGAATAATTACCTAATGTTTTTAGTTTTAATTTATTCCAAACTTTTATATAATGTTTATAATCATCATCACTTATATTTTCATTAGTTAAACAACTATAAAATTGATCTTTTTCTAATATTTTATCATAGTTTAATTTTTCAACATTATCAATAAATTCATATGGAAATACACCTTTAGAAGTTAATATTTTTAAAGTTTCATTATCATATTCAATTATATCATTTTCTTTTATAAATTTATTTATATGCTTAAATTCTTTAAGATTTTTAGCTAATTTTTCAATTGATGTAGCCATAAATCTAAATGTATCTACAAATGAGAATTTTATAAATTTTCTAGGTTTAAAATATAGTTCACCTTCAAATTCATAACCATAACCAGAATTTACTGAATAGTTTATATATTTTTCATCTGTATTAGCTAACAAATCAATTTTACCATATTTTTTAGCTAATTCTTTTATAAACAAATGTGTATCATAATTTGAACTATTATGACAGAATATAGGAATATTTTGAGGAAATTTTAGATTTAAATTACAATTTAAATGTGCAGCACCTCTAAATTTTCCTGTTAAATGACAATGATCTCTTACTTTTATTCTTTTATCATTATCAAAACCACTATTTTCACAAATATGACAAATATTTGTTTTCTGATAATTAATTTCTTCTTCATTAGTTAAATTCATAGGCTTTTTATTTTTTGAATTATATTTTTTAGCTATATATTTTGAAATTTCATCTAAATATTCAAATAATTTATTTGGTACATTTATTAATTCCTCTTCACTTTTTGCTCTATAACAAATAGGTTTATACATTTTATTAGTTACTCTAGATACTAAATAGATTGTAAATCCATATGGTTTATGTTTTTGAATTTTATTTGTATATGAGCAATTTGGATTATTTTTACAATTATCAATCTTTTCTAATATACTTTCAAAATCCATATAAATTACATATGGATGTTCAAACTTTTTATAATAATTTTTAAAACTTACAGTTTGACCTTTAAATGGCATTATAGGTCTACAAGGTTCTAATGATTTACATATCTCTAAATGATTATTTAAGTCTTTATTTTTGTAGAAATGAGTCAAACATCTTCTACAAATATATTTTTTATTTTTATTTTTTTGTGTTAATTGCTTAGATACTAACTTACTTAAATCAGTAATCAATATATAATGAGAATTATTACCAATTTTATAATATAATAAATCAATTTCTAGTTTTGAATTATAATGTTCAGATATTTGTAATGGCACTATTTTTTCATCTTCATCAATTCTATAAATATTTATTGACATTGATGGATAGTTATATTTAGAATCAAATGATCTTTTTTCAAATAATTTAATATCTTTCAATGATATTGGATAATCAAAACCTTTAAAAATATCATCATTTATATATTTTTGATATTGTTTAACTCTTTCAGCATGTTCGTTTGGTTTATCAATAGCACATCTAATTGCATAAATAAAACAATATTCATCTTTATTTTTAAAATTTACACAACATTTTTTATTCTTAATTTCATTTGGTAATTCTATATATGATCCAGCATTTAATGAATTATTTTTAGATAATTTTAGATTTAGTTCAACACATCTTTTTAATGACCAACCAGAGCCTTTTGATGGTTGATTTAGTTGTTCTCTAACTATTAATTTCTTAAATTGATCATCAATAAAATCATCTATATTTAAAATATCTGAACTTTTTATGCAAAAATACATATTACTATTTTGAATTTCACCATTTATTAATTTTCTTTCATATTCACATTCTAAAGCCATCTGTCCTTTAATATTTTTAAATTTTTGTTTTTCTATCAATTTTTTTATTTCATTTCTTTGAGTTTCTAAATAATCATTAATATCTAAATCATCATTTGAATTTGTTAAAATATAATCTTGAAAATATCCTTTTAATGACGAAGCTTCTTGAATATTTATTATATTTTCTTTTGGAATTGGTCTATTTTTAAAATAATCATTTAATAATCCAATCAATTCTTTTCTAGTTTTATTAACAATTTTAATACTATTTTTAATTGCTAAATTTTGAATATATTTAAATGATCTATATTCTAAATTATTTGGATTTTCTTTAATTTTGTTTAATCTTTTAATTAGTTCATCTCTAGATAATTTTTCATAATTTCTGACAGATAATTTTTTTGCAATTTCATTTAATTTTACTATATTAAATAATGAATAATTTGTAAGATCAAATGTTTCTTTAATATTTTTTAATTCATCTAAAGTTTTATTTTTATAATTATATATATTATTATTTTTACACCAATGTTTTAATTCAAATATTTTATTATCATATTTTTGTTTATTTAGTAAATGTTTAGTTGAATTATAATGTCTATCATAATTTTTATATAATATATTTTTATTACAATAAGGACAATTAATATTTTTATTTGTTCGTTCCATTTATTAGGGGTGAAATTCTTTATTTATTAAAAATAATTTTTACTTAGAAATAAAACTCTTAAAAATATAAGAAGTATTTCCACTTTTTACTAGGTAATTTATAGTTTAAATCATATTTTTTAAATAAAATTTGAATTTTTTTAAAACAAGTAAAATTTTGTCTTCATTTTTTTATCATATTTTTAAATTTTCTAGTTTTGTTATATTTTTGTCATGAATTTTAGTTTCTAAATGTCTTAAATAATTATTAGTCCATTTAATATTTCTTCCACATTCACAAAATTGTGGTTTTAAAAACATTTCTCTAATACATTGTATACAAATTGTATTTTTTCTATCTTTACTATAATGATAATTATTAAAATTTGAAATATCTTTAATTTCTTTACATTTATGACATTGTTTTTCATTTAATTCAATAACTTTAATACTATCATATAATTTTTTATAATACACATCCTTACATTCTTTACAATAATAATATAACCCATCTTTAGTATTTTTGTCTTTATAAAATTTAGATATATCTTTATATAATTTACACCTTAAACATATCTTTTCCATTTATATAAAATAAAATTTACAAATTGGTTTTTTTCAATTCATATTCATAAAAATTTCCAATAATATCTTCATTATTTTGATCTTTTATACTATAAGTAACTGGATTTGTATTATTAATTTTAGAAATTATAAATATTTCTCTAGACCAATTATTTTTATATTTATTAGAAAATGTTGATTTTTTATTTCCAATTCTAACTCTATCATTTATTTTAAATTTTGATTTGGTTATTATTTTTGGTGGTTTATATTTAAAAACAGTATCTAATAAATCCTTTTCATTATTTTTATTTACTTCAATTGGTTTCATTTTAATTGTTGAATGATATGAGTTATTATATTCTTTAACAATTTTTGGTAAAATATTTATCCATCTATAATTTTTATTAATTTCAAACTGTATTTTCATTTTTTCATTTTGTGTTCTATTATACCTTTCTATTATACTTGATTTTTCTTCATTTTCTGTATGATACAATTTAATATTATATTTATTTAATATTTCTTTAAATTCTTTATTGATAAATTCTAATCCTTTATCTGTATGTAAAACATTAGGTGATTTATGATTAATTTTAATTGCATCCTTAATTATTTCTTCAAATGCTCTAGAAACTGTTTTTCCATCTTTTTTCTTTAATGGTTTTGACCAAACATATTTTGAGAAAGTATCTATCACATTTAACATATATTTATAACCATCATTTTCTTTTTCATAATTTTTCATTATAATTAAATCTGCTGCCCATAAATCATCAATACCTAATGTAATTATTTTTCTTTTTAGAAATTTCTTTCTAATTGGAGCATGAATTTCATTTGCTTCAATTATTTGTTCATTTTTAGTTAATTCTTTTTTAATTATAGGTTTAACTTCTTTTTTCAAAATTTTACTTTTATTTGTTTTACAAATTGAACATTTAGTAGCAATTCTATATAATCCATTTTTCATTTCAACGATTTGTGGATTAATATTTTTAGTTTTTTTCTTACATTTGTGACAATGAATTGGTTCATTCATTTATGTATAATTTTTTTTTAAATAAATGGATATGTGTTATAGATGTCATAATCAAACTAATTTTACTATTATTGAAAATTGTGTAGGATGTAATATATGTAAAAGCATTATTTATGAAAAAAAGATTAAGAGAAAAAGTAATAAGAATAAACATCTTAAACATATTTTAAGAGAATTTAACCATTTTCAACCATATAAAACACAACAATTAATTAATGAATTATATATTTTATGTATTTCCAATCATTTTGAAATAACACCTAAGAATATAAAATTATTTTTAAAACAAAGGAATTGTACAAATTGGATATTTTACTATCAATTTTTAAACAAAATATACAATATTGATTTTGAATTGAATAATGAAGATAAAGAAAAAATTACACTATTTTTTAATAAATATTTATGTTTTAAGAAAAGTAATATATCATACAAAAAATTATTACCTATGATTTTTAAATACTTAAATATGGATTTTTGTATAAAACCTAATTATGATAATGACTTTTTAACATATCTATCACAAACAAGTTTGTGATATTTTTTCCTATATAAATGGATCTGCTAGAAGAAATTAATAATGTTGGAGAATTAAGATTTAAAGAATATAAACCATTAAAAAGTTTAAATTTAAATAAAAAATATAAAATTGAAAAATTTGAAAGAATTAAAGATAAATATGGATATACAATTATTGTTGAATTAGAAAAATGTAAAGTACATTTACCAAAAAGATTTACTAATGTAATTGATGATAAATCAATTAAAGAATTAAATAAAAAAGATTTACATTTAATTGTCACTGATATTAAGACTTTTGATGATAAAGAAACTGCTTTAGTTAAATTTGAATAATTATTACAATATTATTGATACTAAACCTTAATTTTACTTGTTTTAAAAAAATTCAAATTTTATTGAAAAAATACTATTAAAATTTTAAATTACCTTATGAAAAGTCGACTATTAATTTTATTGAAAAAATACTTATAAAATGTGATAATTTTACTTGTTTTTAAAAAAATTTTATTTTGTAGAAAATTTAGGCATATTTGTTAAAAATTTCATTAAAATTGCATATTTTTTAAGACAATTTGATAAAAGCTGAAAATTGGCCAAAAAATGGCAAAAATATTGCATAATTGTATTAAAAAACTGTGAAATTTGTTTGATTTTTGATTGTCTCCAAAAGTGTCCTAGAAGTAACATGATACTATCTACTTATATATATATATATATATATATATATATATATATATATATATATATATATATATATATATATATACATATATATGAAAATGAACGAACGGTATTTTTGGCCTCTGGGGACCTCAAAATGAAAAAGTATAATGGTCCCAGGCTTAGGTCTTACCATGGCTACTACCGTAATAGCGTATTCCCTATAGGGAAATTCGCTAAAACCAATGGTATTAATAATTATCTAACAACCTGATATCTATTTTACAATAGGCATTCTCAATAAGTAGTTTTAATAACGAGTTAGCTCTCAATACAAACAAAAACAGCTAAAAAGCAATTGTAATATATGGGGCAGTGGCACGTCGAGCCCCGGGTAGTGGAGGAGGAAGCCGTGCCGACTCCCCCTCGTTCTGCCAGCGTTGACCCAGCGTTCCATGTTTATATTTCTATGGTCCAGACTAACTGACCAGTATGGTCTAGACTTGTCGTTGGCCGGCCACATGTGACTCGCGATTAAATGTTTTTATTTTGTACGTTTGTCATGTCCGTGCTGTGTGTAGTAAGTGCAATGTGTTTTTTTTTTTTTTTTTAATTTAACGAGAACTGGCAGTGTGTTTTAACTTTTGACGCAAGATTTGAAAATGGGACGGAGGTCCCAAAACTAGTCATCTGAAGACAAATGTTTTGGATTGAAGACGTAAAGGTATTGTAACCCATTATTATTATTATTATTGTCATCATCAATCCAGGTGGCAAACATAAATAAATATTTTACCCAATTTATTATTTGATTTTATTCTTGGTAAAAATAAATAGAAGTAAATTTTTCTAGACCCATTCCTGAACACCTGCGGCTTGAGTGACTCTAGCAAGTTAGATAGCAAATCTCTGCTGTCAACGTCAAACCCTGTTCAGGAGGATTGCAGTTGTGGCATTGCAGCCATCTTGGAGTCAAGGTCGCAAAAAGCTATCAAGCAAGGAAACCGGTTAGCAGCTGGTATATCAGTTCCTATGGGTGAGTGCATTTTATAGTTTGACTCTAATATAATTTTTTCTACAAAGACCAGTTATGCAAATAAATTTCAAACGAGAAACAAATTTAAACAGGGAAAGAAAACATATTTCAAATACATAAAAAATGTATTGTAGTTCAATTACAGACTCACTGACTTTTTTTCTCAAATTTATGCTGTGGGATTATAATAATTGGGTACCAAACACACAGGTCACAAACTACCAGACTTTATTCGATTATGTTGCACCTGATAACAAAAACATCACATTAAAATAGATTGGCCAGATGTTCGGGCTGCAATGCATTTCAATCAACATGGACAAGTCTCAACTCGTTGGTATATATGCGACATGTCTTTTTTTTATAATTAGGTTGCATGTGTCCGCTCTAAGTGTTTACTTGTCTATGTTGTTTGTGAACTTTTTCATACATGACAATGATTCCACACCTTGCTTTTAAATATTTGTTTACTATTCACTAAGTAGGGAGGTGGTTACATGGGAATCCTGGCGTCGCATAAAAGTCATAACGACGTATCTTGATATTTGCTATTTTTCAGGAGAGCAGTTTAAAGGTTTTCATGTTTGAACATTTCATCATTGCATGAAAAGTATAACTCTTAAGATCATGATATTTTGAATATAAGTAGCCAAAAGGTTGTTGGTGAACATGTTATGGTTAAATTAAGGTTAACGACTTTCTTTCCCCCCCTTACCCCCCCTTGAAGTAGATACGTCATTATGCCTTGATACCGTATACTCAAAAATGAAAGATACGCCATCTTAAGGTTTACGATCTTGGTTTAATTTTTTTTGTTTTAGAAGTTTATATGCCTTAAAAAACTGTTAAAATATGGTATACTCTTAGTAAAAAATATACACATGTTTTCTCATATGTTAAAAGTTTAACAAAAATCTTAATTTGCAAAACTACATGAAAATTTGAAACAGGTTTACTAAAAATCCTCTTGTCAAATCAAGTTATTTCCTTAACTTATCGTTACAACAGTATACGATTATAGAATATATGTGTTTCAATGTAGATAGAAAGTAAAGTGTAACAGTATTAATACCAAAAGAAATCTATTTTAAGTTATCTTCGCTTTTTGTTTAATTGCAATACAAATGGAACTCCTCAAAAACAATTATTAAACCTAAGTACAAACAAACATTATGTAGTAAACAAAGTTATAGGAATATAAAACAAATGAACTGAATACAAAACACTGCAGTTATAAAAAATAATTACCTAGTTTTTAATAAGGAACAAAATACTCGTGTTGCAATTCTTAACCAAAAGGGTTCTTTATGAGATCGTCATGATCACAATCGTAAGTATTTAAATTTATACATAGTAAAATATGAAACCTTAACTTTTAATACAATGTAAAACGGAACATTATAAAATATTAAACAATATACTCATGTAAAACGTTTAAAATCCCTCTAGACCCTACATAGTCTACATCCTAAATAAAAAACATAGATAATTGGTACTTTTGAGATCGAGCTAAAGTAAAGCTCTTAGTAGTTTCGCTTTTCCCATGAAATCTAAGAAATCCTTAAGATTCAATTCAGTTTACAGTGTAAGGCTTTTTCATTCGTGCGGGACGAATGATTAAGGCGATTTGTGATGGAACAAAAACATTACCAGCAGCTGACAGAGCTGTGTTAATAGCACTATGAGCGGAATCGCCCTCGTTTTGGCCGTGGTATGGTTAAAAAAATCTTAAGTTAATTTTCTTTATGTTTTTAGACGTAGAAACAAAGTGCAGGAGCATAACTGCAATTCCAGAGTTTTTATTTTGAACACTGCAGCCGTCTGAAAAAAAATAAACCTCCTCGACTTCTCTTTCGTCCAGTTTCTGTAGGTATAAGTAAATACACGTTGAGATCTCTGAGGCTCCGTGACTACTTAAACCTTCATGCCAGAGATAACAATTGCATTCACTAGAAGACAACTCATACACGGTAAAGTTGTAGTTTGCAAGTCGCCTAAGGTAAAATAGCTGGCTTTCATTTGATACTGGTAACAAAATAACCTGCTGCAAGTCAAATGAAGCACTGACTGTCTTGCTGTCAGAAAACAATTTAGCTTCTTTTTTAAACCTTCTCACGGCATTCTTTTCATTGATATGTTTTTGGTATCTCTCTTCTAATTCAGATTTTTTAAGTTCATCACCAGTCCTGTATACAACACACAGACTGCATTGGTCTTTTTTTAAGTGGTAGAAGCCAAGATTCATTTTATTAATTACATCACTATATGTTGTTCTGCTGCACGAGATGCTTTGTGGATTGTACTCTTCAATAAACATAGCATACATTTTATTTATGCTTAAATCTGGGTGTAAATATTCTTTTGTTGATGATGCTCTACAATAATGAGACTCCATCCTTGGAAACCTATTAATGTGAGCAGTTAAAGCTTCCCGAACTTTTAAATCATTTTCTTTCAGCTTCTCTGAACGACCACCTCTTCTTTCCTCCTCTAAAACTCCAGTCTCTTTCTTTTTTTCAATAGCAGTCCGAACATTTCTTTCGGTGATTGACAACGTATTTAAAAACAGGTTTTTCACCATTTTCTTTAGGTAAATAGTAATTTAGAGTGTATTTTCTTCGGGATGTTTCATTTTTACTTGTCTTCACTTTTGTTTCTGTTTTTTTTTTTTTTTTTCTTTTTACATACCTAGTATAACCCCGCACGTCTTCTTAGGGAAAATGACACACACAACATTTTAACAAGCACAAAACTAATTTATTAATTTAATTCATCTATTTATCAGGTTGGCCTAAAATGTAATATTACAAAACTTTACGATTATCAACTGATTAAATACAAATCAAACAACACCGCTCACTAGCAAATTATCGATACATAAGGGACAGAGGACAAACACCCGATAAACCGAAACTCGGGCCACCGCCATTAATGCGACGCGGCGGTGGCGCCGCGGCGGCGCAACGCCAGACGCAGGCGCTTAACTCAACGACTCAAAACCGACTGGGGCGAGCTGACGATTGTTCGTCAGCACGCTGAAGCAGTGTCAACCAATCAGAGCACTGCTGCTTCACGCTGGTGCCTTGATTAGTGGAGCGCTCTTTGGATCACCACGGACATTAATGAAACTAAAGCTGGACATTGTCGACAACTCAACGCACCGCTTGGTGATGACAGACACCACGTCAGCACATTCCATAACCCAAACGCCGCCTGAGCCGGGATCGGTGGTATTATCCAAGAGGCTATTTTCTTGTTGCCTTACCGTCTTGCCAAGATGGGCTAGACTACAAATAAAGCACCAAGCCCTAAAATATGATATTTAGTGACGGTAAAATTGTTATGATTAGGGTGGTGCAAACTGAGAGTATTATTTATTGGTCTAGGGATTTTTGGGCCGTCACACTCCCCTCACCCTTAGACCTTGCTGTCCCCAGCAAGAGATCACAGCAAATAAACTGGAACAGACAGTCTGTTGACCAGAGATCTTCAGCCTCAGAAAACTTTTGCTTGAACCCACCGAACCTCAACTCATGGCAGCCTCATGTCTCTAAATGGTCCAAAAAAAAGAATGAATGTTCGCTCATTACTGATTTACTACAAAAGATCAAATTGACAATGAATTCTAATTTGGAAGATACGGCAGCGAATGTCCTCTGTCTCGTTACAAATCCCCTCTTAACTTTATTTCTGTTAAACAAAAGAAGAAAATAACACGCTAAATAAGTCAATCAACCCCAACTTATCACGTAACACACGATCTACAATATCACCCTCATATACAAAAATTCAATAATTACAATAAAATTGAACAATACAATTATTACATAAATCTAAACGTTTATACAACCAAATCAATGCAAAATCTAAACTTCATAAACACTTAATTATGACAACTCACAAAGAGTATCTCAGCCTTTGCACAATCGAATCAAACAAAAAAATCTCATCAATAACGTATGCTCCACAGGGGAGGCTCTCTTGCAACAGGCTTTATCAAGTGTTTCTTACAGACAAATACTATTTAAAATTAATAAAACAAACTTAATAAACTAGAACTTTCAAGCACTTAGTCTACTCAGCTTGTGTGTGTTTTTAACTGGAAACACGCACAAGCTATCAATTTACACAATACACTCGAGTAAGCAAACAGCCAGTCAATCAGTAGGCACCACAAAATGCTTCTTAACATTACCCAATGGAACTCTGTTAAAATTGTCCAACAAAGACTCTTGAAGCAATCCATGCCTGACCTGTAGAGGTTCTGCGCAGAGTCCCCCTGACTCATCCCGTACATATCTTACTGTGAGACCTGCTCACACTTCTAGGAAGGGCCGGAACACATACCGGGCACCGTTCCATAAAAAATCTAAAAAAACAATTTTGACACAAAACCTTGTCGTCACTATTGGAGACTCTGTTCGCAACCCATTCTACAGGTGGCCGACCAGGCTGTGGTAGCTTCAGTTGCCTTGTACTGTAACTGTATACTATATACTTAAGTAACAAACAAAAATAATTAAATTGTTTCAAAGTAGTCAATGCAAAACTCAACTAAGCTAGTGTGCTGATTGAATGACTGCGCTTTCTGACCCACAACACATAACATATACAACCAACAAAAATCACAACTCATGAAAATAATTATTTTACACCAAATCAAAATTACAACAACTAATTAACATTATAACACGTTTTGAAGGCCTGGTAATGTGCTAACGCCTTGTCTTGCTAGAAGGGTCCGGAACACCCTCCAGCAAGGCATGTTCCATCGCGGTATCATGGTTATGTCACTCAAATGAAATGATAAAAAAAAATTTTACTTTGGGTAGAGCCTAAGTGTACACAGTCCAGCTTAAGAAGAAGGGGAGGGATAAATGTTTTAGGAGAAAAGGACTGCGCGCATACCTTCCTGTGGACACAAGACTCGTCCCTATACTTGTCTTCAATACAACCAATTTATAAATCCAAAGCAAACAGAAAATGAGGAAATTATTGTTATTACCAGCCTTCAACCGAAACCCAAAGGGATATCTCCCACTAAAGTACAACAACTACAAAAACATTAAACAGTTTATCAAAAACAATTTACAAAACAGTTATCCTTAACATAACATCTATCCTCGAAACTTCCAGTTCACTTTACAAAATTCCTGACGCAGTCCATCAAGGTCGGAGATTTGTCCAAAACATCACTGGGTTCCGTTATCTAGACTCGTGGTACCAAATCATGATTAACGTACTACTAGTTCATCCGCACCGAATTCCCTCTTTCACAGTTCAGGCTAGTATGTCCATACCGCGCAACGCGGCTGCTGCATACGCAGGAGCTGGGTATTGCTCCGTCAATACATCTCTTCTTCACTTAACCTCGAGGAAGATTAATACTAATAATCTGATAATATCAGAAGTCCGAAATTCGATACTGTACAAGTTGGCCAACTATCGAAGCATGCACATAAAGCAACGTCCAGATCCGGATTATTCCACACTTCCGGTATACCGCACGGCCGGGGATCCCCTATAAATCTCGATAAATCGATTACACGTGACGACTCCTCAGGGTCAACAGCAGCTTCTGGAGAAGGCTACTGGAGACAATCTCGTCTTGGACGTCCAAACACCTCCGACGGCTTGTCACTCTCCACCGGCTCGTCACTCTCCACGCAGATCTGCTCATCATGCATGTCCGGGCAGCACCTCTGCATTGTCTGCGACCCAGGCACTGGCACGGAGCAGCACGGCATTCCCTCCTCAGGTGCACCTGGACAGAAAAACCACACACAGGAAACATTCTCCACCAGGAACAACAATCACGAACAACACACTCACCATCTTGTTGTTCCACGAGCAATGTCTGGGGCTTAGAGAAGCTAAGCGCGCAGAGCAGCTCAAAGCAGGGGCTCTAGTCATCACATCCGCCCCAACAACCACCATGCCACTCATGAGGGCAGGGGTACTCAACACCGAGGGACTCCAAAACTCAACCCAATCGCCAGGGGAGACCAAGACTCAAGTCTTAACACCAGGAACAACGAACACTAACAACACTCACCATCTCGTTGTTCCACGAGCAATGTCTGGGGCTTAGAGAAGCTAAGCGCACAGAGCAGCTCAAACCAGGGGCTCTACTCTAACCATCACATCCGCCCCAACCACCACCATGCCGCTCTTGCGGGCAAGGGTGAATAACACCAGGGGACACAGAAACTCAACCCATCGCCAGGGGAGACCAAAACTCAACCACAACTTGACCGTGTCCCCAACAACTCAACTGGAGCTGCCAACAAGTCGGGCAGGCATCCTGAGTTCAGTTAAACATCCTGACAATTGCGTCTATCTCACTTTCTGGCAATGTCAATTCACACCCATCTCAAACTGCTGCCAAAAGTGTTATGTCTCATGAATTTATTTTGGGCAGGCAGGAGGCTAAAAAAAAAACCTTTTACTCTCTTCCCCTCTTACTGCACACACAAAAATAAAACAAGAGGTCGAAGTTGGCAACCTCCAAGATATTCGAGCCAGCCACTTTTTATCCCCATATAAAAAAAATAACAACACTTAACACTAAACACAATCTCCAAATTTTCCATCGAACTCCCTCCCAATAGTACTTTCTAACTAGGTATTTCATTCAGTACAATATTTTAATTCAGGGGTGGCAACTCAACTGGTTAGCTTACTGTAAAAGATGTTTATGTATGAAATAAATTATGGAAACCAAAACAACCACCTTTCCCCATACCAATCCTAATCCAACTTAAAACATCCTACCACTTGCTGCTAGGCAGAGGGCCTGATCATCGCAGGGCGCGCTCTCCTACTATGAGCACTAGCTTCACGTTTGTCAGGTCCCCAAGACCATCTGACATATAACCTACCAGAAACACTCTTACCCTCTCGACTCTAGTTCACCGTGCTGTCAGCTGCAGAAAGCAGGCACGACACTCGGATTTTTTTGCAACTATAAATACAAAGTAACCTTCCACTTTCGGTTTCCAGCTCAACTTAATAACAACTAATTGGAAAATAATAAAGATATTTGTCTGTCGCAAAAAGATTAAAATTGTCTGCTATACTTGTTATTATTTATTTCTATTAATTGTATAAAATAAACAAAGTTCTTACTAACAACGCGTAACCAGTCAAGCTACCCTCCCATTCCTTTCTCAGAATCGTTTGCGGTCTACTATTAGCTCCAATGAAATAAAATAAAAATGAACACATGATTGATACTTTAATTTATACTTAGGCCTCATTCTTGAGCATCCCAGTGACGTCCATCGTGGATTCCCATCGGCATTCGATCAGCGTGAGCAATCCTCAGGAACTTCTGTCCGAGGGCGACTACAAGTGCAACCTAATTCTATCCTATTACTGTCAAACAGAAAAAAATGTTATTGACTGTCCAGTACAATTTGGAATATTTCCTAGGCTATCGCCGTAACCCAAAAGAAAGGAATCAAACTAAAAAAAATTGTCATAAATTTAAGATCAAACTTCTGACCCAGAAATCGCTCATTAACCTCCATTAATAAAAGTAACCTAGTTAGATCGTAAATAAGGAAGTCCATTCTATTTTCAGTTTAAATTCCCTCAATTTAAAACCATTTTTGTGTACAAGAAGTCAATTCCTCTACGATTTCCAAAAACAACAACAAGCATACGCGGTTGGTCGCCTCTGGGGGTTCACCTCTGGAATGCTGTACCATCGGTGAGCGCAACGCGTATATCAATTTCTCCAACTCATCCTGAGTTCCACGGGAGATCCAATAACAAAATTACAATGTAATGCTCTCTAAATCACACGGTCAACGAGTAATTAATTCTATCCCCGTCCTCCGTCCCCCCCAAAAAAATAAAATAAATTTTATTCGTTTCAATATTACCCCAGCCGGTCACCGCTCAAAAATTAAATCTCAATTTAATTTTAAAATACTAAGCAGTTCTAATTTCATATCAACTCAGAGGGGCCAGCTACATACAAAAGTCCAGAGCACCTCCTAGTATGTAATAATAAATCTTCCCAATAGTAATTTAAGTCAACAATGCTCCATCATTAACAATTAATTGAATATCCCTCTTCACGAAAAAGATGTGCTATGTTTCCCATATAGTCACTACTATTTTTTCTGAATAAAATTTCCTGAACAAACACCTGACGTCCATAAGAAAATCACTCTCAATTATTCACCTGTTAGGCCTATAGTCATGAAGTAAAAATATTTAATTCCCAACAATTTTACAAGTCAAAAAACTTCAGAAATTCTGCTAAGTCCGTAGCTCAAAATCCGCAATAAATTTTTAAATCAATAACACATCAGCATTCGCTTGCAATTAAGTCAGCCCGCAAGACTTTGTACCAAGTCCGGATCGATATTATTCCAATGGCCCAAGACCCCCCTTTCTCCACTACTGTTCTCTTCAGAATATAAATATTAAAAAAATAATAAAATTTATATCTTAATTTCTAGTGTGAACCAAGTGTGTTGGTGTCCTTTGACCTGACAAAGAAAATTGGCCAGAAGCTTTTCTCACAAAATAATCACTTTAACTAAAAAGAAAAATTCAAAGAAAAATTGAAAAACAAATTTTTCCAGTCATTTAAGTTATCTATTTATTTACCTTTTAAAAATAGCTTTTTAAATGTGTTGGCCTATTTTCAATGACGCCCAGACATCTTCCAACACACCCATGGATTCACAATAATCTAGGGTTAGCCCAATGTTAATACAACATGCAAGTAAATTTAGGTTAATTCAAAAACCTAGTGTTAGTTAATAAAGCTCTATGAGTACCAGTTTTTGTCAGCACAAAATTTCAATAGACAAACAACAATCACAAATCGGTCTAAAAGTCTCAACGTATTCAGCTGTATGAAGCATCAATTCAATTCATACCGCAAGCCTCCTCGATCACGGCGACAGCAGAAAAATTAATTTTTATAGGTCTTGCTCCTCCAAATTAAATCAACAATTTATTACAATATTCCGAAATATTATAATAGTTACTCAATAAATTACCGATTTTCCCTCTCCCTCAAAACACGGTAGCCTCAATTAAAAATCAAAGTCCGATTCGGCTAATAGTGTCGTCTGCAGTCACGACGTTTCACAAATTATTCAGTTGCGGCCATATTGTCTTCATGCTTTACACAAAGACAGCAGTGGGGGAACCCACGCTATGAATTGTGTGCAAAGCCCCAGCATTAACAATGGCGACCCGACACGTTTCCAAAAATGATTTAAATTACTTCAAAATTCTGTAATAAATCAAGAAATTGTTATTTCTTTACGGGAGTTTAGCCAAAACTTTTTTTAATTTATTTTCCTAGTTAATCAAGTGATTAAGTTCTGCATTTTAAGATTTTTAGAAAAATGCTTAACATCAAACAATAAATCACATGATGTACTTACCAAAATCCATCTTGGCCCGTGAGTTCTTCATTATCTGCGTAATTCTTGAAACGCACCCCACATCTGACACCAATATATATAACCCCGCACGTCTTCTTAGGGAAAATGACACACACAACATTTTAACAAGCACAAAACTAATTTATTAATTTAATTCATCTATTTATCAGGTTGGCCTAAAATGTAATATTACAAAACTTTACGATTATCAACTGATTAAATACAAATCAAACAACACCGCTCACTAGCAAATTATCGATACATAAGGGACAGAGGACAAACACCCGATAAACCGAAACTCGGGCCACCGCCATTAACGCGACGCGGCGGTGGCGCCGCGGCGGCGCAACGCCAGACGCAGGCGCTTAACTCAACGACTCAAAACCGACTGGGGCGAGCTGACGATTGTTCGTCAGCACGCTGAAGCAGTGTCAACCAATCAGAGCACTGCTGCTTCACGCTGGTGCCTTGATTAGTGGAGCGCTCTTTGGATCACCACGGACATTAATGAAACTAAAGCTGGACATTGTCGACAACTCAACGCACCGCTTGGTGATGACAGACACCACGTCAGCACATTCCATAACCCAAACGCCGCCTGAGCCGGGATCGGTGGTATTATCCAAGAGGCTATTTTCTTGTTGCCTTACCGTCTTGCCAAGATGGGCTAGACTACAAATAAAGCACCAAGCCCTAAAATATGATATTTAGTGACGGTAAAATTGTTATGATTAGGGTGGTGCAAACTGAGAGTATTATTTATTGGTCTAGGGATTTTTGGGCCGTCACACTAGCAATGTACTCTCTCTTAATTTTAATATTCTGTGTAGATTGATAATCTTCAAGAATCTTTTGTCTTTCATCATCAGTAATCTCCAAGCATTCTTTAGTAAACTTTCTACAAATTACACCGTTACATCTTTCTTGTAGTTTATTTCTTGCAGGCACAATCTTTTTCGTTGCATAACTTGTATACTGTTCTCCTTTGATCTTTGGCTATTTTCTTTTGGTCCATTTTTCTTTTTTTTACGATTTTAGGATTGAGTGTCCCAAAAGTGTCCAAAAGAATATCTTCTCTTTGGTTTCCTTCTACTGTTGTTTATTACATTTGTCAGTAACAAAGCTACACCTCATCTGATCCATCACAATCATCACACTCACCCCTTCAGTGATACTCACCTTAAAATACGCACTACAGAGTGCGTCGGTGTTTCAAATAAAGTATCTAAAGTATTAGTGAACATCTCGAATTATTTTGTGTAGTTTTTCTTTTGTTTGATTCAGTTTCTTTTGGAAGGACTGTGTTTAATTCTTGGGTTATTTCATGATCATTAGCACACAGGCTGTCAATTAAATGGTCGTGACATAACTATCTCAAGCAAAGGGGACAGGCAGCAAATACTTCGCCTTTGCATACACCAATTTCACAAGTATTCTTTTTATCCCTCATATTTATTTCATTGTTATGAACATCAATCTCGGTTTTCGTCTTAGGCATCTTTTGTAACACGGGCAATGTTGTAGCTAAATAGCGGATGTTTTATTTGTGGCCATACAAGCAGCTATATTTCACGTGATCATCACAAATTGGGGCACTACACTCTTCACAAACTGAAAATAAAGCGTTTTTACACTTTCCAATTTCACAAGAAGGGAAGTAGTCGGGGTCACAAAGCTAAATTCAAAATTTATGATTATGTTTTAATAGCTTTGTTATTCAAAATTAACATTTCTAAGCTATATTGCATGAGTTACAACTTTATTTTACTTTAAAACGTAGATACGCCATAGGAAAAAACTCAAGGATCTATTCTGAGTGCCAATACAAAACGACGTATCTTAACTTACGTCGATATGTCGTAAGAAAAAGTAACTAAACTAAAATATTTTTACGGGACATAATGACATAACTTAATATACGTCGTTATGACTTTTCCAGAGACATTTAAAATTTTAGTTACGCCGGTACCCCAATATTCAACATCTTTGTAGTGGATGAAGATACAGATACGCCGGTAAGTCACGTGGATAGATCGCGTCGAGTATATTGTGAGGGCATTAATAACTCAAAATGTCCAATTTTTGAGATACGTCGTTATGTCTTTTATGCGACAATACATAGGTTGCCTGTTAGATTTTGATAAAATTTTGTATCTCTTGAAGGTTTGACATTGATCAGTTCATTGAGTTATCAATTGATAATCCTGACAGGTAGAATCCTGATAGTAGTGATTATCAGTGGCAAATCTATGCTTATCATCAGATTTTTAACACTCACCCTTACCAAAGTCATATTCACCTTAAAATTCCCACTCAAGGGTGCATCTGTGTCTCAAATAATGTATCTAAGGAAGGAAGTATTTACAATTAAAATAGTAATTGAATAAACTGCCTAAGCCAAAAAATATATGTCATTCAAGGAAAGTACAGTTTGTGCCCCTCAAACTTGAGTCACTGTTGAGTTTGGTGAAAGTCAAGTTTTCTTGGAACTAATATTAATCCCACCACCCGCCATTTACTCGACCAGCCCAACTGGAGCGTGGAAAAGCGGTTGCTAGCGATGTGATTGCCTTAAATGGCCAAAAATACCGGTTGAAGAATACAGTACCGTCTGTCAACTATAGTTATATTGCAGAAAAACAGCCGCAGTAGCGACTGAAGCACGTCTAATTACTATCAATTCCATGTAAAATTGATTATCAAAGGTTTCGAGTTATCCAGAGTGCCGAGTTATCGAAAGTCGAGTTTGTGGGGTTTTAGTGTATTAAAGTACCAAAAAATTGTCAACTGGTTCTCAAGAGTGCTCTTTCTTTTTGTGTAAAACCAACAGCGAATGGGCTATTATTACAGGTGTGGGAGAGGAGCGGCAAACGAGGCGAGGCGACGTGTTGGAGGCGAGCCTGACGCTGATGCCACAAGCGAGGCACAGCAAGTCCCTGGACCAGCTGCTGCGGACCCCCACCACCGCAGTCGCCGACCTGGGGCCACTGGCCCTGCCGCACACTGACTACGGCGGCAAGAGGTACGGGTCAGTGTTGTGGCAGCACTGCACGACACTAAAAGTGAAATGGATGTCAACCAGCAACCAGCACCCTTGTTTTTGTATATACATGAATTTCCTTTAGTAGCCTTCCAACACGTAACACTTATTTATACAAAATCTATCAACTACACGGTATGATGGAACTTAGAAATGGAAATAATCAATTGTAAAAATAGTAAGGAAGTAATTAACAAAATCACTTTTTCTGTGTTCCATCAAAATAATATGTTATTACTCAGTAACTAATTTGTCTTCCAGCAGTATTTACATAATATATTATGTAAAGTGGCTTTGCCGTTGAAATGAATAAATGAGTATTTTTCTCCTGCTATTTGCTAGTTTTGGTGCCATGCATTCTTTTGTTTTACAAACACTAAAATTATAAATGGTTTTGGATATTTTTAACATTTTTTGTTAATTTCAAAAGCTCACAGTTAACTACAAATTATCTGGATACTCTAAATCCAGAATATATATCCTCTAAAATATTAAGTGAAAAATTTTTGGAACAGTGTTGCAAGAGGCTAGGCTCTGTGCCATAAAACATAAGGTGAACTTATGAATCTTATGAATTTGTGAACTTATGAACTTACAGTAAACTCATTGTTTTATTTCAATTCAGTCATTGTTGTAGTAGGGAATTCAACAAAGTTCCCACTGATTCGGCCACATTGCCCACGAGAGGAGCCAAACGGACCAACAACCCTTCCAGATCGGAGAACAACCCAGAGTTCTTCACCCTTCCACTGCCGCCTTCCCACGGGACCAAACACCGCATTCCAGAGATGACCAGTCTGTTCAGAAACTTGACACCCATCCAGAACAGGTATAAAAGAATTCTTATTAGTACAACTTGCAAACTTTTTAAGACGGTAGGTTTTCTTTACACGCCCCACAGTACTGTAACTGTAGCTCTAATTTGATTGTTTCATCACCTTTATTTGCAGAAAATTGAGAATTCACTTTTTATGAAAAGTATTATTTGACCATACTATTCATAAGGATAGTTTTCAAGCACGAGCAGAAGTTTTAAATGAAGATAGTTGTAAATTCGTTCATTTTACTATCAAAACATCCGGATTTTCTCTATTTAAATTTATTAAATTTCACTAACTAAGATACTTCATGAATGTTGCTGATACATCAAAAGTAAGATTAAAACATTCGTAAGACTAAATTACTTACAGATTCCGTCAAAAACAGCTCAATGATAATTTATAAACATGGTCAGGACATGTTTCGATGTCAGTACATCATCTTCAGCTGACGAAAACGTAAAATTCTTCCGCTGTTAGGCCTCGTCATCTTGGTTAAAAAATAAATAAATAAGTAACACATACAAAGTTCACACATACGCACATTAAAACAAACACCGAACTACAATACAGGAGGCCTGTGACACGGAAACAATGCAACGATTGCGTCGCGCCGATGGTAGGGGGCAGACTCACTTTGTTTTAATGTGTGTATATGTGAACTTTGTATGTGTTATTTATTTTTTAACCAAGATGACCAGGCCTAACAGCCGAAGAATTTCACGTTTTCGTCAGCTTAAGATGATGTACTGACATCAAACATGTCCTGACCATGTTTATAAATTATCATTGAGCTGTTTTTGACGGAATCTGTAAGTAATTTAGTCTTACGTATATTCTCACAGCTCAGGGGCTAAAACAATGAATTATATTAAAACATTCTTATGATTCGACAAATTTACAAAAAACTAGATTGAACTTCTTACCCAAAACTGTATACCGTATTTCATGGATGCTTTATCCAAAACCAAAAATTTATCTTATGAAATATTATATTTTTTACCCAATAAAAATTAACCCTGGTATTATATTGAATTTGAAGGTTCAGTCCAATGAGTTTTTCATCGCAGCTTGATCTGACCGTAACTCCCCCTCACAGGAAGGAGCTGTTGAGCCAGAAGCTGTCGCGCGTAGGCACCGACGCGTCAACGCTGCCATTCCCCCTCCCCTCCCATGGCCACCATAAACGCCGGAGCCACTTGCCGCGCAGCATTGCGCCTCGCGACCTCGTGCCTATCTCCAGCCGCGACATCAACCTCGAGTTCTACGTCGACCCTAAGGAGCCCACCATCAAAGAGGTACTGCTAGCACTCTCTCGTACACATGTGTATAGGAAAATTTGTTTGTTAAACAAATGCATTCATGAGCTGTTTATGGTAATACTTAGAGTAATTTATTTGTAAAAAGTTATGTTTTACTCCATGAACAAATTTGAAACATCTACCAAGGACCTTATTACAGTCAACTCCCAATTATCCGGGAGCAGGTAAACCAGGTTGCGGATTAACCAGGGTCACAAAAAATCATTTTCAATTTTATTTATTTTCTCAATTTAGACAACAATACCATCATTTATCAATCGTGTATGTTAAAATTACACTAGAAGGAATCTCTTTACTAATTATTATTTGATTTTTCAACAGAAAAAAAATGAAACACGGAAATTTATTTGAAATTATTTGGTGGCGTAATTGTGATTGTAGTCATGTGGTCAGGGATGAACGAGTCAAAACCAAGAAAGGTCCTGTTTTGTTCAGTGTGTGATTATCTCTGATTGGTGAGCCATTCAGGGACCCCTAGTAATTTTGTATTGTATTAGCCAAACCTCACATTTCAAAATGCATTTGTTTTACATTTCAAGAAATGTTTGATAAAGTAACATGAAATTTTATTTTGACAAAGTTATAAATTTATTAGCCTAATTCAATAATTAGCATACATTTTTATAAATTGGTTGTTCTTCAATTTTTACCAATTAGTCTTGTTTTTGTACTCTTATCTTGAATAAATTATACCAAGGGACCCTACCCCCCTCACCCATTGCCGGACCCTCTTGCCCATCACCCTACCCACCCTCCTCGCCCATCACGGCTGCCAAACAACAAAACACCTGAACACCTAACCTTGGTTTTTTGTCCACATTGGACCCTTCTATTGTGTTCCTTGTTCACTCAACTAGAAGATCTGTTTATTTATTCCAATAAGGTTTGGTCAATAAAAAATAATAAATATTGGAAACCCGAGGACTCTTAATTAACACTTGTTTATTTTGTGTTTTACCCAATTTATTGAACTGTTTGTTTTAACCGTGATTTTGGGTTATTCAGGAAACCAGTCATTACCTGTCATTACTTATCATTAGATAAGCGTGAGTTGACTGTATTTAGATACATTTGGAGCGTTACAATTTTTACACAAAAATAATCTCAATTATATTAACCAGTCATACTTTTTTAGTAAATGGTAGTATAACATGAACTTTGCACTCTTTTTCAGCAGTACTACAAAGCTCCTGTATGGAACTCTAATGCTATGCTAGTGGGTCTTATGGTACCCAAACTGTAATGAATTTCAAAACCTTTTCTAGTCTTGAAAAATTAACTTTGTACAGCATGCTCACTAACCTCTGACTCGGTTTTCCTCTGACTCGGTTTTCCACTATAGGACTATTCTTGTAGTGGTGACAGAATAAATACAAGTCACTTTCAAGGCTGGTTTCAGGATGGGGATGAGGTTTGCTAAAATACTTGTTATGTAAATTCTTTATAGTCTCATTGCAACGTAAGATTTCCAAAGGGTTTTTTTTAAGGAAGTAGTAAAATTTATTAAATTTAATATTAAATTACTCATAGTAAAATTCTTTTACTCTACCATAAAAAAGTAGAAAAGCAATCAATTTTCCAATGAGGGTAACTAAGGTGTTAAAAACTAAGAAGACTTTTTTCTTTAGGTGGTAAACGGCACAGGAAAATACAAAGAGGAGATTCCATCAAGAGTGTTGCGACCGAGAAACCTAATAGACAACAGCACAAATCTCCTGCTCCAACCCACGTTTCCACCAGACCGAAACTCGCACATGATGAATGGCAACGGCTCCCCTTCCACAGACTCCAACGACTCTTCTCTGCCGGGGAACTACCGTGCAACCAGGCTGGAGACAAGTGCGAGCGTGCCACACAATCTTAGTGAGGCGACAAACGGTGTGATAAAACACTCACTGAGCACGGCGTCGATGCCGAGTGTGGTTCGGACACGGCCGCTCACGGCGACGGCAGCCAATAGCAGTGAGTCCATGCCCAACCTGGTGGCCGCACCCCCACCCCCCCTTCCCCTCCACCGGTCGCCCCTCCTGTCGTCATCCCTATCGGAGAGTGACATCACGTCGGAGCAGAGTGGCTGGGTGTCGAGTCACCGCTCATCAGTGGACACCAGTAGTGGACAGATGAGCCCCACCGGTGAGTACCACTCAAATAGAGTGATATGGGGGATATGGGATACTTTTAAATTAATTGTGTTCAAGAGCATGGGACAAATAATTGTAAGAGACTGAAAAACTATGAAGAAGAGCTGTTTACGGTTACTGAAATCAAGATATTTAATTAAGTATAGTAAAAGATTGTGAGTCAAATTGTCACTTCATGCAAAATAGAAGGTTGTGGAAAAGAATTTACAGGACTTGAATATTGACCATCTGCAGAAAAATATTGGATCAGACTACTAAACTTAAACTTTTGTGTAGTGGATAGAAGGAATGAGGATAACATAAAAAAGCTAATCAATTTTGCAACATGTTCTCAGAATAAGCAAGGACTTTAATGAATAATTTTGATTATTAAGTTTTTTTTAGGATTAAGTCAACGATTGCTAATTTATCTTCAAATGGAATTCATGTTTTCTTTTTTAAGAAATGCATTAAAACTTATTTCATTTGCTAACCAGACAGGTTACTCCTTTTCTTTATTTTTTTTCATAATTTCAGTCTCTCTGAAGTGTTATTTTTACCACCAGATGGTTTCATTTAATAAATTTTTTGCACCGACATAACCATTTGCAGTCTCTATATATTGCGGCCTCTATGTTTCTTAAATTTTATGATGCATATTTCTAGTAAATGCATACTCAGCAAAATCTATTTCAATACTACTTCTCACACGACATTGTCAGTATAATCAAGTTATCTTCATGTTGTACAGGGAGTGACGTAGCCAAGCATCGGACACTCAACAGTTCGCAGCTGCGGGCCAGGCTAGAAGCCCTGGTGTCACCCCCGGCTCCCGCCCCCACTTCGTCCGACCACCCCTACGAGGAGCTCCGACTGCCCCCACCACGCCAGTTCCGGGATGTTCCCCCACCCCCCGAGGGTTTCAGAGACCCCCCACCGCCTGGACCTGGCCCCATAGACAACCTCTTGTATCATATGTACGAAAGTGTGAAGGAGCGAGAGTCCGGAGAAGAGAAGCAGAGGGAGCGGTGGCGGCGGGGCCAGTCGAGAACCCAAGCATCCAACGGGGAGGCTAAACCACCGTAGGTCTTCTAAACGGATGATAGATACCACAATTTGTTTCAATAAGGACAGTTTTAAAAATTCATGTTAATTCACTAAGAGAAAGTACAGTAATGATTTGTTAGGATATAATCCAAGTCATTTGCTTACAAAGTATACCTAAATTCTTCATTGTGATTGACATAATGTTTTGTTGGAATATTGACTCTTCAAACAAAAACTTACTGCGAGCAAGCAAGTGAAAGCTGGCATTTTAACACAATTGCTGTTAGCGTTTGTATCAGTGTTATACGGAAATAGAAATAGATGGGTATCAAAACTAGAGTATTTCCCTGCAATATGACACTAAAATTGGCACTGTAGATTCTCTTTACAAATTTTTATGAGTTTTCAAATTTTTAAAATTTTTTTTAATATATGGTATATTTTAGCATAATAATACCCATTACAGATTGTAAAATGTATACAGGGTGTCCTTAAAGTCCGTCACCAAACTTTAAAATATGGTTAGTTGAGTCAAAATAAGCAAAAAAGTTCATATGAAGGTGTATCCTAAAATGCATATTTACCTAGATATCCGCCATTTTGTATTTTTCACAAAACATATTTTATCTCAGGCGTTTTTCAACCAATTGCTTTGAAACTCAACATGATACTTAAGATAGTAAAGGTTAATTCCTTACGGTATGTATTTTTCTCCATGGTAATTGATAATTATTTGTAATTATAGCTACTCATGAATTTAGAAAAACAATTTGATTAAAAAATTGATATATTTCGGGCTTCCTTCTGAGCCCATCTTCAGTCTAACCTAATTTACAAATTCAAATTATAAACAATTCTTTTCATATGTAGTAAGAAAACATAACACCAAATTAATTGTATTCTTTTTGTAAAACTTTTTATTTCATACTATATGTCATATGTTTTCTTACTACATATGAAAAGAATTGTTTATAATTTGAATTTGTAAATTAGGTTAGACTGAAGATGGGCTCAGAAGGAAGCCCGAAATATATCAATTTTTTAATCAAATTGTTTTTCTAAATTCATGAGTAGCTATAATTACAAATAACTAGGAATACGCTCCGATGTCCGTCCCGTACAAGAATTTTTTACTCACTTTTTGAGTTATTAAGTGACGCTTTTTATGGGTTTTTTAGGGAGAGGTAAGAAAAATGCATTACGCGCACAGGTGGCAAGTCTGTAGTGTGGGGCTCCCCTAAAATGGGTTTACCCACTAAAAAACCTCCTCTACTCTTTAGGATTCTAACCTGTAATTGTTTATCACATTACGTCAGGCTAGGCCTAAATTTGGCTAACGCCGGTGGGGCTTACTCCTTATCCAGCCACTCGATCAAGGGATCTGGGCCACTTCGCGGTCCAGATCGGTTTCTTTTCCAGGAGGATGCCCCGGACAAACTGTGATAAACAATCCCAGTTTTCCTCATCCTCCAAGATCTTTTGGCAGACCGAGTCCACCGAAAATGCACAAAGAAATTTGTGTGGCCTTCAGGCGGGGCCCTTCCCAACGGGGGCAGCGGAAGAATGTGTGTTCCGCATTGTCGGGAACGCCAAAGCAATAAATGCAGTCCGGTGAACCGGTCTTGCCCATCCGGTTCAGGTACGACCGAGATAGCCGTGAATTGTCAAGAATTGGCTGCCGTTCCACCCATGGTTGGACGTGCTTGATAAGTCGCGCAGTCCATCGTCCTCGGGTGTCGTGCTCCCAGCTGTGTTGCCACTGCTGGAAGGTTCTGGAGAGCTCTTCTGTTCTTTCCGTGTCCTTTTAATCTCGCCTTGTCTCTGATAAATTGCCTTCCTCTCTCCTGCCAAGAGCTTGACAGGGATAACTCCGGCGACAACCAGGACGGCAGGCTCGGACACTGTCCGGTAGGCGGAACACACCCCGAGCGCCGCTCGACGTTGAACCCGGGCGAGTCGCAACCTGTACTACTCTTTATCGAGAGCGTCTGCTCACACCTCTGCTCCATAAAAAAGCACGGACTGAACCGCGCACATCAACAGACGTCTTCTGCTGGATCGTGGAACCCCGACATTGGCCATCAGCCTACTAAGGTAAGTGACTACCTTAGCGGACTCGTCCGCCGTTCGGAATATCTGATCCCTCCAGCTTAACTTGGTGTCCACCATAATCCCGAAGTACTTAGCAGCACGAGTTGATTGGACCACCTTCCTTCCCACTCGGAACGGAACGACGGTCTCCATCCTCTTCTTCGTAAGGATCACAATCTCCGTCTTACGGAGAGTACGCGAGAGAGCGTGATCGAACATCCATGTGTTGACCACACGCATGACTCGGTTCAACTTTAGTTGGGCCAGCTCAACGTTGCGTGCGATAATGAGAGCTGCAACATCATCGGCGTACCCAACCAAAGTGGTTTCCTCAGGCATCTCCAACCTCAGGAGGCTGTCATAGGCAACGTTCCAGAGATCCTGGCCGAGTATTGAATCTTGCACGGCACCAGAAGTGACTTCCATCGTCCACGTTCCGTCCCTTGTGTCGTAAATCAGGCTTCGAGAGCGGAGATAATCCGCAACAAGATGAGTCGCAACAGATATGCAGGAACGCGAAAGGTGTGGCGAAGCGCATCCAGCATATCGACCCACCTCGCCGAGTTAAAGGCATTCTTGACATAAGCGTAACAAAGAAGCACTACTTAGCGAGAGAAATGGTCGTGGCTCTCGGCTCTCTTCACAGCTCTCTGGACTTCGGTGATAGCGTCAATCGTTGACCGTCCCTTTCTGAAGCCGTACTGACGGGGGCATAAGTACCCAGCAGCTTCCACGGCAGACGTCAGGCGGGAACGGATCAGCTTCTCGGACAGCTTCCCAGCCGTGTCCAACATGCAAAAAGGCCTGTGGGACGACGGCAGCTCGGGATCACCTTTGCCCTTGCTGATGAGTACAAGTCTGGCAGTTTTCCAGGGAGCCAGAAACACCCTTTCTACCAAACAGGCGTTGTACATTCTCAACAACAAATCAGCATTAATTGAAAATACTTTCTTTAAAACCTCGCTGGGAATCCGTCCGGGTCAGGAGCCTTGTTGCTCTTTAGGGAGAGAACGGAGGTTTCCATCTCCTCGAATGTGAAGAGTGGAACGTCATCTAACCGTCCAAAGTCAACCGGCGTACATCCTAGGCCTAGCCTACAAATACAAACAATGATTTTAGCTAAGACCTCAAAACAAGCAAGTAACTTAATAATAATTATGCTTATAATATTAAAGGTAAATAGATTGTAGAGCGAAAAAACAATACAATTTAAAATCCATGATTGCAAATTAATAAAAATCAAGTAATGCAAGTATTGTAGAATTACGCTTACTTAACACTTAATGCATATTTTGTTACCTGAGACATAGGCTACAATGGCACAACACATTCTAATTAGTTGTTCAATTTAAATCTTTCTCCCAAATAGATATTTGTTGTATCCCATAAATTAGTTAATCGCATAATTCCGTACGACAGCAATTCATTCCACATCAACATGCCTATCTTTTTGTATAATTTATAACTTCAACAAGTAAACATAAGTGTTGATCTATTTAATTTAACAAATAGGTCTGTCAAAATATCAATTAAATTTTATTTAAAAACGTAACATAACGGCGAGCAGATATAAACAAGAAAAGGTTATGTTAATATGTTGAATGTTGTTTTCAGCAAACACAGCAACAACTCAGCTGCGATGCGAGAATATAAACTGATCATAGCAACTACATTAGTCAAATCATGTAGCCTAAACAACTAAAGTTCTGTCAAAAATTCCGGAAAATAAGCTTTTTTAATACTTGAAAATAATTGCTCGATTATAGTTTATTACCCAGTTTAAAATACTTAAAATCTAACCTGAGAATTTCATTGAAATCAAATTAGTAATAAAAAAGCCTTTTGGGGGTCTAAAATTCGCCTAAGAGAAATTTAAAGTCGCTCTAAAAGAATTTTATACTCTATGTTCCATATAGTAAAAAATTCAATTATAGTAAAGGTTCAACTTCCAAAAAAATATCAACTTGATACAATTTTAAATTTCAAAATGGCGGCCATTTCAACTTTTTAAACTTCAATTACGAAAAACTTGTCATTAAAACAAAATTTTTGAACTAATAAAAAATGTAGACAATGCAATTCAATATCCGATGACACCAACATTATGAAAATCGGTTCATAAACAACAGAGATACATTAATTTAATCTGTAGTAGGTTGCACTGTTATGGCCACCCAAGAGCGGACCTGCCACCATTGTTGCGCTAATAAATTGTAAAAATGGTAGCCAACTAAGAGGTAAATTTTATACACATTTTAGGATATACCTTCATATGAACTTTTATGCTTATTTTGACTCAACTAACCATATTATGAAGTTTGGTGACGGACTTTAAAAACACCCTGTATATTATACGAGGCACATTCCAAAAGTATGTTCCGTTTTTAAACAACAAAAAAAAAAATAAGTACTAGTTTTCTATAGCAAAAAATTTATTGCAAAGAAATCTACAACATTATTTTTTGACATAACTCCCGTGAGTTTCCACGCATTTGTCACAAATTGCGTTGTTGCGTTGTTTGCGTTTGTTGCACACAAATTTGTGTGCAACAAATTTTTGTAAACCCCCTTCAAAGAATGTTGCCGCCTGTGTAGTCAACTATGATGTATGGTTTTCATTTCTTCGTCACTGTTTAACTGCTGACTGCCCAGGAACTTCAGATGCCAAAACAAATTAAAGTTGCTAGGATTACCCTAATATTCTCGAGGAGAATCAAGAGACCTATGGTACATAATTAATTGGTCTTTGACAACCCTAGGGTAAAATTTTTTTTAATTGCTGTTAATTAAATGAAAAATCATGTTAACATTTAGTTAATTCTTGAACTTTTTTGTGAATGTTTGTTCATTGTAATACTTGGCTACCAGGAATTGCTATAATAAATTTGTAAAACTCACCGTCTCGAGCAATCCAGAATTGTTAACCAATAATGAACAATTGATTTGCCCTTATTTCCCAAGAGCATCATCAGCACTGAATACTTGAGGTTAAATCATATTCTTGAACGTGAAGATCATGTCAAAAGTTAAAAAACCATTTAAGTGGTACACTTCAATGTATTTTAAATGTTTTTTTTTTTTTTTTTACTTTCTATGTAAAATTTACGTTCAAGAACATGATGCTATTTGGTAGTGCTGATGGTGCCCTTGAGAAATAAGGGCGAAACAATTATTACTATTGGAAAGCAATTCAGGATTGCTAGAGACAGTGAGTTTTACTATATTTTTATGGTTGTTGACAGGCTATGTTCACTGAGCTCACTGACAGTTCAAAACCACTTAACAACTTATGTTTGTAAAATTTCTCTGAGGAGTAAAATTAGTTTTATTGAAACACTGTTTTTATGCTGAAATAGCAGTAAGCCAAAAGACAATAATGTAATACGTTTAGAAGAAATTACCTTGAAAGATCTGGATGTCGTTGTGTACCACTTTAGAGTGGTGTTGATGGTCATTGTTTTGTTTGCCGTTTTCAGGTTCATCTGTGGAGGCCCCACGCCTGAGGAGGCCCCCTGTGAGTGCTACAACGAGGACAGCCTTAGACAGCGGCTGGTCACGCCGCAGACCGACGACTCTGCCTCGTTCCAGAAGTGCAAGGAGGAGTTCAAGCGACAAATCAACTTTTCTGGCCTCATTTACAGGTAAAATATTATAATAGATTTGCTTTGTAATATTTATTTTTGTGGAGTTCCTGGAATATTTCAAAAAAATTTTAGGCCAACTCCCTATTAAGCTTAGATCTGTTGCAAATTCTGTAATTTATTTTAAAATTCATTCTCTGAATTATAATTTATGAGAATGAGAACTGTTGATTTTCAAGGTAAATTATTCCATATCATGTATTAAATAACTTAGTTTTGAGTACCATATTATTAAAAAAGTAATTACTCCATTGTAATCTGTTAATACACATTTCAGTATTTTCTGTTATTTAACTTGGCATGGCTGTAATACTTTTTTGTGTATTATAATTTGTTAATAAAGTTCATAAGTCAGGGAAATTAATGTCTAACTTTCCGTGGACACCCAGGTTTATGTTTTACTCTATATATGGATAAGTTTTCATTACCAAAATTTATGTATGACATAACGTAGGGAACAATAAAACTCTATCAACAATTTTGTTGGATTGCATTTTTATTTTCATTTTCAATAACCCAAAAATAAACCAAATATGTGTTAATCTTCAGCTTTAAAAATAATACCAGGTCAAATCCACCCGGCAAAGGTTTTAGTTTTAGTATTCCATCAAGTGGATAAAGAACGCTTCCTGGATAGACTTCCTTCTTGGAAAACCTTGATGTGTCTCTTGAGACACTTCTTGCTCAAATCAAGATCCCTTCCTAATGTGTTAGGTTCAAGAAGACTGATCGTCTGAGAACTGACTGCTGTTCTTCTGGTTGTTTTTTTAATCTGAAACCTTTACGCTGTCTCTTGAGATCAACACCTGTAATAAACCTTTGGGTTTGGGGGAAAGCGCCTTTTCTACAAAGTTTTTCACACAATACAGAGATAAAAAACTAGCTGTTTTTTGTAAAGACCCCAGCCAAGATCAAATTTGTTGCTATGAAAACAAGAATAGTTGGTGATTGTAGAGTTTATTTTTGACTTGTAAAAAATGAAATAATATATTGTAAATATTAACAATTAGGATCAATCTTTCATGAAAAGAGTTGAAAATGGACGAATAATAGTCATGTTTTATTTAATTGTTTTAGAAAGCTCAGATACGGATTCTAGAATTCCTTTAAAATTCCAGAAGAATCTGAAAAATTAAAAAAAAAATCTATAGACTACAAAATGATTCTTGATAGGGTGTTGTCGTTTAACACGTTGGCTGCTAAAAAAAGTACAACATAGTGTTAAGAATGCTTAATATTTATTTCTTATTTTTACAACTCTTGTGTATGGAATAGTAAAATATCAAGCTAAAATGTCATTGGAAACCAAAATAACATCTTAGCGACCATTTTGAAATGGTGGAAGGGATCCCTACCACCCGGCAGTGGTCAAACTTTTTTTTGGCAAACTGTGGCACTGACATTTTGGACAAACTGTGGAAAACCTACGCACCCGGGAACAGTTTTCTGTATTCACTCAAGTTCCTTTGTCATTCAAATCTCACTTGTGACATTGACAAGCGACGAATTTAGCTATATTTCACTATATTAGCAAATTAGATTCTTTTATGAAATAACTTAGAAAAATCATACTATTATAAATATACAAATAAAATATATTTTTTAACTTTTATCTCTGTATAATATTAGATATTACATCAGAGAATTTAATTTATAGTCAAAAAATGTTATATTACAATTTACTTTTACTAGATCAAGGATCAGAGACCAATAAAAAAAAAATCACAACTTATCGAGGGCACTTTTTATTGCTGTTTTGGGGCGATCGTCTCTGCCGATCGTAGGCGTCTTTCCCCCCAGTAGTGAATGCTCTTTACTGATGTTAGCAGGTATTCTTTACTACTGATAATGGGGATTCTACACCGCCGATGGGGGCGATATTTACCCTTGATGGCGAGCATTGTTTCGCGCAATCGTAGGCTTCCTTAACAGCCGATAGGAATGCTCTTAATTGCTGACAAAAAGTGCTTTTAACCACCGATCGGACAATTGTGTCCACTGATTGGAAGCGCTCATCACTTCTAGTCGGTCGTCTAGTTTGCCTATGATAGAGCCAGACCTGCAGTCCTCCCTAAAAATTGGCACCAGGGGCACAACCACCCCTCCCCCCTAGTTACATCACTGCATGGCCATGTAAAAAAGGTACATTTCCCAGTAAAAAAGGTATGAGGTAAATACACTGTATAGCCAAATTCTCGTTAGCCAGTTCCACGTCTACCAAACAAACCCTGGAAACTGTTATATGGAAATTCCTTGGTTAGCCAGTTCTGGCTCTTAATAGTGGTTAGCAAGAACAAGGGCTAACCAATTCCATTGATAATAGTAATTTGATTATGCACCATTTTTTTATAATCTTTTTGGCACTCTTTTCGAGCTTTGTATTTCAAGCTAAACACACAAATATGACCACTCCTGTTTACATTAATGTATAATGCTATCAACTAAACTATCCTACACAAGGTAATCTGCATCTTGCAACCAGTCTGATGGGTTTTGTAGTGACTTCCCGACACTGGCATCCACGCTGCCTTATTTCCACATCAGTGACGAGTACCGCATCTTCTCTCCGGAGGGGCTGCACCTCGTCGTCTGCGTTCACGGCCTTGACGGCAACTCCGCAGACCTGAGGCTGGTCAAGACCTACCTCGAACTGGGACTGCCCGGGGCCAACCTCGAATTCCTTATGTCCGAGAGAAACCAGGTGAAGCGAAATCTTCCCAAATTATGTTGAATTTACTTTAAGATTGAATTTGACAGTCGTGTCTGGTATATGTAGATATTGAAACAATATAGTTCAAAATGCTTTAACTTTTTTTGAAATTATTAACAAATTTATCTGATCACAAAGTTTTTTAAAGTTGTCTGCTTGTAAAGTTTTTTACATAATGCCTCACACATAGAGTGAGACAAAATAAACTCCAAGTGGTTATGTGTCACTCTACTTTTAACCGCCTAGATTGTGTAAACTAATATCCTAACAAGGCTTGGTGGGAGCAATTAAGAGAAGGTCTACTGTACCATTATATCAAAAGCAACAGAAACACAAATGTACACATGTTCCAGACACTGATAACAAACAACAAAATACGCCTAACCAAATCCTGACATTTTGGAAAACTTCAAAAATGTTGCCTATTTCTAAGGGTCCTTGAGTTTTAAGCGAGCTGGCCCTTGTCGTATTTTGTTTTTGTTTTCTGTGTCCGTGTTACGTGTACATGTGTATGTGTGTTGTTTTTAATATATGACAAAGCTCAAGAACTAACCACTTTGAAACACGCCACAAACCTGAAGGTGGGTAGTGCCCAAAAACATGAATTATAAATGTTTCTGTAAACAAGTCTTGAGGCGCATAATTATTTGTTTTAGCAATCACATATTTAATTTCATTAAAAGCTTGATCAAACAAGTAACTCATCATAAAGCACGTCTCATCCGCAGGGGGACACATTCTCGGACTTTGACACGATGACGGACCGGCTGGTGGGGGAGATCCTGTACCACGTGGACGCATGCGGCCTCAACCCGACCAAGATCAGCTTCGTAGGCCACTCGCTGGGCAACATCATCATCCGTGCGGCCATCGCACGGCCACAAATGAAGCACCTGCTGCCACGCCTGTATACGTTCCTGTCGCTTAGCGGGCCGCACCTCGGCACTCTGTACAACAACAGCGGCCTCGTCAACATGGGTGAGTCAATAGCATGGTTGACGAGTAAAGCTGCAACTAGAATCAATACAGGTAGCCTGGTCCAGGCCTAATCATTTGAGGTCAAAACATTTTTATTGTTATGAAACCGAGGACAGGTGTGAACCGGATGCTTTCAGACATTGCCGCTGTCTCCCCTAAATTCTTGGAAATAACTCGGTCCAAGTATTATTTTATTCGCTGTCCAGATAAACAACAGACTGTCGCATAACAAACTAAGATTCATGTATTGTAATGAAGGACTTAATCTGGTGAGAAAAATTAATCCACTTTTAATTAAATGTAATACTTTGTTCGATTTATAGTATAAGTATAAGACCGAGTTATTTCTTAGAATTTAGTCGTGGCGGTTACAATGGCCTGAGGCATTAGGTAAGCACCACAATCGTATTCACAACGAAAGCAAATGTTTTGAACAGAAAAGATTAGGCCTAATCCTGCGTTGATTTGATCTATCTCTCCCTGCACTATACTGAGATGGATGCTGAAGCAAGAGTCGACAGTGGCAGGTAATGATCCATTTTATGAAGAAACACCGAGGGAAATTGGGAAGGTATTGTCTTTTTCATCAACCAGCCTTTCAAAAGTTATGTCTTCAGCCTTAATAACAAAGTTACCTAAAGAAAGTATGTTTTTTATAAAAAAAAAGATTCGTTACAATAAAACTCTCTGACATTTGACAAGTCGCTTGGCTTATTAGCGTTTGTTAGGTGTACATCATTTTTGCAGACCAATGTAACTGTAATCCAATCCAATGAGTCATAATGAGGTAAGCTTTGTGGAATGGATAAAGCAGATCGCAACCTAGTCAAGATCAGTACACCGCACCGAGAATCTAATAACACTCTGTATTTCATTCACTTTACTCAGCAATTGTGGCGTCATTTGACAGTTTAATAATCGTGTGTGTATATTAAACTAAATAATTGACAAAGTTACAATTATTATTTAAAGTCAGACTATAAGACTTGAATTTGCAGGGATGTGGTTCATGCAGAAGTGGAAGAAGTCGGGTTCTCTGCTACAGCTTGCATTGCGGGATGCGGCCGATGTACGACAGACGTTCCTCTACAAGTTGTCGCAACGCTGTCACCTGTCGCACTTCCGTCACGTGCTGCTCTGCGGCTCGTCGCAAGACCGTTATGTTCCCCTGCACTCTGCACGCATCGAGCTGTGCAAGGCTGCTGTCAAAGACACTTGCAGCATTGGTGACTATTTTTTCTTCCTTTTAAAAAAACATGTAGAACATGTTTTCAACAAAATGTGAAGGGCATTTTGTGTAATTTCATAAACATTACAGCTATACCAAGATATTTTTGACAATAGTAATGATTTAGAAGGGGGAAATTCTTACTAATAGTTTCAAGTTCCAAGAAAAGGAAAATTAGCCTTCAATACTGTAAACCGGTTGGCACCCTCATTATACTGTACACCGCTATTCCAAAAATCTGTTCAAGCCAAGTTTCCATATAAAAAATACAAATTTTTTTCTTTTCTCAAAAACGGAAGAAATCCCAAGCATCAATATTGCATGGAATTTACAATTATTACACAAGATTCCATCGCTAAGGCAACTGGTTCTCTGAGGATTAATTTCTGTCAAGAAACTTTATTACAATGTTCCATTGGTATTTATTTACTGTGTTTTACCATCGGCTTTCCGTTGTGCAATCTTCATTGAGTTCTAGTAACATACGGTCTGTTTGAGTAAACGAGTAAAATGTTGCATAATGTCTAGTGTAGCAAATTGTGTGCAGATATGATATTGTATTTTAACTGCTTACCGTCAAAAACATTCCAAAAAGATGTTCAGGCACTACGGCCATTTCAAAGCTTACTTCATCGATGGGTACACGTCACAGCACACTAAAGGATTCATTAGTTAAAATTGTCTTCGCTTTCACTGTGTCAGTTCTATTAAAAATAAACACAAAACGTGCACGCCTGTAGACGACAGGCGGCCAACTACAGACCGGAACTTGCTTATCACTGGAGCTGTGATGTACGCCTGCTGAAAAGCTGATGTTATCAGTGTGACAAACCCACGTTCATTTTAGACTAGCACATCTTTGATTTGTATAATTTTGTCAAATATGGGACTGGCGGATGAATTGATCTTTGATTTCATGACCATATTAAATTCTTTACTTGTGCCGAGGTAAATGTAAAAATTCTCAATACAATTTAATTTTCTGCTTGTATTGCCGATATGAAGGATTTTTAATTCATCTATTTTGGAATAATCATGTTTGTGTTGATGGATGTGCTCAGCATAATTTGAATCGGGATTTGGTTTATGATGGCATTTATGTGCTATCTATATCTTTTTTTTAGGCACCTTCCAATTTGGGCTATATTATAAGCGTCACATTCACTACATTTCAACTTACATACTCCAGGTCAGTGCCATCCTTAGGGTGGAGCGAGTGGAGCGGCCGATCCAGGCCTCGCGCTAAGGAGGGCCTCGCGCCGCGAGGCCTTGCCCGCTAAAAGTTAGTTGCATAAACGTTTAGGTTGAATAAAAATGATATAATAATGAACAGATACGTACCTAAAATACAGTACGGAATAATAGCGATCAAAAGGATGCAAACGCAAAACATCGTTTGATAGCGTCGGCCGGCGGGCGTGGTGATGGGACCAAGCCTCGCGGCTGCCTTGCAGATGACTGACTTTGCCTATCTCTAGCCGTTTTTCAACTGTTTGTCTGTATATGATTTTTTTATTGATCCATTATATCTTTGAAATTATTTAAGGTACGGAATTAAAACTTGGCACAACTATTAAGTGCGTTAAGGCACAAATGCAAATGAATTTGGACATTTCTAACATTTATGGTTGCAAAATGGCGGCCATTTAAAATTTTCAAAGATAAATATCTTAAAAACTGCAAACAAAAAAGTTGAAACTAAGTTTGGTTTGTAATGATCAAACGAGAAACAACGGATTAATCTAAGTTTTTACATTTTTTAAATCATTAAGATTTACATAGGCCCAAGTTTAAGAGCAAAACCCGTGTTTTCTCAAAATAAGATTTTAATTCCTCCACTATCCATTGTTTTATCTTAACAATCTTAGTATTTTTACTGTAAGTTTGTAAAATTTACAGCTTTTAAAAATATTTAGCTTTGAACATTTTTAACTACCACCATCTTGAAACTTGAAACAGTAAATGTTAGAAATGTAAAAATTCACTTGCATTTGCGACTTAATACAGAGTGTCTCTGAACTCTCTACCTTCCTTTTCAGGTATTATTCCTGGACCAAAGACAAGCAAAAATCAAAATATCATATTTCAAAATTCCAAAACACCATAGTTACTTGTACAGCCGCCATTTTGTATTTTTTTAAGAATAATTTTTAATTTAAGAACGGCTTGACATAATAAGTTTAAATTCGGTACACAGCTTTTTTGAAGTAAAGACCTAGCTAGAAAAAATAATCAACTTTTTATAATTTATGTTTTCAAAATGGTGGCCAATTAAAATCCTTAACCTTAAATTACATAAAAACTACCTACATAAGTTATGTGTGTTTTGTAAAATTAATTTAAAATCCAGCGATGTCATGAAAATTGGTTCATAAATAAGTGAGATAGAGCGTTATAACTGAGGCTAGTCACGGTCGGTCCGCTTCCCCGGGAGCAGTTTTGGTATGAAATCCATTGTTGAGTTGGTGCCGCAAACGCGCTTTTAGCGCGGAACCCGCTCATATGCGTGACTATTTGTATTAAAATCGCTAAATTAAAAAAATGATATTTTGGCTTGCCTTTGGTCCATTAATAATACCTGAAAAAGAGGGTAGAGGGCTAGAGGGTGGAGTTCAGGGAGACCCTGTAATTAATAGTTGTGCCAAGTTTCATTTCTGTAACTCAAATAATTTCAAATATATAGAGGTCTAATGGATTGATTACATATATAGACAGTCGGAAAACGTCTAGACACAACTTGGACAGATGCAGTCGTATGTTCCATACCCCACAACCATCCAGCAATCACCGTTAAATAAGGCCTCGCAAAAATATTTTTCTCCAGGCCTCGCATTTCCTAAGGACGGCTCTGCTTCAGGTGTCTCTATTTTTTTAATGGATTACTTAGGCTGTGCATTTGACAGTTTTCACTGGAGGTGAAAACTCCAGAAAAATACGATTCAAACTTTCTCGTAAAAATAGTTGGTTGGTTACTAGTTCTATAGGCTACCTCTATATTTATGTCCATTGAAAGTGCGGGAAGCTAAATTTTGTGTTAAAGGGCAAAACTCAAGTGTGACATATTTTTCAGGTGCCAGTTTCTCCTCTTTAATGTTTTTACTTTTGTACTTAATTGTTCTGTGTAACTTATCCAACCATCTCTACACTATACCCAGTATTTGTGGCGATGTACTTCATTTTTATAAAATAAATTTGTCTACAGCTGTGCACGTGCTTCAGTGTTTTATTCGTGTCATTTTAGATGTAATTAGTGTGTAGTGTTTATTTTAAATCGAACTGACACATTGAAAGTGAAGACAATTTTAACTGATGAGACGTGTACCCATCGATGGAGTAAGCTCTGAACTAGCCGTCATACCTGGACATCAATTTTGAATGTGTTTAATGGTAAGAAGTAAAAATACAATATTATAAAATTTTTCATTATTTATGAATTTTGCTTATTCCAAAAATTAGTTTAGTTAGGATTCGGTCCCAATTAGTTACGATTGACAGGGCTCCGCTGTATATAATGGTATTTCTACCTGACAAATTAAAATTTATGGTAGACCTAATGATTTTTTATAACTACCAAATTTTGGGAAAACCATGTAACAAGATAGTCACTGAGAATAAACATATTCACTCAGAGTATAGAGTATGACTAACATTGCTTTGTTGTTTAGTGAAAACAACTCCGTTTACAAATTTTTGAGCTTAAACAGAAAATTAAAATATAAAATATTTCTTTGTTAAGTTAATTTAAACAAAGATGTCCTTTAATTTTTTATGTTTGTTACTACAGTAGGCCTATATACCCAACTTTGAATGCTAGTGTTGATTAAAAACAACTAAAAATTAGCATGCATTTGCAAATTTGTTTGGATGTTGCAGGGGCAGCGTACAGGGAGATGGTCCACAACATCCTGTACCCGATCATCAGCAAGCCGGAGGTGACGTTGGTGCGGTACGACGTCCACCACGCACTGCCCAACACCGCCAACTCGCTCATCGGCCGCGCCGCGCATATCGCGGTCCTTGACTCGGAACTCTTCATCGAGAAGTTCTTGGTTGTAACAGGGTTAAAGTACTTCAGGTAGACGTGTAGCGTACAGTAGCTAGCTCCAATCAAGTGTCTTTAATACAATCAGACGCCTAATTTTACATTCATCGATCCCCCTCAGTATTCGTTTAACTCTGTGTGTCATGTTCTGTGTATTTTTTATAATCATGATACCGTAGTCTTAAGAATGTGATGCTAGCAGCTGAAAGCTGAACAATGCCAAATAGAAGAAAAGACATGTTACCGATTAGTATTGCTTTTAATAATTTGAGATCCTTTTTTATCTTGTACTGATTTTATTTGACACGGACTTTTACGTTATTAAAGTTCAGCAGAAGTATTAATGTAAACAGAAACACTAATAAGTAATAATTATGCTTAGTTTTTGTTGATATATATTTTTTGTTTAGTAAATAATTGCCAATATTTTGAAAGAAAATACTTAGATTACCTTTGTTCTAGTCTTAATTAATATTAAGCAAAAATCTCATGCGATTAAATTTTTTCTTGAGTTTTTTTTTTTTTAGTTATTCTTTTTAGGTATTAATATTCAATGTGATATGTTTTTTACAGAAAGTTTTACAAATATTGTTAAATATCAATATGAATTAGCCATATAAATATATGGCTTTAAGATTAAATCATTTTAATATTTAAGAATACATTGAAATATACATCACCAACTTGTTACCAAGACTTTGATGCTCCATGAAGCTGCTTCTGCACTAGCCGAACATGTTCGCCAAACAATATTCTGCGCAACATATTTTTGTTTGATGGTGTTTATCATAAATCATATTGTTTGTTTCAAATGTTTGTTGTTTTTTTATGTTTGAACAAGTTTTCAAAAATGTTTCAGCTAGTGCGGACTTAGCTTTAAATTAATATGAAACTGTACGACAGGAATAATGCAGAATTGTTTGTTGGAGCACTGAATGTTGAGAAGAAAGTCTCTTTTTTACTTTTTTGGACACATAAATAAATAATTTAGGTACGATGTTTAAAAGTCAGCCCACCTTTAAAAATAAAACCCATACACAGTAACCATATTTGTTAGGTAAAAAAACTAACACAATACGTGGTTTGTAAGCAAACTTAAATTGTAAAAGTCTATTGGATGCGAAATTCGTTGACAATTTTTTAGAGATAATATCTCAAAACTCCCAGCTTCCAGATCAATATTTTAGTAAATAGCATTTATTAATTACTGCCAATTTGGAATTAGGCATTTATATGTTATTTGGCATTTGATCCTTTTACTGATTATATATCCTAGATTGTTTTATAAATGCTAAAAATATTTTTCTGTCTTCATTGCTGTACTTGTAACAACTTTGACTAGTACTTTTGTTATTTATAGTTTTAATTTTTTATTCTGTCATAGTTGATTGAGTCCAATACTTGTATTTCGCATGGTGCTGAATTGAATCGAGCATTTGTAAATAAATCACCATTAACCATGTTAATTACCTGTTGTTCTATGAAAGATTGTAAATAATATACAGTTTTATTGTAAAGAAACACCAGACATTAGTGGATGTATGTTATACGGTTATCTATATTTATTTTAACACTTCATAATGTAATCTGTTGTTGTAAGACAGTTTCATCATGTGAATGTACAAACCGTTTGAAGCCGTTGTAGGCTCTAGGCATTTTGTTGGTGCTGTTTTTGCTCTTTCAAACTTTGGAATGGCATTTTCTTAGTGTGGTCTGATTTATTTTTTCTACAATCATTGTTGTTTCATTTTGTATAGTTTTTGTTTGATCAAATACTTTCCCTTCTTAATGATTTTTTTTTTTTTACAAAGCAGACAGTAAAATGTTTGGCTATATGCTTGTCAATTACGTAAAAATTAAGTTTATAAAATCATAACTACGATGCATGTTCATGCATTTTCATTAAGTGTGTATCTTGTTTTGATCTATAAACCAAATGAGTAATCTTTTTCATTTTCGCAGTTACATCACAATATTAATTCTCTTTCTAGCCAAGTTGTATGGCAATCTGTTACACTGTAATAACATCGTCGTTGAGGTCTGCCGCTGCCTTTAGAGCCCTTGAGTGTCTTCCATTTTTTTTTTTTTTTTTTTTTTTTTTTTTTTCACACGAGCATTGTCATTATTTTGTGGTGTGGGCCAGCCAAAGGATATTATTACCTTAGACTATATTTACTCTAACGTGAAAAGACTTCTCATAGCGTGTTTAAAACCTATTTACGGTAATGCGATCTTCTAGGGGGTACATGAAGTACAAGTGACATATATGATAAGTAAAATCATGTACTACACTAAAATATACAAGTCAGATAAAATAATATAAATGCAAATCAAATTTAGTTGATCCTTGGTGTAAAAATGTTGGCCTACTTTTTGAGGCCTATTTAATACTACAATTACTTTAATTATAAATCATGCAACCTCTTACAAAGTATTTTAATTTGGAAATAAATAAGTTGATTCAATAATCAATATACCAAAAATCCCCTAACCTGAAAATATGTATAGTTTAGTCTATTTGACAGCAGGCATATAAGACTCACTGCTAACTAGTATGTTTCCAATATGGGGTATAGGTGAGGGATATACCTCAATACATTGAGGTACATTGTTTACCTCAATAAAAACGCCCAAACTGATAACTATGCATAAGGAAGTTTGACTCGTATTATAAAGGTCTGTAACACAAAATGTCATGATTCTGAGGTGAAAGTTGTGTCAGGTTAATTGAAAGAATTCTGTTACTGAAGATGAATTTGTGCTATAATCAACAGTGTGTTGTCAGACATTTATAATTATGTGATATGTAAGTTGTTTATGCAGTAACTGACAATAATGTGAGCTATTGAGGTTATTATTTGAATAGTAGCTAGGTATTAATAACACTGAGTTTTATGGGAAATTCTCCCATACACACAAGACAAGTAAATGTGACTCATCATCGAGGTAGCCGAGATATGAAACCGCTTTGGAAAGCCCTAGCAAATGATGACAATGGTAGAGAATAAATTGGAACACATGGGAGGGGTGTTAAGTTGGCGGCAGACCGTAATGGTAATGTTACATCAAAGCTTAGAATACAACTTTATAATTCACCAAAATATTGTTGACAAACATTTAAATAAAATGTAAACTAATACACAACGACCACATTAAGTTTACTCATTTAGACATCAAAACAGTTATTACTTCAAATACATGCCTGGTAACACTAAATTAATATTAATATAGTTTTAGCACGCATTTTTAGTGATACAATTCTTATTTACTGCATCACCAAATGATGCTGAGCAAAAGCAGCACTAGGAATGTAACCAAGTCAATTCCAATGCTCATCGTGTTAAAAGAGAAATGTCATTGAAATAGGCCCCAGTTATGATTTTAAATCAGGAGCTGCTTTTGCCATACTCGACGTATTATCAGATTTTTTTTTAAACTGAGTGAATAATGATTTTTATAACTTGAGCATATTAGTGTGGTTTTGAAAGTTTTTTTAGGGTTAAAACTTAGTTAGAAGGCCTATACAGGATGAATTAACTATTCATGCCTGATTTTCTTGCTGCCAATAGGAGCTACGCTCCACCTTATTGAAAATTTTCTCTGAATGCTAAAAATTTATTGTTTGGTTTGAACTGAGTTTTTCTTGTTCATTCAGTAATTGGAACTGGAAGAGATGAGCTTTTAATTGTTTGAATTCCACATTTTAATTTACATTTTAGACTTATTCATTCCCATGACAAGAGTGCGCTCCTGGGCCAAGTGTTTATATAAGAGTAATTGTACTCCGTGTGTTGTGTTCATAAATAGATGTATAGACTGGCTTGACTGTCTTCACCTGCACGTCCAATAAAAATTTGTTTATGGTCATTTATTTTATTTAACGGAAGAAGACTTGATAATCGGGACTAATGTGGCTTGACAGATTTAATTTTTTAAACTTGAATCCTTCATGGGTGTCAGTAAGGATTCATGAAATACTGAACTCTATTTAATTAATAGAATGGGTACTGTTTAAGGAGTGTTTATACTGATTATTTTGTATTAATTTTAGGTTTATTCGATAAGTTTATGATTCTCAGAAGGATAGTATTGGCAAAAAATCCAGACCTTTGGTTAATCCGGCTTTTTGCAATCCGGATGCTCATCCACTGCAATATTATTAAGTATTGAAAATATGAAAAAAATTGTTTGAAACATTTTGATATTAATATTGTAGTCAGTGAAACCAATTGAACACCTTGGTGTGACTTTTACCAATGTACAGTACACTCTCGTTCATCGGACTCGGCGACATCGGAACTCCGCTTCATCGGAACTGAAAATCTGGATATTATTAATTTTTCTTTCTTACGAAATAAATAATTTTTCCGTTTTAGCGCCTTCAATTTCCATTCGTTCTATCCGCACAACACTGAAGTATCACATTTTGCGTCTAACGTCATCAGGCGTTTTCCATAATCTGTACGTATCGACGTGATTTACGAGGCCGTGGAGTATTCGCACAAAAATAGAAAGAGGAAGGGGGCAGGAAGTAAACATCCACTTCCCAAACTGTCATTCAGTCTGTCTCGCGTCGCGACTGCACCTGTGTTACGTGGAAGTCAGTTGACTGCTGGAATATGAGTGGAATATAAATATGGAATATGAGAATAACGATTTTGGATCTTTATTTCCTGCGTTGTTTTTATTCCTATTATTTCATTTGTTACCATGTTCAAAGTTTGAGTGCCTTATTTTCATAAAATCTCTAGTGTTGCCTTAAAAACAAGAATTAATACAATCACGATAAGTCACCGTGCGGGCGGAAATGATGACTAACGATGGCCTCCGCTTCATCGGAATTTTTTGACATCCGAACCGGCCGTCCGCCACATTAGTTCCGATGAACGAGAGTGTACTGTAATTCAAACGGACCCAGTAACTTTTTAAGCAATATCAACTTACACCATCAAAATTGTATTGCAAATAGAAATGATAATCTCTTTTATCTTATCTTTATAATTTTAATTATATTCAAAGCGGTAATCAACAATTTTTTTAATTGACAACTCTTCCATTTGGATGATGAATGTGTGAGTAAATTTCAATAAATGAAACGGTCATAAAAAAACCTTGTTTTTGATATTTACTACAACTTGGAAATGCAGGTGATTTGACCAAGCTTTCACAATTTATAGCTTAAAGTTTATATCCCTCCAAGACATCTTGCTCATTCTGCCATTCAAGGCACTTAACGATACTTAAAAGTATAATAAAACATTACCAATCTCAGTTGTTACCATTTAGTTGAGTTCCTATTTGCGTTGACTGTTGTATTAAATTACACTAAGGCCCATTACATACTAAGTGGCATGGCTGGCGCACGGTGCCATCTCACTGCATCTCAGGGAGCTTACACACTGGAATGTTGTTAAGCCATCGGTCATCCAAATTGTATCTTAATACTATTATAATTTAGGTTAGAAATGGCAATGTTGAGTTTCACTTTGGTTAAATATATAAAAATGATATGTCAAAAATTTGGCCTTGTGGCTAAAGTTAGCATAAAGAAAAGTATTTATTTATTACAAAAATCTTAATTGCCATAATAATTGATGGTTCAGTAAATAAAATCACTTTAGGAAATAGCCCAGAGCATAGGCCTAAAAATTTCTTTTGAGAAAACAGAAATAATGTTAACAAAACCACCATTGGCTAACAAAATCAAAATTGGAGAACATTGCATCAAAATTGTAGAAAATTTTAAGTACTTAGGTGAAGTTATAACATACAATCTTAAAGAAAATCCATCATGGCAAAATAGAATTAATAAATTGATTAGAATGCAACATATTACTAAAAACACATACAACAAAAAATGTCTATCAATAGCAACAAAATTGAAACATTACAAAGCAGTCATACTTCCACAAATAACATACGCAAGTGAAACTATATTTAAAACAACCAACACTCTAGCAATAGATAAAATACTGAAAATAGAAAGAAGAATCATCAGAACATGTATAAACAAAAAATATCAAAAAGATGGAGTTTGGAGACTGGCCTCAAATAAAACTGTATATAAGGAAATAGAGCCATTGACAAGTATAATTAAAAAGAAAAGAATTTCATTCATTGGACATCTTTTGAGGACACCGGAAAATAGGATAAGTAAGAAAATAATTGAAAAGTTGTGGAATAGCAAGAGTGACTTTAGGTGGATTACAGAGATTAAGGAGGACATGAGAAGATTGCAAATATCATTAGAAGATTTGGAAAATAAGTCAGAGGCGCTCGCAGTACTCAAAGACAAAAATATCATCCTGCCAATAGGAGCAAACAATCAGAGACAAGGAAGAGTGGTTTCGGAAGAAGAAAGAAAACAACGGTCGGAAAGAATGAAGAAGTATTGGGCAGACAAGAAGAAGAGACAGAATTTAAGAAGAACCTGACCATTATATTGACTTAAGTGGTCCAATGCTGGCCATAAAATAAAATAATAATAATAATAATAATTGATGGTTCAGACTATGTCTATAAGACTATGGTTATAAGACTATGTATATATTTTTCATTCAAAAACTAGTAAACTGGAGTTCAAATTAACAACGTTAAACCTGAGAGTTGTATCTGCAAATGTGCTTTCTTGAGTCTCGAGATGCAAGTAGCATGTGCCATCTCAACACCAACTGAGCGAGTAATGCAGTATGTGTGCGCCACACCACTGCTACCTCATTGGGTTAGGTGCCATTTAAAAACATTGGTTGGTTTTTGCGTAACATGGCAGCCACGTATGGCAGCCATGCCACTTAAGGGTATAACAGGCCTAAGTTATGAAGCTGGCTCTAATCATTGATTATCTGTAGTAAGTTTCTTAGGATTAACATTGGTACATTCATAGTAAAGACACTAGTTAGTAGTAAGTTTATACCTATGGTAAGTGAAAATGAATTGTTGTTTGGCCTAATGTTATTTACGCCATTATTCCTTTAAATAATTAGTGCTTTATTTTTTTCTTAACCACAGCAGAATATTGGATAGTTGGGAAGTCAAAAAATCTGGACTGTCAAGAAAAAGAATATCGCAAACCATCTGCCCATACACAGGGCAGATCTCTTTATTGGAGGGTGGGCGTATTAGGAGTAGTCGAGTGGTTTTTTAATGTGACACATGAGCTTTATGTTTTTCCAGTAACTCCATTTTTGAGGCTGTACAAAAAGGCCTGTAGCTGTGATCTGGTTTTTTTTTTTTTTTTTTTTTTTTTTTTTTTTTTTAATTTATTTGGTTTATAGCTGAAAAAGCTGTCTTCCTAATAAAGGGCTTGAAAATAGCAGCAATGCTTTCATTGACTCTTTTTTGGACATGAAAGGCTAATAATATATTAATAATATATAATATTATTTATATTATATATTAATTATCTATTGTGAAAATTGTAAAGAATACCATGAGTACCCTTTTTTGAACATTATTATTATTTTATTTTTTAATTTATGTTTAAAAAAGGGTACTCATGGTTATTGTTTACAATTTTGACAATAATTACAGTAGCCCTTATCTGCGAAATATGTGTAATTAATTATCTAATATATATTAAATAATTTAATGCGTGGATATAAATAATTAATATATTATGTACAATATATATTAAATATTTATTACAAAGATGATTGTGATCAGTGCTACTAATATTAATTGTATCTATTTTCATTTATAAATTGACTAACTACTCTTTTTAGTTTTTTAAACATTTTTAAGTCTGCGGGTTCCGATATTTATTATTTTTTACTGACCTAACCTTATTGGAATGAATAAACAGATCTTCTAGTTGAGTGAACAAGGAACACAATAAAAGGGTCCAACGTGGACAAAAAACTAAGGTAAGGTGTTCTATTGTTTGGCAGCTGGATGGATGGGCAGGGTGCTGGGTGAGGGGTGAAGGTTGCTTGGTATAATTTATTCAAGATAAGTACAAAAACCAGTAATGGTTCATTTTTTTGTCAAATTGGTAAAAATTCAAGAACAACCAATTGTTTAAAATGTATGCTAATTATTAAATTAGGATGATAAATTTATAACTTTGTCAAATAAAATTTTAATATTACTTTATGAAACATTTCTTGAAATGCAAAACAAATGCATTTTGAAATGTGTTGTTAAGCGTAATATAACACAAAATTACTAGTAGAGCAGAGGCTGATGTGAACATATGCTCCCTCCCCCGTGGGAATTTTTGACATATACATTTTTCTGTTTGTATTGACATGTACTTTATGGTTTTAGGTGTTTGCCACTTAAAAATTACAGCATATCCCGAAAAATACAAAAAAAACATGAAAAATATAAAATCTACTATCATCATTAAAATGATTCAGTTTCAAAAATCTTCTGACCAAAATCACTAACAGTTTTCTTGGCCAATTTTATTAATTAATGGGTCGTTATAAGGCTCTCTACTTAAATATCTATATATATAATTCTGTAAGCGATATTTCTTGAGCAAAATTGTGAGCGTCATACAGATCGCAGAAATATGGGAGGGGTCTCAAATTAAAGGTCTCCGTCCCATGCACGAGGGAAAACTATCGGCGTGTCCATAATGTTAACAGGAAATGAGAAATCACGTAAAACGTCCTCCATAAGAACAGCATGGGGATTTAAAGAACATCTGCTTTGTATACATGAAAACATGTGTCAAACATAATTCACACCAAGAGAAGCAATCTATATATTCTTTTTTTTTTTTTTGACAAACATTTATTTACAATCTGTTTAGGGTAAGATTAGAACAATAAGTAAATTGGATGAAAGAATTATGACATGAATTAGTCCCTATTCAACAACAGAGCTAAACAAAAGTAGAACATATTATCAAAAACGGTAGGAAGGTCCCATATAGAATGTCTTTTTAGATGGTACACTGAATCACTGTTGTCCATAAGGTTCATTGCCAAGTGGTTTGGATGATTGGTCAATTTTTCTTGATATCGGATACTAAATTTTGAAATTTCTTCTCTTACTTTAACAGTTCTAGTGTCACGATGTAGAATTTCGTTATTGACATACCAAGGGGCGTCCAGGATGCTTCTTAGGCACTTTGATTGGAATCTTTGGATTATGTCAATGTTTGAATTACTGGTGGTACCCCATATTTGAATTCCGTAAGTCCAGATTGGTTTGAGGATGACTTTGTAAATTAGTAATTTATTTTTTATAGACAGTTTTGATTTTCTATTCAAGAGCCAATTAGGTTTGTTAAATTTCAAATTTAGAGCCAATCGTTAATGCCAGACATGCGATCGCCATGTTAACCTTCGATCAAGGTGCATGCCTAGGTATTTAACCTCAGCAGCTTGAGGAAGAAGAACATTATTTAATGAGCTTGGAGGACAAGTTTCGTGCCTTGTTGTGAATGTGACTTGCGCAGACTTGTTTTCGTTCACCTTTATCCTCCAATTTTGTAGCCACTCCCATAATTCATCCAGCTCTGCTTGAAGCAAGTCTGAGGCTTGTCTTGGGTCTTCATTTGAGGCTAATATAGCTGTATCATCAGCAAAGGTTGCTAACATTACATTGGGGCTTGTAGGTATGTCGGCAGTGTAGAGGGTATAAAGGATTGGGCCCAATACGCTTCCTTGTGGGACGCCTGCTCTAATTTCATAAAGTTGAGATCTTGAATCCTGGTATTTCACTCTGAAAAACCTCCCCGTTAGGTAAGACTTTATGACATTGTAAAACGTATGGGGGACGTGGAGTTTAAGTTTATAAAGCAATCCATCATGCCATACCTTATCAAAAGCTTGGCTTACATCCAAGAAAGCCGCTGAGCAGTATCTTTTGTTTTCCAAGTCTTCTTTTATTACATTAACCACTCTGTGGACTTGTTCAATAGTTGAATGTTGTTGGCGGAAGCCAAATTGATGACTAGGGATTAATTCACCATCATCTATAATATTTTGAAGTCGTCTTAATAATAGCTTTTCAAAATTTTTGAGGTTATCGGTAGAAGACTTATAGGTCTGTAGGATGTGGCTTGGTGGGCAGGTTTTCCTGGTTTTGCAACCATGACTATTTCTGATACCTTCCACTGTGATGGGAAATGCTCAGTTCGAAGGCTGTAAGCGAAATATTTTGGGCAAAATTGTGAGCGTTTTGCAAATTGCAGGAAGATGGTGGGAGTTTCAAATTAAAGGTTTCGGTCCCATAAAGCGTATCCATAAAGTTACAAGGAAATGAGAAATATAGTGAAACGTCCTCCTTAAAAATAGCATGGGGATTCGAAAAATGTCTTCTTTGTGTACATTGAAACATATGTTTTGGTTTTATTTTAAAACGAGAGACAGATGATAAAATTTAGTAAAGAACTATTCATAGCCAAATGACAAAAATCAATCCTAGAGTGGTAATACTATAATAAGACGTTTTGTTTCTTTGAGCTATTAAAAATTCTACTAGGAGAGTTAACCTTACATACTATTACAAATTGACTGCTGATTTTACTGTTGTTACTATAATTTAAATTGTAAAAAAAAAAATAATAAAAAGTAACTGAGCGTGTATGCAAATCATAAAATGCTTTCTGATCGTTGATAGAGATGCAATGGGCAATGAATTATGGTTGAGAAACACCTACATTTTTTTCCATTGTTTTGGTTTTATTTTAAGACGAAAAGTGTCAAATGATCATATTGAATGACGATGACACATTAATTGATACTTAAAGTGTATCAGTCAGTGAAGTTTTGGTATTCTATTAGATGAATTTTCCGAGAAACCTTTTAGTCATTTCATAGATTGTAGGATTATAGAAGACGAGTTAAATTCAAAGACGTTTGTCCTTCATACTAGAGGAAAATGCAGCAGGTATAAAACTTTACAACAAAATGGGAAATATATAAGAATGATTATTTTCTGAAAGGTTCTCCTTAAAGATTCTCCATGTAGTTAATTTTAAAAATCTGCTTTGTTTACACAAAATTAAGAGTTTTGATTAGGAGGGATGAATATTCACAGCAAGTGAAGATGCACTTTGAGGTGCTGTGTTTAAATTTTGTGACTAAAACATAAAAAATAAAAAACTGACAGGAGCTAAAAAATTAATTTTTTTCATTGCCGCTTTTCTATGTTATATTAAAAGCCGTCACAGCTCAATTAAGGGGCTACGATTTCTTTCAAAACTTATTTTCCATAGATCGATATGAGTTTAACAACAGACAAAATAGAGCATTTACAAACGGGTGACCTAATAATACAGGATTGATAAGAGTACTTGGGGGCGAAAGGTGTGTTCAAACGGTATTATTAAAATATTATATACCTCAAATTAAAATTAAATTTTCTGGAAACCTTCGTTGTAGAAGAAATGATAATACACTATAGTTCATGCTATTTTAATTTTATGATTAGGGGCTTTTGCCCCTATGAGCCACTAGTTTCCAAATAATTATGAATTTTTTAAAGATTTATGGTGAAAAAGTGAAATAACTTGTTTTATATACAGTGTGGTTGAAAAGTCCCGGAACGTTGAAATATATTTTTACCAATATAGATAAAGTTACAAGACTTGGTATATCAATAATGGCCATAAATGTCTACTCTTTTAAGGCATTATCACTTTTTTACCCCTTAAGGGGGATGGCCCATGAGGAGTCAGACAAAATTCTTAAATAGCAGCATAGGTCAAATTTGGTATCAAATTAAAGGTCCTAATTAGCAGAGTACAATGCCGCAAACCCGACGTTAAAAGGTTGGGTATAAAGAAAGTTATTGCATTTTAAAGTTTTACCCATATATTTTAATGGAAACTTTGTTTGCCTGCCATTTTCGTTTCGGTCATCCATTTGAAGTCTAGTTTGCGGCATTGTACTCTGCTATATGAGACCTTTAATTTGATACCAAACTCGACCTATGCTGCTGGTTAAAAATTTTGTCTGACTCCTCGTAGGCCGTCTTTTCTTGGTTTTCTGGAATATGCTGTAATTTAAAAAAGGCAAACAACCGAATTCTTAATCTAGTAGGTAATACCAACAAAAAAAGTATAAGTCATAAATTCCCACGGGGGGGAGGGTTTCATATTGGCGGCTCATGGTCTATAGGGGTCACTGAACAGCACACAAATCAGAGCAATACACTGAACTGGAAACTAAATACTGTAGGACCTTTCTTGGTTTCTATTTTTAGCACATCCCGGGGGCGACCTGTTGTTTCTAGCAGTCGAGGTCATTACTCTGTCATTGCGCCCCATCCCCATCCCACCACGCCACCAAACAATTCATTATTTTCCATGTTTCATTGCTTTTTATCATTGATAAATCAAATAATGATTAGTAAAGAGATTTCTTCTCAAGTAATTTTAACATGAGAAGATCGATAAATGATGGTATTGTTGTCTAAACTGAGAAAATAAATAAAATTTAAATTGTCTTTTTGTGTCTCCGGTTAATCCGCAACCTGGTTTACCCGCCCCGGGATAATCGGGAGTTGACTATATTATAAATAATATATTGAATAATTTAATATATATTAAATATTGAATATATATTATACATAATATACTTAAACCTGACTAAAACCTTGACTAAAAAGCCTGAATAACCAACTCAGACTGTACAGTCTCAGCAGAGCGTTTAACTGATGTGAATACTCGTATTTTAATAGTTATGTCATACATCACAGGTCAGAAGAATGCCTTAAAGTTGTCTGCTTGTGGGACAACAATTAATTAATTATACGACACTACTCGACCTCTATTTCTAAACAGGACATTTTAGACTTCGTGTCTATTTATTTTCACTCTTATTTTCTTTCTTGGTTTTATTTTACTTATTTTCTCTTGTTCCACAGCTTATCTAGCCCACTCTATGCCACAACAGTGAGCGGCGGTACACATTTTAATATCACTGCTGCTAAGGATAAAGTATAAAATTTTAAAAAGTTCATTATTTAATAGTGCATACTGGCCGATTTTAGAGGTAAATTTAAAATTCCGAATAATTTGATAGCCTAGATGGGGTCTTGTCCCAATAAATCCGGATTATTGACGTTCTACTGTACTCATTTACAAAAGAAAAGCTTAGCGTTCTTTTAAGTTAATTTTAACTGAATGGTTTTATAACATTATTGCGGCGTCTCATTTATTCATTGCCTTTCATGAAGTAGAGTGCTATATTATGACTCATAAATGTTATATTTAATGAATTATATTATTATCTAGAGCCAGCTCGTTCTTATTGGTGTTTTATAGAATGAACTCAAAGGTCATTAGATCACACACATTATACCTAGATCTAGTTAAAAAATTGTAAGAAAGATTTAAAACACCAACAGAATTAATTGCTTCCAATGCATTCTTTATTGTAAATTTGAAATTACTACACATAATGTAGAATTTCATTTTTTAAGCTATTAGTTTTGCAGTAATCATAGGGTGTTCATTAACTTTCTCTGTTATTTAAGTAAAAAAAATTTTATGTATAAAGAAAGCAATATTAAGCAAAATGGCAAGACATTAAAACTTATAAACTAAGCTTTTTAAATTTGCCAACAAAATTGTTTTGTACATATTATTTTACCATCACTGCTTTTTATAACATTTATTAATTTTAATATGTATTTTTCATTGAGTTATTGTGATACAATATATTCAGCCTTTAAACTGTTTTGAAAAATAAAATATTAATTTTTGTGTAGATATTTAATGATATGTTGCAGAGTAAAATCCCAATGTCTTTTCCATATATAGTACATAAACTCTCAAAGGAAAAAACACAAAACCAAATATCTTTGAACATAACTTTTACAATTGCTCAAACTACTTTGTCTTTTCTTACTCATCAATTGGATAAAACATGTTATCTAACTTAATGTTATTTATGAATTGTCAACTAATGATATGTCTATTTTGTTTCAAGATCAAAATAAACTATGACTGAAAAAGACTATTTTAATTGTTATTAATTAATTATATATTGTTAAAATTAAAACTCTTTCCTTCTCTACAACAGTCCAGATCTACTTGAAAAGAATTATGGTAAAAGAAGCGATAGACAGTGACTCAAGTATCAAGTCCAATTGTTTCCATACCTCTCTTTGAGAGAAAGAGAGAGTTAAAAACACCTGTATGTATCTAAGCTTGCAATAATGGTTTATTGATATATTCTTTCATTTATGTATAATTACAGAGCTTGAGAAATTTAATTTTATAAGTTTCAGTTTGGCCAATTATAGGGTACTTATGTTTTAAACTAGAAATATTATTTAATATTTTATTTTTTATCACATGTTAAACTACAGTTGAAAAAAGAAGGCCCATTCGTAAATACAAAGCGCAGCTGCTTTAAGGGTCTCCTTTTTTCTCAAAGATTGATAATTAATTATAAATTACAAGATTAAAAACTGATAAAAAAAAAATAATTAAATTATATAATATTTTGTTGTTGTTTCTTTATTCCTTGTGATTTGTCCTTCAAATACAGTATTTTTATTGTTTTATTTAAATTATATCACATTGAGGATATCAAAATTTTTATGTCTCTCAAATTTATTTTAATAAAGACATACAACAAAGCCTTTAGACACAAACCATTAGTAACAATTTCATAAGAGAAAATTCATTATTTATATTCTTCATTAACATAACCAACCGTGGCCTAATTAATTGGGACCACCCAATGTTTGGTTTAGTTATTTTAAATTACTAACTTTATCATTTGAGTTGATTATACGAACTAATTGTGACCGGGGGTGGTTGGACGCAGAAATCAAATTGTTCAGGTAATCAAACATAAACATTTTTTACCATTTATAACCACTACAGAGTTCATTATCTATTATTCATTTAAATACTTCCAGGCTTCAATAACAAAAAAGATCAAAGCCAAAAATAGTGCAAATTGCTTTGTATTTACAAACACTTGGGGCTATGTTAGCCAATTCACAATACAGTAGTTAACTCCCTCTAATCCGGACACCTTGGGAACAGACTCATGTCTGGATAAATAAAAAAAATTTCTGGAGCATCCGGAGGTTTTTGACTTATGTAAATTACAATCTTTAATAACATGTGTGTATATATATATATATATATATATATATATATATATATAAATCACATTTTAAGACAATTTTATAGGCTAATCTAAACACTACGGGGTTTTGTTACCAACTCGGAATCTCATTTTCATGACATTGATAAAAACAAACTTGGCGACACCAAAAATAGGAAATAACCCAAAATTATAAAGCACCACTAATAAAAACTTCATAGATTAATTTTTTTAAGAAATGGCTACAATTTTAGATTCATAAAATTATTTTTCAGTTACTGTAACTAAAATTTTATTTACAAATAAACTCGTAATAACATAACTAACATTTAAAATTTATTTATTTATTTATTTATTTATTTTTTTTTTTTACTAAATTACTAAACCATACAAGAATATGCAGTACAGTAACTAGTAAAATCAGCTGCACTGCTGTAGCTGATATGACGATCCGGAATGAGTGCAATCATAAGCTGAACTGAGTTTCTTTGTTTACATGTAAGCCAGAAATTAAACAGACACGTTCAAACCTGTCGATTTTGGCCGTGAGAAACCCGGCGACGTCCAGACCATCAGAGTCCGAACGTGAGAGTGACGATTGTAGGTTTTATTTAATACTTAACACTGATATATTAAGCCATTTAGGGGTTCAAATATTTGACACTTGAATAATCAACTCTACTTTGAACAAATTTTGTAAATAACAAATAAAATGTTTAAATTTTTAGAATAACAAGATTTGGAATGGGGAAATTCTGTACTAAACTATAAACTTCTGAAAAGGATAAATCTCCCTTGGGTATTCCGTGTACTGCACTTGGCAGTTTATAAACTGCACGTTTTTAAACTTTAGGTATATATTTTTAATTAAATAAAAATTAAACTTCAGTTTTTGAAAACCTGTCCTAAAAATAAAAATAAAAATAGTTTTGGTAAATTATAAAAAAATTTTAAACAAGGGGATGGTAAAAAATTGTTAGCACAACCCATTTATTCTCTTCTCAACGTTCAAGTTCTCTGAAAAGGGATTACAGCTAGCAATCTAAGTCACTTTTAATAGACCTATTTTAACCCTCACGGACTAGCTTAATTTGCTGTTTTTATTGATGGGCTTGGAAATAATTCCAAGACCTGTAGGATTCTTAAACAAAATTAGTTCAGCAAAACTGACAACCAACAGCAACGACTGGCACAAACAGTCTCTGTTTCGTCCGTTGAGACTCAAAAAATGGTCAGCAGTGTTATTAATAAAGTTGATGGGTCTGAACCGCTCATCTGGCTCACCGCCAATCATGTTCAACACAATGTCTTCGGCACTGACTCTCTCTGAGCCTATAACCTTGCTGAACAGTCGGAACGGTGTGAACATTCTCAGAAAATACACTCTGTTCATGATTTCTGTTCTTGGTTCTTTGCCAGAATCTAAAATAAGACAAGGCCAAAATGTGATTAATAACAAAGCTTGATATTATTTTTTTAATATTTGTTACCAACCTTTTTCTATTTAAACTATCTTCATCAGATTAAGTTTACATGGTATTCTATTATCCTATACTCTAGTACGAGCACTGTCTGAAGGGATGTGTGTTCCACGATCTCGAAACTTAGCGGGTAGATTTTGCTTTAACTTTGCATTTAAGAGTGTTTTTTAGAAACAGTCTCAATCCCAGGAAAAATCTAATTTGGCCTAAATTTAAGTTTAAAACTCGTAATTTTGAACATTTGTGTTATGGGTTGCTATATTGGTAACGAAATAACAACGAAAGGTATACAAAAATAAAGGAAAATTAATCTTAAGCAGTCTTTTTGAAACAGCTGTTAACTGTGAAGAGGTATAGTTGGTTGGTGGTAATTTAATAGTTTTTTACCACGACACTATAACAAAAGTTAATTTAAAATAAAGGAGCAAGGCTTCAATACACAAAATACACAATATGTAAAATCCACACAAATTAACTCATCAACACCATAACAATCAAAACCCATTGATGCCCTTAACAGCATTTGTTAATAATTTACTTTAAGAATAATGAAGCAATAACTAAATCCAAAAATATTTACTTTTGCACTCATGTCTAGACAACAACTAGCATGGGCGCCGACTTTCAAAAATTATTGGGGGGGCCCGAAGGAATGAGGGGAAATTTGATAGTTCTTGTCTTAAAATTGTATTATTGATGAACTAGTGTAATAATTGCTCAAAAACAAGTAATTTAATTTGGACTATCACATGGCATTGCTGAGAGTAGTACGTTTAGTTCTAAATCATTTACAACCGATCAATTGTGAGTAACGGCAATCATTCAAAACCACACTTTATTTACATCTGTACATTATCAGAATTTAAAATGCTCAATTGAATCCTAATGCTATCCTAAAGGAAATTTTTCAAATTTAAATGATCTATATAGCACTTTCATTTTAAGTCTAATTTTCATACGTTTTTAGGGGGAACAACTGCATAGCCTACCAAGCCCTTTCCATCAACACAAAAAACTTGAAAATCGGTTGAAAATATAGGAGGAATTTCAACTTAAAAATATATATATTTAAATAGTGTATCGTAATTCCATCCAAAATCAAATAATTTTCTTTAACTCTGTCTACAGAATGTTGTTTTACCTTCTAGGTTAACTTAAAAAATTATGCTTTGAGTTTTAAGTTCTAAGGGTTGGGAATAAATTAAATAATTATAGATGATATAACTCAAATTTTTGTCAGGCAGACTTGAAGCAACTAGTCCAGTGAATAGAGACAAAAAAAGGGGCGTTTGCTTACAAACGGTCCGGTAGTTCTAAATTTTGTATATGTTGTCTAGGATGGTTAGTAGTTGTTTAAAATGCAAAATGCACAATTTTCCCGCCTCCGCGCCCACCGCCATTTTGAAAAAATATGAAAAAATCCGTACTTTCTCCAGATTTTTGGTTATATCATCGTTGGGGTTGCATTTTATATAGAAGACAGTATTGTACATTTTGTAGACGATTAAATTTCCTATAATTTACATATTTAATTTGTCTATCTAGGACTTATAGTTACGGAGATATTCACTTTAAAAAATATATAAATATTTAATTTTTTTTATTTGCCTGAATTTTGATTTTGGTAAGACCTAAGACCGGGACGATATTACTTTTTCCGATTTTGATGAAATTTGGTATGAAGGTGTAACCCCAGTTCTATTTTCATGAGTTCGCAAACCAGCATGATCGGGTTATGGGAACGGGGTTTTATGGGGTTTCAAAAGGGCAAAAAACAGGTTTTTGGCATTTTTGGACCTCAAATTTCAAACTTTTACAATTTTAACTAAAACCATTTGAAAGAGCTTAAAATACCAAACAATTTAGTATTTTGAATTTTTAACTTCGCTTGACAGATAATGTAGAAAAGCTAAAAACAGTTTCCCTATGTTAATCTTATGGGAAATCAATAGAACACTGTATCCCACTTATTTATTGATATAACTTGGTATAATTTGGTATGTACCTTCACTAGGTAGGGTTTACCTGATATTTGATTACAACACCCATATGGCGGCAAACCTACATACTCACCCCCATGGGGTTTATGGGAAAAATTTAAAAAGTACCAAATATTGATACAATTTTATATTTACCTTACCTAATCATTATATTTTCTAACAACTAACATTTTCTAACAATATCCCATAGCAGCAAACCTACATACTCATTCCTATGGTGTTTATGGGGAAAATACAAAATCTCAAATTCCTTTGGAAATTCGCTGAGTACGCAAGTCTGCTGCAACGGGGGTGATTTGGAAAAGTAATCAGCGTTATGTTTTCCTCCAGTTTAGTGGGTAAACAAAATAACATTTGGCTAGTCAAGACAAGAGCCCTGCCAACACTTTTAAATTCAGTCAGGTCCCTTCTCCTGACTCGCTAGTAGTAAAGTTTTAAACATGGTACATACTTATTTAGTTCTGTATACATAATGTCACCTTCCATTACAATAAAATACGTACGTAGTCCTTGGGTTGGCTGTCAGGAACACTATATACTGGGTGTAGTTCATAACGTAAATACCCCCCGTCGCAGCAGACCTGCGTACTCAGCAAATTTCCAAATTAGTAATATTAATTTTGACCAGCTAAACCTGTAATAAAATTTCATAACGTGCTCATAAATAGGAAAATAAATGTCTACTAGAGATCGCCTCCTGATCGAAATTCGATCAAAATTACATTTGATCTGGACCCAAGAAGCTTAAAAACAGTTTAGAATTAAAACATCTGTTCTTCCTAATTTTCTAGCAGTTGTTTTTACAACAGCTGTCAATTGATTCATTCAATTCGCCTTTTTCCATTAAGATTAACATTGGAACTTCGAAAGCCTATTGGGCGTAGCCCTGGAGTCCGATGTGAATTAGAATGTGATTCTGCTCATCTACAGGACTATACCTTTCTAACGGTATGCTCGGATTTCTCCTACGATGTACACGAGCTGAGGAAAAAGGAGGAAATGAAACATGCTTGCGTATTAATATATAGATTCTCCTTCAAATAAATATAGAGGAAGAGTATGCAGGTTTGCTGCCATGATAAGCACAAAAACCAAGATTTTTGACCATAAATGGATGAATCTTAACCAAATGAAGCTAAATACCAAGTTTCATCCAAAAACATTGGTTAATAAGTGGAATATTAACTTACCGTTATTCTCCATAAGAGTAACATTGGAGCCCAAAATACAATGTACTGTCTTTAGACTCTTTAATATCTCTTTAACCAATAGAGATAGAGCAAAGTTTCAAAATACTAAATTGTGTGTTTTTTTTAGCTAAATCCAATGGTGAGAATAAAAATTAAAAATTTTTAACAATTATAACGGGTGGCGCAAAAAGGATGGTCGGATTTGAACTGCGTAGTGCTGGTGACGGGGGAGGGGAGGGAACCGCTGCCGGCCGTCTGCAAGTCGGCCATAGAAGCCACTTTGCCGCGAAATGGCGCAATGGACGGTAGAGCACCGCGTTTATGCCGTGGAACAGTTTTTCAAAAACAATGAATCTTTCATTACAGTGCAGCGGCTGTTTCGACAACATTTTGGTGTTGCACGCGATGGACCGATTCCTGATCGCAGATCAATATCACGCTGGGTGACTGCATTTTGGACAACAGGTTCTGTAATGAGTGGCAAATCTACTGGGCGTCCTCGTACGGCGGTTACTCCAGAAAATATTGATAATGTGAGAGCGTCAGTAGTTCAAAGTCCGCGTCGCTCCACCAGGTGTCGTGCTCAAACTTTGGGCCTCAGTCGTCGCTCGTTGCAGCGCATTCTACGCAATGAGTTGAAGTTTCACCCATACAAAATTATGATCACACAAAAGATCTATGAACATGATTTTGTAAAACGCAGACGTTTTTGTGAAACAATGTTGGACATTTTGTACTCTGAAGATGACGTTGTGCTCTTGATGTCAGATGAGGCACACTTCCATTTGGACGGCTACGTCAATAAACAAAACTGTAGGTATTGGGCAGCTCAAAATCCTAGAGAACTACACCAAAAGCCTCTCCACAGTGCTAAAGTAACAGTTTGGTGTGGAATTTCCAAATTGGGGATCATTGGGCCTTATTTTTTTGAGGATAATGGAGCTACAGTGACTGTGAACTCTGAACGTTATGTTAACATGCTTCTTAACTTTTTGATGCCAAGACTGCGGGAATTACGTGTTAATCGAAAACGCATTTGGTTCCAACAGGACAGGGCTACAGCCCACACAGCCAACGACTCTATGATTGTTTTGAAGCGGATGTTCCCCCGCCACGTCGTCTCGCGATTCGGAGACGTCCACTGGCCCGCTAGATCACCTGACCTCTCAGCATGCGACTTTTTTCTTTGGGGCTACTTAAAGTCAAAAGTCTACGTGCACAGACCTCAAAACTTAGTTGACTTAAAAGATGCAATCCGTTCAGAAATAACGGCAATCCAAGAAGAAACGGTGGCGAAAGTGTTTGAGAGTTTCGAAGAAAGACTTTTAGAGTGTATCCACGAGGAAGGACACCATCTGCCAGAAGTCATTTTTCATACATAATTTATCTCTTCAACTGACCGATTTTTTCTTGCAAGTATGCTACTAACAATGTAATTTTTTGTAATGGGCTATACTTTGGAGTATTCTGAAACAATATATTAAAAGTTATTTGTAAAACCATTGGTGTTCTTTTCATTTTAAATGTGACCATTCTTTTTGCGCCACCCAGTATATGAAAAATGCAAACAACCCATTTTTGGGGTACAAAACCCCCCAAAACAACCCCTTCCGGTTGGTCGATATGTCTGGTTTACGAACTCATCCGAATAAACGTAGGATTACACATTTCTACCAAATTTGGTGTCGATCGGACCGTTTTTACGAGAGTTATCGTGTCTAGGGACACATATATACATATATACATATATATATAAAAATTTTAATGACTATTATTTTTGGTCTCTGGGCACCTCAAAACAAAAAAGTAACGTGGTCCCGGGCTTAGGTCTTACCATGAGACCTACGGTAATAGCTTATTCCCTCTGGGAAATTCGCTAAAAATGACTCAAAATGATCTTCAACTGCCTGGGAATTGCAGTGTTCCAAAATCAAAATGTTGGCAAATAAAAATACCCCCGTCGCAGCAGACCTGCGTACTCAGCGAATTTCCAATGGAATTTCAGATTATTTACTTTCCCCATAAAAACACCATAGGATCGAGTATGTAGGTTTGCTGCCATTGGGTGTTGTTAGAAAATCTAAGTTAATCAATAATTGGTGAATGTAAACAAAAAATTGTGCCAAGCTCTGGCAAGTTTTTATTTTCCCCATAAACCCCATGGGGGTGAGTATGTAGGTTTGCCGCCATATGGGTTTTGTAAGCAAGTATAAGTTAAACCTTATATAGATAATGTACATACCAAATTTGATGAAGTTATGTCAATAAATAAGCAAGATATAGGGTTTTCTTGATTTCCCATAAGAATAACATGGAAAACACATTTTTGGATTTGCCCCGTAACCAGTTATGCTATGATAAAAATTCAAAATACCAAATTGTTTGTTTTTTTAAGCTCTTTTAAATGGTTTCAGTTAAAATTGATGAATTTTAAAAATTAATGTCCAAAAATGCCAAAAACCCATTTTTGACCCCTTTGAAACCCCATAAAACCCCGTTCCCATAACCTGACAATGCTGGTTCGCGAACTCATGAAAATAGACCTGGTCTTACACCTCCATACCAAATTTCATCAAAATCGGAGGTCCCCTTCAAAAGTTATCAGTACCACGGACACATAGATATATAGATAGATATATAGATAGATAGATAGATAGATATATATATATATACATATATATGAAAATGAACGAATGGTGTTTTTGGCTTCTGGGGACCTCAAAATGAAAAAGTAAAGTGGTCCCGGGCTTAGGTCTTACCATGGCTACTACCGTAATAGCGTATTCCCTATAGGGAAATTCGCTAATAAATGAAATATTTATATATTTTTAAAAGTGAATATCTCCGTAACCATAAGTCCTTCACAGACAAATTAAATATGTAAATTATAGGAAATTTAATTGTCTACAACATTTACATTACTGTCTTCTATATAAAATGCAACCCCAACGATAATATAACCAAAAATCTGAAGAAAGTAAAGATTTTTTCATTTTTTTCAATATGGCGGCGGGCGCGGAGGCGGGAAAATTGTGCATTTTGCATTTTAAACAACTACTAACCATCCTAGACACTATATAAAAAATTTAGAACTACCGGACCGTTTGTAAGCAAACATCCCTCTATTCACTGGACTAAACAATCCATTTGAACAATTTTACTTACAAATTAACTAAAATTTTATGCTTAAGCAGAAGCCAGATAGCCTATACCCTATCACCTGGCTGAACAAAATTGTCAAACAGAAATCTATTTGGATTAGGGACAACATTAGAAAAACGATGCGATGTTATACGTATCTTTTTAAAAACAATTAAAACCTCATCATGATTAATAAAGTATGAAATTTATCTCCAATTGATCTCTTTTTTAAGACCTGTAACCAAAAAATTATTTCTAAAAATTCTTAGCCAGAGATAAACTTTCAAAACATTTTGAGCAATTTCAAACTCCTTCTTATTTAGGTTTTATTTTTTTTAAGTTTTTTGTTCTCAGTTTTCTTTCAAAAGCCAGCCAACCTCTTTAAAAAATTTAGATATTTTCTTGATTTGGAATAATAAATTATAAAGTTGTCCTTACATTAGATAAAAGGTCTAATATTTAAACAATGTTTTTTATAAACCTTTCTATGTGCAATTATTAAGTCAAAGCAGTTCTAACATATTCAGGGCCGCCGAGAGAATTTTTGGGGCCCGGGGCAGAGTTCCGGTGTGAGGCCCCCCCCCCCCCCAAGCTTGGCCCATATCCCTTGCCCGCCGTCCATGGTCAAACCAAATACAATATACACATTTCTATTTTAATTTATTTTGTATTAATGCACACAATCTGCTTTCTTCTCTTTAGGGACTCATAATAATATTTTATTAGAATTATCGCAAGGTACGGGTAATAAATGTATTTATGTATACAGTATATGAAATATTGTATCAAACCTGCACTTTTGCTGGGTCCGAGAGTCCTTATTGGAGAGCTACCACGTGGTTTTAGGCCTAAGTATTATGAATTGGCCAAGCTTATAGGAAAATGTTTAAATACAATTGATTTAAAAATGGTTTATTAATTACCTTTATTTTGTTTACAACTGTATTGAACGTCTAATGAAATAATCTGAAGAAACCACGCTCATTAAAATCAAACTCAAAAATATTCAGGAATTGTAAACTTGTTTTTGGATGTAGTACCCCATACTTCGTGCACTAATAAGGGCGCACCACAACATCGCGTCTACAGGTGGACTGGTGTGGTGCAAGCACGGTGGTGTATCTCTCCAATGGTGTTTAATTACACTCTCTTGAGGCCCGGGGCAATCTGCCCCCCCTGGCCCCCCCCTCTGGGCGGCCCTGAACATATTTAAAGGACTTATGACAAAAATCATCAAGATGATAAAATATACAGTTGATGTAAAATATGGACGATAGAACCATAGAACCGTGGTATTCAAAATTGAGCAAATTGCTTGTAAAAATCCTTACACACGGATTAGTGTGCGTGAAAGCGATCAACATTTCCAAAGTCCTAGTCCAGGTTGCCGATTACGATTGTTGAATCAAGATAAATATTAGGGAGTGGACTTACTCTTCTAGATTCCTACATAGAACTAATGATTCCTTGTCGTGCAATATTGGTACGACAAAATAGTATTTTTAGGTTACGGCATTTTATACATTTCAGTTGCTGGAATTGATAAGCAAGCCCGAAGTGAAGTGCTAAAACAACAAGAATAAAGATTCAAATTTCTGTCCAACCAATAACAATCTGGATGTAGAGAACTCCGGAGAAACAAAACTTGGAATAAAGAAATTGAAAAATAAAACACTTGGGCAGTTTACTCATTCTAGAAAGATATGAAGGAAATACCGTACATCCATTGGTGTGTGATTCAACCATAGAAAATTTATACTTTAAAGTGGGTTTAATTGACAGGGGTTATACTATTTCTTTTCTTTTAGTTAAATGTATTCAAGTATCAAATAGTAGGCCTATTATTGACACTCTTTTACAATTGATTTTTTACTCCTTGTCGACTACAACGGTAGACGCCCCCAGAAATCCCATCTCTCTAATCGGATTTAGCTCACCTGACTAGATTGAGATGCGTCAAACAGTATACCGAATTTAGATCCTGATTGCCACCGATTATTGCGAGTGAACGTGACCATTTGAGTTGAGTAAAGAAGGTTAAGTATATCCAAATATTCTATGTAGTGAATTGTATTTAACTAATTTTATAAAATACCAGTTTTACAAAACCTTTCATTTTACACTAAGTCACGGCAGCTGAATGCCAATTTTAACATGACTCCTTTTGGTCTGGGGGGGCTGAGCCCCCCCAGGGAAAATGTTGGGGGGGCTCGAGCCCCTCGGGTCCCATGGAGTCGGTGCCAGTGACAACTAGGGTTAGACCTTGGAGTGTCAGCTGACAATTGTTCTAACAGCAGGTAGGTATGCTACTACCCTGCTACCTTAAAAACATAAATTCCCTAAATAGAGAGGGAAATACCTGGGGTGGCCCAAGGTACATTGTGGCACAAGGTACAAGCATGAAAAACTATCACATACAAGACAGATCGCAGACAGGTTGATGATTTTCCGTGATACTAAATCGGTATTCAGTTCATACATTTTTCCAGACTTCCCTCCCCAGGATTTGCCCCCTCCCCCTCCACCAAATCTTGCTGCCCTGGGCTTTCCACCCTTATAGCCCTTTTGTAAATCCAGACTTGATTTGATACAATAATTTTGTTAATGTTCATTCTCCAACTTCTAGTGAAGCAGTATACATAATACAGTACACTCTCGTTCATCGGAACTAATGTGGCGGACGGCCGGTTCGGATGTCAAAAAATTCCGATGAAGCGGAGTCCGTCGTGAGTCATCATTTCCGCCCGTACGAAGACCTATCGTGATTGTATTCACTCTTGTTTTTAAGATACCACAAGAGATTTTATGAAAATAAGGCATTCAAACTTTGAACATGGTAACAATGAACATATAGGAATAAAAACAACGCAGGAAATAAAGATCCAAAATCTTTATTCTCATATTCCATATTCATATTCCAGCAGTCAACTGACTTCCACGTAACACAGGTGCAGTCGCGACGCGAGACAGACTGAATGACAGTTTGGGAAGCGGTCGACGCGGATGTTAACTTCCTGCCCCCTTCCTCTTACTATTTTTGTGCGAATACTCCACGGCCTCGTAAATCACATCGCTGGGTACGGATTATGGAAAACGCCTGATGACTTTTGATGCAAAATGTGATACTTTACTGTTGTGCGGATAGAACGAATGGAAATTGAAGGCGCTAAAACGGAAAAATTATTTATTTCGTAAGAAAAAAAAATTAATAATGTCCAGATTTTCAGTTCCGGTGAAGCGGAGTTCCGACGTCGCAGAGTCCGATGAACGAGAGTGTACTGTATAGCAGTATTGAACCCATCTACAAGACCAAACAATACTAATTCCTATTCACATTTATTTACCTGTAAGGTTGAAGATAGAGCATAAGGCAGTGGTCAACATAGCCTCCTGAATGTGGTATTTCATTGGCTTCTTCACATTGGCAACATTACTCCAATTACTGTTTTCCAGAACATAAATATCTCCATCAGGAATATCACCACGAATACCCATCACCTGCAAAGACCTTGTGTTTTTCATTATGAAAATACATATTTAAATACTGTAGTGAATATATAGATTTAAAGAGTGGAAAAGAAGTCTGGAAACGATATAATATCTTTAAAAGTAATTTTATCTAATTGATATAAATAAAACTTTGCAAATTGATTTTGAGAGACAAAGTCAACTTCCCTTATTGTCCTTGAACCTCCAAGGGTTTTAGCATACATGCATCAAGTCAAAATTGTTCTAATAAAAAATATGGTGATGATTTAATTAATAAATCTAAGCAAATTGTTATTATGCACCATAACATTCAACATTTTCCATCGAGACTGGAGGCTTTATCTTTGTTGCTTGATGAAATCCAGACTGATTTGTTAGTACTGTACTGACAGAACATAAAATGAGGGAATTGGAAATAAATTGTGTGAACTTGCCAAACATGGAGGTAAAATCATGTTATGCCCGTAGATCAATAAGGGGGGGGTGGGGTGATGATATTATCAAAGTGAAAATTAAATGTTAAGGAGCTACAGTTACCAGATATCATAGAGCTAACATCTGATAAAATTTTTGAATGCTGTACAGTAAAGGTTAAATCAGGAAAATATTCTTTTTTATTGACTGGAATCTATAGAACACCAAAAGCCTGTTATAATTCAATATTTTTAGATAAATTTGATTCAATTTTAGAAATCATAAATAACAAATTTCAAAACATCGTGGTTGTTGGGGATATAAATGTTGATGTACTTGACGAAACCAAAACTACTCGTAGATTAATGAATATTTTAGATTCACATAAAATTAAAGCATTAGTAGATTTTCCAACAAGAGTCTGTAAGACAAGGGAGAGTGGTATTGACAATGTGTTCACAAATATATCTAATGGCAAAACAAAAATCTCTGGTTTAATTACAGAACTGTCAGATCATGACGCACAGTTATTTCAAATTTATGATGAAAATATTGAGAAACTATCTGATAAAAAGAATGTTACTACTTATTCTAGGAAATATACGGATGAAAATATAAATAATTTTTGTCTTATGTTATCAAATGAAAATTGGTTTCATGTTTTAAATGCTCCCACTGCAGAGAAATTCGATATTTTCTTTTATATCTTTATGTACAATTTTGACATCTGTTTTCCTAAGGTTAAAAGTAGAGTAATTAATGGTAGAAATTGGGTGTCTGAAAATATTTTGATTAATAGGGAAAATGTTTTAAGTTTAAGTAGGACTGTAAGAGAAACTAAAAATCAATAAATCAAATCTGTCTTAAAGGAAAAAAAGAAAGAATTAAAAAAGAAATTATTGATACCAAATGTTTATATTATAATGATTTACTTGGAAAGTCAAAGAATGTCAGTAAAACTACCTGGAACATTACTAACAAAGAAGTCGGTGACAATGTAAGAAACAAAAAATTTAACAGTAAAAATATGCCTTATATTGAGGGTTTAAATTGTGACAACATCAGATATGTATGCCAGTCTTTTAATAATTTTTACACGCGAATGGTTGATGACTTTATCCTGCCGGAATCCAATTACACTCCTAGTCAGGGGAATGTCCCGTTACCGTCTAGAGGAAATAGGGTAATTTTTAATCCCAAAACAATTGATTTTAATAACTTGGAAAAAATTATCATGTCATTTGATAACAAGTTCTCTGCTGGCTGGGATGAAGTACCTATGCCAGTAATAAAGCACGCTAGGAAATATCTGTTATTACCATTGACTCATGTAATAAATTCATCTTTCATTACCGGAATTTTTCCAGAAAAATTAAAATTATCAAAAATAAAGCCTTGTTTCAAAAATGGATGTTCAAAAGAATTCTCAAACTACCGCCCAATATCATTATTATCATCATTTTCCAAAATCTATGAAAAGGTAATGCATATTCAACTATCGAAATTTCTTGAAGACAACAATATCCTCGACAAGCAACAATACGGTTTTAAAGAGGGCAAGTCTGTGATTGACGCAGGAGATGATTTTTGTGAATCTGTCATCGATTCCCTTGATAAAAAAAAATCGGGTTGTTGGGATATTTATGGACTTAAAAAAAGCCTTTGACAGCGTTCCTCATGAATTATTACTTGAAAAATTGTTTTCCTTTGGCCTCTCAGAGAGAAGCTTGCAGTGGTTTAGGTCATACCTCATTGGCAGAAAACAATACGTTGTAATTGAGCATATAAACCGTTTTAATCAATTAATTTGCACTTCTTCATCAACGAATATTGTCAAATACGGGGTCCCCCAGGGATCGATACTGGGGCCATTATTGTTTTTAGTTTACATGACTGGTCTGCCCTCAATAATAAAACAACCAAATGGCATATGTCTACTTGCAGACGATATAAGTACAACAGTTTCAGGAGTTTCAGAAACTGATTTAGAAATCTCGTCTTTCACTGATCTCTCCAGCACCATCCAGCATCTTCATGAAATAAATCTACTGCCAAATCCAGAAAAAACTAAATACATTGAGTTTTCTTCAGTAAAAAATAAGTGTATAAAAAATATGAATATATTCATGGGTGATTACCTGCTAAATGAAGGTAACACCACAAAATTTTTAGGGTTAAACATTGACAGCCAATTGAATTGGGACTGTCACGTAGATTCAGTATGTAAAAAAATATCTTCAGGGCTTTATGCTCTGAGGCAAATGTCCAAATTTAGCAGCTTTGACACATTAAAGATAATTTATCATGCCTTAATCGAATCCCACATTGCATTTGGACTGTGCCTTTATGGTTGCACATCAAGCAGCAACCTAAATCGAATTCTTGTACAGCAAAAAAAGGCACTTAGAATAATATTCAAACTAAAAACAAAAGAGTCAGTTAAACAAAAATTTCAGGAGGCAGGAATCATGACAGTTTACAGTTTGTTTATTTATCAATTAATTTTACATATTAAATCAAATTTAGGAAAAATTCCAACTTTAAATTCTTTTCACAACTATGAAACAAGAAAAGGTAACCAACTGGCATACAATAAACACAATTTAAATATTTACACAAAAAAAAACCCTCATATAAGGGCATTCAATTTTTTAATTTCTTGCCAGTAAATATTAAAGAAATTAGTGATCAAAAGTTGTTTTTAAAAAAAGGTAAAAATGTATCAATAAAGGAAACCAATATACAATATAGATGAATTTTTTTCTTAGGTCAGAAGTTTAGACTAAGTATTTAACCAACAAGAGTTTTGTAAGGATTTATAATATAAATTATTTTATTTGTAATTAATTATGTATGACACCATTCTGTGCATGATATGTACATATTGAATAAAGTTATTTTGATTGATTGATTGAAGGGTGGATGGTCCACAAGGAGTCAGAAGAAAATCTTAAATGTGAGCATAGGTCGGACCATTGGGGCATTCTCTGGCTCTGTTTACATCTAGACACACACAAATCCATACACACACACACACACACACACACACACACACACACACACACACACACACACACACACACACACAGGTTTGCAACGGGTACCTCCTGAGGACCATGGACCCAACCGTACGTCCTGAGGACATCAAGAAATACTTAGTTTTAATGGATAATTTTTATGATTCCAAACTTCAAAAATTTCAAATAACCTTAAATTAAACCCCTTACGGTTCTACCGTCACGTTTTCATTCATAGGTCTGCTCGCATACTATGTGAGGACTATAACCTGATATAAACGTAATGAGGACACACACTAAAAATCGTTAAAAGTACTGGGGTAGGGGTGTTTTATCTTCTACGGGGGTTAGACCTCCGAGGGTACACCCGCTCTCGGCCAATGAAGGGCCGCCTCTTGCCGCACGATGTGCTGGTGACAAGATAGCATGGATTTTCAAAACCAAAACACGAACTTAAAGGAGAATGAGCAGGCCGCCTTTAAGGGCAGCTCAAAACTGCAGAGGTCTCCGACCTCGAAGACTGGGACGCCAACAGGGGGAATTAAAAACTCCCCTCCGCCGATCCCGTTCAAGGCTGCTGGTGTCGCCGGATCATCGGCCGTAATCGGAAAGGAGAAAGATGAGGTTGAGCTGGGTATGGGGGTGACTGAGCCGGTAACACATCTAGCCGGGATGCAAGGAATTCCTCCCAGGAAGAGCCCTCTTCGTCCGGCATTCGAGATGCAAATGCTTCGGCAGCAGCAGGACGATGCCAACGAGGAGGAAAACCTGTCCCTGAAGAAAATGAACGATCTTTTGAAGGAGATGGCCAAGGCTCTCCTTATTCAGAAGAACGTTAACAAGGCGATTAAGGACGGAATTACGAAACTCAAGGATTTCCTTGGCGAAATCGAGGAATGCCGGAAGATCAGGCTGAAGGCAGTGAAGCAGGAGCGCGACGTTATGAACCGAGTTATGTCTGCTTCGCCTCAAGCTCATCTGGCTGAGTCCCAGACTCAAGCCAGAAAGTGAAAGAAGAGGCAGAGCGGTTCTTCGCCGGGAAGCCCTGAGCTTGTTGAGGTGGACTCAGTGCCGAGACCGGTTTTTGTCACTGCAGAATCGCAGACATCTCCTGTCCAGGCTACTCAATCCGCCCCGGGCGCTGCCGTGATTCCAGCGGCTACTCCTGCAGAGGTTCCTGCTCCGGCGGCTAATCCTGCCTTGGCAGCAAACTCTGCCTCAACACCTTTGGAGGGCTGGAAGACGCGCCTCTCTAAGAAGGAAAGGAGGAGGCAGAAGCAAGCGGAGGCAGCTTCGAAAAGTGCGTCGAGGGTGAAACGGATGCAAGTCTCAAAAGTCTCAGAGGTTGGGGAGGCCTCTGGCAAGTCTGTCAGAAAGCCTAAGCAACCCAGGCCTAAGAAGCCCAGGACGGAGGCAATTTTGATCAAGCCCTTAGGGGGGGCGATCTTTCGCCGATGTTCTGGGTCAGATTAGATCGCAGGCCAGACCAGAAGAGACCGACACCATTATCAAGTCTATTCGGCGAACCCAGAACGGGGATGTCCTCCTCGAACTGGGGAAGTCGAGTGACAAGATTGGTTTTGCCGCTTCCCTCAAGACTGCACTTGGGGACAAAGGCTCCATCAAGGCCCTAGAACCAAAGTGCTCGGTCGAGATTCTGGACCTTGATGCCCTCTCCACCGAAGAGGAGGTGACCCGTGCGATCCAGGTGGCACTCCCGGAGATACCGGCTGATGGAGTGAGGGTATGGCTGACAAAGCCTAACCGAAGTCAACTCCGCATGGCTGTTGCTGAGATGGGCGAAAAGCACGCCAATAAGCTGCTTAGCCTTCAGCACCTCAGAGTCGGTTGGGTCAGTTGCAGGCTCAAACGGAGAGTGGTAGTTTCGAGATGCTTCCGCTGTCTCGGTTTCGGCCACTCCTCCCGAAACTGTAAAGGGCCCGACAGGAGTGCCAACTGCTTCCAGTGTGGAAGCCAGGGCCACAAACGCAAGGAATGTTCCTCGAGCCCCTCCTACTTTCTCTGCAAGGATTCAGGCTCCAGTGCCCTCGGTCACTTACCCGGGTCTGGTCAGTGCGGTGCCTTCAGAGCCGCACTTGAACAGGCAAAAGGCAGCGGCCGGTAATTCGCATCCTCCAGGCCAACCTTCACAGATCCTGGGGAGCTGATAACCTTCTAGATCAGCTCGCCCGAGAACTTGGTGCTTGGCGATAAACGTCGGACATTTCATTGGTAATTCAAACGAGCTAGTTGGATACATATTATCCAGTTTAAACTTCCTTGTTGCAATAGTTTAAATATCGACATTTATTTGGTTTCCTATGTGTTATTTCCTTAACCACGACCAGTTTGCACAGGTCTGGTGGAAAACGTGTGGTAACCAGTAAGGTGACTTGTAACCTACTCTGGTGAAGTTCTATATTTTAAACTTTTAGTTCTAAATCCTATATTAGACTGGCCTATTTTCTGAAACACAGAGTTTGAAATCCGTGTTAGCGTGACACGTAGGTTAATTAATTCTAGATCGTTAGAGATCTGCCTAGGATTGCATAACTACTAAGTTACTGAATTCTTTCTTGTAAGTCAAATTAACTGAACCATTGGAACAATTGGCTGTGGGTTACACGACCCCTGGAATTATCCCAGCGACCTTGCTGAGCGATTCCATGGAACTCCTTTTTTATTTTTACAAGTGTGACTGAATTTCCTAAGTTTTGGTGAACCTCGTATAACCATCACTATTTTTATTAGCTAGAAATTCTCGTCACAAAATGGCGCCCGAACAGGGACACATTTGGCAACAGGGTCAACTTCATACAAAAAACAGGGGTCACATCGTAACGTCTGTTGTTGTGACGTAGCTTGGAGGAGAACGTGGCACAAAAATGGATAAATCCACCAACAACTCAAATTCGAAAATTTTGACGAAAACAATACTTTCTCCATATACTATGGTATAGGGGGAGAAAGTAAGTGTTTAAATACCCCCGTCGCAGCAGACCTGCGTGTGGCTATCTTATATAATTAATAATCTTCACAAGAAAACATAATTTATTTAATGGCATTATATTTCAGATTAAATTATTTTTATTTAATAATTTATATATTAATATTTATATTGCAATAAATGACTTTTTAACAGTAATAAAAGTGCATATCCAAAGCTTCCATGCAAAAGAAATGATTTGTTTACAAATAACAAAACATAAACATTTCAAATTTGACAAATATGCAGAAGACAGCTGATCAGCTGATTAGGAACAGATACCTTATTATCTCCATCTCTCTTGCTCCCATTATACTTTTATTTTCCATAAGAATACCAAGGGATTTAGCAAGTAGGTTTGCTGCCATGTGGGTTTTTGATTAAATCTTAATTACTCACCACCAAGTAAAGGTTCATACAAATTTTTATTAAGATATGTTGATAAATAAGTGATATATAACTTTTTAAATATTTACCCATAAGAATAACAAGGGAAACTTAATTTGAACTTTCTCTATAACCAGTTAAGCTATTTAAAAGATTAAAAATACTAAATTGTTTGTTTTTTTAAGCTCTTTTAAATGGTTTTAGTTCAAATTGATGAATTTTGAAATTATAGGTCAAAAAATGCCAAAAACCCATTTTTGACCCCTTTGAAACCCCATAAAACCCCGTTCCCATAAACCGACAATGCTGGTTCGCGAACTCATGAAAATAGACCTGGTCTTACACCTTCATATCAAATTTGATCAAAATCGGAGGTTCGCTTCAAAAGTTATTGGTACCACGGACATATATATATATATATATATACACATAATGAACGAACGGTGTTTTTGGCTTCTGGGGACCTCAAAATGAAAAAGTAAAGTGGTCCCAGGCTTATGTCTTACCATGGCTACTACTGTAATAGCGTATTCCCTATAGGGAAATTCGCTAAAAATAAATTTTTTGGATTGTCAAAATAGCTGATAGCTTGAAATAAACTTTACTAATCACCAATAAATCAAGCTCAAAAAAATAAATAATCAAGTATTTTAAATTATTGCTCTACGTCAAGTTGTTGCGGAGAAATTTCCAGTGTTGGGGAAGCTTCTTTTTAAAAGTAGCTAGCTACAGCTACAGCTACTGCTACATTTTCAAAAAAAAGCTAACTACAGCTACAGCTACATTTAAAAGTAGCTGGCTACAATTTAAGCTACTTTCGCAATCCGGTCGTTTTCCGCTTGTGAAGTATAACCGCCCCATTTTCCAACTTACAAGTACAATTAAGTTATTTTTTTATATACGCGTAATAGGTACCTTATTTTGGTATTGTTCATAGTTTCATTTTTATATAATTATTTGTGACTCTATGGAGCCTAGATTAAACAGAATAGTGGTATTAATATATAAATTGTCCAATAAAGAGATTTACATCAAAGAGGTAAACAACAATACGGTATTTATTAAGTTATCTTCACAAGTTTATACAATTTTTTGTAGGCTGGCCACAGTGAGGTTAATGCTGGCGTATGCACAACAGAATAAGAAGGACCAGCTTCTTCAGTTTTGTCGCCAATCTCGCTGTTAGGCCAACTAATTGCCATAATTATTAGATTAGATTCTGCAGAAACATAACATAAGTATGAAGCACTCAGTAAAGTATTAAGTACAAATTTACAGAGTTCGGGAAGTAAACATTCACATCAACATCAATCACCGTGGTAGAGGTTATGTTTTTGGGTCGTTAAGCCAGTAATCTTACAGTAACAATTTAGGATATTTATTAGAATTCGTTGACTTGTAGCGTTGTTTCTCATTATTGCAAACATTCCTTTCCTGACCTGAGCGATCCTTGCGGTGTGCAAGCATAGTGCAGAAGTTTAGTTTCGTTCTTGAATGGTTTCAATGATACAGAACAGTGGAATACTACTAGCGCACCTAGTGGCCAGCAAACACAAGAGATCAAAAATGGTGGTTGTCATGTTGTGGTTATGTTACTCATTTTGGACTGTAGCGTCTGGTGATGGCAATGGATTGAAAATAATTTTCGTTCCTAACGAGGGAAAAAACATAACAGCGACTGACCATACAAAGGTTTCACCATTGACTTTGGATACTACGTGGTTTCCAAAGTCAATGGTTTCACTCAGGTTCATTTGGAAACCATGAATTATATAGTGTAAACACAATTATTATGTTTTATTGAAACTAAAGTAGCGAGAAAAGTTGCTAAATAATCCGCTACAACTACTCTAAAAATGTAGCTTGCTACAGTTACAAGCTACTTATTTTTAAAAGTAGCGGAGCTACACTGATGCTACTAAAAAAGTAGCGTCGCTACAGTAGCGCGCTGCTCCCCAACACTGGAAATTTCAATTTTTCATTTAGCGGTATACGCAGTACGTTGTAAAATGTACACACACGCGTAGAGTCAAACTCTTGCTGCTCAGCTGGTAGCTATCTGACTGAGCCATCAATGCATTAATGTTTAGAGGCTTTTAACACCTTTTTTTATATTTTTGAGAAAAAGTATGTGTCAGTTATCTGATATTGTTTATTATTGCTGATGAAACACTAATCTACAAAATCAATATTTATGATAAAAAAAAAATTAAGTTTACACACATTTAGGCCTACATGTTGTAAACCGAAAAATAAAGCTAAAACTGTAAGGACAAATACTATTGTAGGGTAGCCTTATTTTATAATGCGCTTACGGTAATTCTTATACAGTAGTAACCTGCCACAACAAAAGAATCAAAATAACTTTCCAATAACCAGATCGGCCATCTGTTAGACTAGTTTGGGTAAACTAGATTCTAAATGGTATTGAATGGAAGGATTTTAGTTAAAATTTTTGCAGAGTATTAAACTTAACAACTGTAATAGAAGAGAACTTACTCTCCAAGAATGTCAGTATGTCAGCAAGATTGGATAACTCCACATAAACATATCCAGAAAGATCTATTTTTATATTTAGTCATGATCACAATAAAATACTTTACTCTAAAAATAATTATATTTACTCACAAAATCATGGACTGAGTGAACATCAAACTTCTTTTCTGCCCACTGGGATATGTCAACGAGGTCCCAGGAATCCACCTGATGCCCGTCAATGCGCAGTCTGGCCCAACTCACAGTGCTGATACCGAGCTTTATGCCGACCACATTCTCAACGCAACCCTGTAACAGAGAAAACCACTTCAAAACAAAAAATCATTCAAGATGGGAGTTCAAAGTTCCAATAGCTCAACAGTCAGGTACAGTCAACAGTGTGGTACAGTCTCAACCAGTGGTTTAACCCAGAGCCAAGCGGGGCCCCGGGGATGAGACTTCACCTGGCCCCCTCCGCCTCCCCCCCCACCCAATTGAAAAAAATGAAAGAAAAATTGATTATTCACTAACTGAGATGTGTAATATTGGACACTCATATTCACGGGAATATTAAAACAATTTTACATTTTATTTTTCATAAATTTACAGTCAAATTCACTCAACTCTTCATGCTCCCGCATGCAATACCAAGCCGCAAGATGTGGCAACATTGCAATCCTTTAGCCCCGCTTAGTATGCCGTTCCGTCTGTAGGACTTCTACCTGTAGCCCGCACTTATCTCACTCTGTTTTCAAAAACAATCCTCTGCATTTTATTTTAATATTCTTGTTTGTCAAAGGCTGTAAATTCATTTAAAACGTTACCAGCAAGATTAAAATTATATTGTTTAAAAAAAATAGCTAAAGCTGTTTTTAATGAGACAATGCTTTAAGCAGCATACTTCATTCTTGCTCATATAATATTCCAATTACATATTGGTTGTGATGATTTTATAAGTAAAATCTCAATCTTTGTGCTATAAATATTCAGTGCATCCGAAACAAACTTCCTGAACTGGAACTTTTGTGTAACGAAAATAAGCTTGACGACCTTTGCATATGTGAACATTGGCTCACCGAGGCCGAAAGTCAGTACTACAGCAAAATATCAGACCTAGTTCTAGTGTCAAAATACTGCCGCAGAACCCAGTGGGGTGGAGCATCTGTTTACATCAGAAAATCATGGAAATATACCATCCTGGACTTGCAAAATTACAATGAAGACATAAATGGTGAGTTTGCTGGTGTCATCATAGATAACCTACGTCTAGTTGTTCTAACCATGTACAGGTCACCTAGTGGGACTTTTGAGCGATTTTTTTACCTATTAGAACTCTGTTTAAGTTTTGTAGTATCTTTGTTTTTGCCAATACTCATTGCCACTGACCATAATGTAAACCCATTGACCCATCCGAATGAGTCTCAGTCAGGACTTCTTTAATATTCTGCGTAGTTTTAATATTTATCCTAGTATAACTGAACCTACGAGGGGGGATTCTCCCCTTGATACAGTCTTAGATGTTTGGCAATATGAAGAAAGTATCAGTTCACATGCAATTTCTGATCATAAGCATGTCTTCCTTTCAGTGAAACACTGGAATGTGAATTCCAGAAATACTAGCAGTGGCTAATTTATTTCAGAAGTTTTAGTGATGCTAACCAACAACTTTTTGTAGATTTACTGATTTCACTCAATAAAACTTTTGTGTTTTCCCACTTGAGGATGTTAACCATGAATTTGAGTTTTTCTTTATAAATTTTAAGCATAATTTTGATTTTTGTTTCCCTAAAATGACCAAAAAAGTAAACTCATGTAAATCTACTAAGCCTAGCTATGGAAAAAAGTCTGATAAGAGATGTGACTGGTACACACCTGAATAATTGGCTAAAATGAGATCCTTAATCTTAACTGTATGTGACCTTTCAAAGTCTAGGCTTGATCTTTTGCCTGAATTGCGCCGGCTGACGAGAGAGTATCGCTTGGCGGTGAAGGAGGCTAAGCAGACTGCTGTGGCTGCAGCCATTGCTGAATCAGCAAACCCATGTAGGGCGGCATGGAGCCACATAAACTCCTGCAGGACCCAAGACTCATCGTCTAAGAATGACTTTGCTACAGCTGACGATTTCAATAAGTTTTTTATTGTGACAGTGGACTAGTCAAAGTAAGTAGCTGTAACCCCGAAATGCTGCCTAACACTCTTTCTGTTGACCTGAATTGTATTCCTCCAACCCCTTTTTCATTTAATTGGAAATAAGTTAAAGAAGGATATAATAAATTGTGTCCATTGATTTAAGTCCTCCAAAAGTAGGGATGTGTATGATATGTCTGTTAAAGCGGGTCACACATGCTGTGGTCCCACTTATAACCTGCCTTGTAAACAAATGTCTAAATCAGGAAGTTTTTCCAGACATTTTGAAGGTAACAAGAACTGTTTCTGTGTTCAAAAAGGGCCCGAAAGATGATGTTGCGAGCTATAGGCCAATATCTCTCATCCCAGTTTTTGCTAAGATTTTAGAGTCTGTAAAGCAGGATCAGCTGTGTGAGTACTTTGAGACTTGCTGTCTCCTAGTTCCGGCACAGTACGGCTTCAGGAGGGGTAGATCCACGACGGCTGCCGTGGATTCCCTGCTGCAGGTCGTGCTGGGCTCTTTTGAGTGGAAGTTCTCCACAGCTGTACTCTTATGTGATTTATCACGCGCCTTTGATTGCGTGTCTCATGACCTCTTATTATTGAAGCTTGAGAGATATGGGGTTAGAGACTTGGCCCTGGAACTCCTATCTGGAGGTCCTATCTTAATAATAATAATAAATTTTATTACTCTGACAATAATTAACATTGTATGGGAATTTACATTTTAAGAAGAATTTACATAAAGTCTTTCCATCTGTTTCGCAATAAAAAAATTTACAATTCCGGATTTTTCAACAAGATTTTTTTATAATTTATTTAATAGTCTAAACTTTCTTCAAGTCTTTTCAATCATTTTTAAATTGCTTTTTCTTTCTTTTTTCTTTTTTCTTCTTTCTTCCTTCTTCTTTCTTCATTCTTCTTTCTTCATCTCTACATTTAATCACATTTTTTTTGCCTATCCCTCATTAATGTTTGGTTTTTAATTCTACTCTTCCTTCCTTGAACTTTCTCCTTTCTCTGGCGTCGTCTTTTCATTTTGGGCATCTCACCGAGAACAAAACAGACAAGGACGAAAGAGTGTGTATCATTTATGATTTTATTATTATCTTATTATGATTTTATTATCTTCGTAAGAGAAAGCAGGTCGTGGACTGGGATGGCGGTCTTTCTCTCCCCTTGGACGTCAAGCATAGAGTCCCACGGGGCTCCATTCTTGGCCCGTTCCTCTTTGTCGTTGCCATTAATGATCTGTTTTAAGGTCTTGGGAAATGTTTTATTTTATGCAGACAACACAATGCTGTTCTCGAGCCATTCTGATTTGGATATTGCCAGATCTTCAGTCCAAGACCTGCTTGTGGTATCAATCATCACAATGGTTTCGTACCAAAAGATTGTGCCTTAATGAATCCAAAACACAGGGAATAGTGTTCAGTGTGCGTATTGACCTGGACTGAAATGAACCTGTCAAGCTGTTGGGTTTCACGCTCGACCCTCCGCTCTCTTGGAACAACCATGTAGATAATATCTGTGTTAAACTTAGTAGAGTTATCTATTTGCTAAGACGTTTGAAAGTTGACACTCCGAAAGAATTTGTTAGAATAGTTTTTTTTTGCATTTTTTTCAATCCCACATACTTTATGGTATCAGATTGTGGGGTCACTCATCCAGGGTTTTTAAAATCTTGCTGTTGCAGAAGAGAACTCTGAGGGTTGTGTGTTAGGGTGGAATGAAAAATGAAATTTTTAAATTTTAAAATGTAATAGTGATTAAACGTTGTCTAATGCCTTTGAAAAGACACTGTTAAAATTTGGTTTAAATATGAATATTTTATGAGGTGCCGCAACACTGTTAAAAATATGTATTTTTATGAAAATTTTACCATTTTAGAAAATTGTTTCTATCGTCCGAAAAAAATTTTCTTCGTGATTTTTAGTAGTAATAGTGATAAAAAGTTACATAATGTCTTTTAAAAGACACTGTTTGAATTTGGTTGAATTAATAATATGTTTAGAGGTACCACAAAACTCTTGAAAATATGTATTTTTATTCAAATTTAAGGATATTTAATAACTTATTAGAGCAAAAAAGATTTACTTTAAAATTGTAAATTATTTTTAATACTGTTCAAATTTAACAAATAATAAGTATATCAAACTGTTATGAGTCAAATTACACAGAAAAAGTTATTGTATTTTTTAAATATAACCCTCTCCAAGATTCTGCAGTATTGGCCTTGAATTTTTATTCCTATAAGAAAATGTTCAAATATCTCCCATTCCTTTAATATTGGTAGAAAAGAATAACATTTTGGTCATTATAAAGAGCATTTTAATACTTAGGGTCCTGTGAAATAAAAATCATGATTATAGAACAATTTTTAAGATTGTATAGGCTACTACTGAAAAAATAAGTCCATTTTCAAACAAAACATTTTGAGAATACTTTGTTGTTTTAATTGAACAAACAATCAATAATATAATAAATTTGATTGAACAGGGGCCTAGGTATTAAACTTTCCTTTCAAATGGCATAAAGATGAATATTTTTCGATCAATATTAGAGGCAAAGCGATGTTTGAAATTTAACATTAGTCTTACGGGAATAAAAATCCAAGGTGGCCGGTACTGCAGACTCTTAACATTATGTGATGGAACGGCTACAAACACTGGATAAGAGTTAATAGTAATATTCTTGCTTTGTTGAAAAAAAATACTTGCTTGGCCACTACAGTCGCTGATTTGTTTGTTTCATGACAATGAATTGTCTTTGCGCCATCTTAGATGGGAAAACAACAGCAGGCCCCAATGAATATGGGGGTGAAATAGGAAAGCAGCTTGAAAAATGTAATGATCTTAAAGTGGCTATGTTTCCTCCAATAAAACACAACATTCCCTTGAAAAAAAGTTCAGACAAAAATATTTACTTGATATTGCACTGTGATCTCAAGTGGTGGATGTTTTCAAAGACCTCTCCTTAAGAAAACCCATAAAATTGGCCCGTTCACAATGGCTCACGTCAGCAAGTCATATAATTTGGTTATATGTTGGAATAGAGAATCCGTCCAACAACATTAAAACCTTAACAGAGTATGTCATGAAGGTGTATGTCCGAATCTGGTTTTCCATGATGGTTTTCCAAACATAAATTGTGTCTGATCAAATTATCACTTTACCTTTGAAAACAGCATAAAAAAATTGATCAAGTTATTTGAAGAAATTGTTACTATGCTCATCGTAAAAATGTGCTTTTCTGTAAGTTATGTGTTGAGAGAAAACTATTAAAAGAAAGCTCGGTCTTGGCAGACTTCTGAAGGCGATATCTGCAAATGTAAATGGCGTAAGAAAATTTGTGGTCCAAAATATAAATTTTCAGCCAGAATTTATTGATTTCATTGATATGATTAATTGGGTAATACAACTTGTAACAGAGTCATAATTAAGTGCCTGCGGTCCTGCAGCAAGAGACTGATTTGTTAAAGAAAGAATTGAATAAAAAAGATGATGAATAAATTTCAGATAAAAACATTAATTTCTTAATTGCGAAGGAAGGTTTCTAACAGAACAAAGTAAAAAGGACTGAACTAAAATGAAACTAATTATATTTATTTCATGTCTAATTTGCTTGAATGAATTTACTTATTTTTATGTATCTTTTCATAAAACATAGAAGAATGTAGGAAACTTTTGTTGTAGGCCTATGCCCTTTTTATCCCTGTCCAAAATCGCTAAACATATTAAAAAACACAATTATTTTGTGTATATTAGGTTACTATTAATACTCCTCCATAGTTTAGTTTAAAAAATTGTAATTTAAAAGTTATTATTGAGCAAAATTTTTTAGGTGAAGATATTATTGAGTTTTCAATGGTTCATTTTCTATCTTGATGTTTCTCCTATTAAATTTTCATTTATTTGATGTTTTTGTAAAACTCATAAATATAGCAATTATAAAAATACATATATAGCACTACTAATCCTTATAATTTTTCTTTTCTTCCAAAAAAAACTGGTTTAATTGCTAATAAAAAATATATTTCAACAAAATAGAATCGGCAGAAAATTTTATTTAATTTTTATGAGAAAATTTTGATTTAGAAAAAAAACTTTATTTTTAAGGCCATTGCGGCACCTTAAGATATAAATATAAACAAATGAAATTTTACAGTGTTGTTTGTGATATAAAGATGCAAGTTTTGAATGCTATTAGAAAGTTTTACGGCTAAAAAAATATTTTGCCCTATAACTTCATTCCACCCTATTGTGTGTGGAGCACATCAGCTTGAACATTGTAAACCACTGTTCAAAGAGTGTCAAGTCCTGACAGTGTACAATGTGTACATATGGCCATAAAGGCAAACGAAAATGATTATGTTCCAAATTGTGGATTACAGGAGGATGCCACCAGAGCCAGTGGGAATTTGCATGTATTTACATGCAGATTGGGCAAAGTTTTGAAATGCTTTCCTGTTGCAGGTATAAAGTTATATAACAGTATACCTATTGAGGTAAGACGGCTGCCACAGTGGAAACTTGCCGAAGTACGGTACTGAAAGCCTGGCTTCTTGACAAGCTATTTTATAGTCTCTCTGAATTTTATGAAGCCGACCGATCACAAATGAGAAACTATATTGTGGACTTTAATGGACTTTTGATGTGACTCTCAGAGGTAAGCGCCGTCTTATCCATTTTATTTTACTTTTTTTTATTTTTTATTATTTATTGCTCAAAGTAATTTCTTGCATTTATTTTATTTTTGTTTTATTTTATTTTTTGTGTGATGCATGGTTTGTTGTTATGATTTGTGCATGGACTGCTTGGACTATTTATTTGTAAGTCGAGAGGACCAATGACTGATTTGATTTGTTAGTATTAGGCCTATTAGCTTTAAGTGACTTAGCCAATTGTTTACCACACTTAACGGCTCAATAAATCAATTTGAATTTAAAGTAAAACCCCAAGGAAATGAAAATATTTGTAAAATTTTTCAATTAAAGGATTTCTTGTAATTTTTGCGAATTTTCCAATAGGGAATATGCTATTAAGGTAGTAGCCATGGTAAGACCTAAGCCCAGGACCATGTTAATTTTTCATTTTGAGGTTCCCTGAAGCCAAAAATACCATTTGTTCATTTTCATATACATGTATATGTGTGTGTGTGTGTGTGTGTCCGTGGCACTGATCACCTTTTGAAGGGGACCTCCTTTGTACTACCCTGATTTTGATGAAATTTGGTATGAAGGTGTAAGACCAGGTCTATTTTCAAGAGTTTGCGAACCAGCATGATCGGGTTATGGGAACACGGTTTTATGGGGTTTAAAAGGGGTCAAAAATGGGTTTTTGGCATTTTTAGACCTTCATTTTCAAAATTCAACAATTTTAACTCAAACCATTTAAAGGATCTTAAAAAGCAAACAATTTAGTATTTTGCATAATTTTTAACTTGGCTTAACGAGCAAGCGGTGACACACAGTAGCAGCCTCCACGCTACACGACTCTCAGGATTCAACTGAATAGAACAGGGTAGTACAAAGAAGGGCGCTTTTGGAGAGCATAATGAGCTCATGTTGGTTTCTGGAAAGAGACGTGCAAATACAACGATTGCAGACCAGCGACAACGCATTTTCTATAAAAATAAACGTGCCGGAGAAAAACTCCTTTGTGACACTTTCAACGGTTAAAAGAGAGTCTACACCTTTAAATTCAATATTTCACAGAAGCAAGGGGCAATAAACCAAACAAGCTTATCATGAGGGCAAAAAAGCTTATGGTAAGCACGGCTTTAAAACAAAAGGAAATTTTTTTGTGTGGATTTCAACATAGGATGGGTTACAAAGTAATTAATTGTAACCTGTTACCTGTAAAATATTGGGAGGTGTGAGCAATCCTGAAGGTAACCTGATTTTTTTAGACGTTTTAACTTTATCTTCTTCCTGATTCACTTCTTCTGCATTATTCGGATCCTGAAGAATATTATCACAAATCCTGTGAAGTAACTTTGGCCCAAAACCACTGACATTCAGCAAAGGCTCTAAACTTGTCAAGTTTGGGTTCTCTTCAAAAACTGTTTTCAGTTGTTGTAGCCTCTTTTCATTTAGGTAAGTTCTAAAAAACATGTATGAATTAACTTCTCTCATACTATTGCCTGTAAAATTAAATTTATTTACCAGATAGCCTTTGGTTGACCATTTGATTAACATTGTAGGAGAATCATTAAAATATAATATTTTCTTAATTATATTGATTTCATCTGTAAAGTGCTTCATAATATTCAGTATTACCGGTACATGATCATTCCACCTCAAACTAAAAATAAATTGAATACAATAGTTTTGTGAACGTTGTAATTTATTTGACAGATAGAGGTAAATCATTGTTAAACCGATTTACAATTTACAATGTAAAAAGTTGTAACTTGCAAAAACGGAGCAATTCGAAAAATAGATGTATTTTTACTAAAATCGCTATACTTTGCAGATTGACTGAGATACAAACACTTTAGGGAGACCTGCAATGGGAAAACTAAAATATAAGGGATGTCTCTCCAAACAAAACCAACTGGTATGAAACATTTCCAACCCAATTAAGTGGTGTAGAGATAAAAAAAAAGAAAATTATGAAATTGAGTGGAAAAATGAGACAGAATGTTTTGAAATCGCCACCCTATAGGAAGCTCACAGACATTTTTTTATCTGAGATATATAAAACTAATTAGACTGATAAAAAACTATAAAAATAATGGTCTATTGTTAGAGTCATATTAATTCCAGGTCCAGTAACTACCACATGATGGGGAAAATACGCTAGGCCTAACTTAGGGGAGAGCGGGGTAATACCGGATGGCAGGGCAATACCGTACACCGTATTTTCAGACAAGCTGAAGGATGCAGTTAGCGCTAGGACGTGCTGCTATCTAGCAAAAGAAATGCGAAACCGATAGAGACAGTCGGGGAGCGTCCATCTTGATAAATGCGTGTGTGACAAAAACTTTTATTGTTTAGTCAACTTTTCTTCTAATTTTAGTGACTTACTTAAGCTGATGTAAGTGAAACTTGCTATTACTTACCCCACATAGCAAAAAAAGCTTGATTCGAACTTGATTCAAGCTTGATTTTTGAGGCTTGAAGGTTTGATTCAAACCTTACAAATCGAGCCTGAAAACTTGATTCAAGGCTCTTAGTCACCATGATGTGAAATCGATTTCAACTTGAATCAAGTGTTTCATTCAATTCTTTTTCAAGTCACTTTCAAACCTAAAGTCTTGCCTAATCTTTCAAGCATCTTAATTTTGAGCCCTTTTCAAGTGTTTTTCGAGCCTCTTTCAAGCCTTTTTCAAGTCTTTTTTGAGTCTCTTTTGAGCCTTTTTCAATGGGGTTTCAAGTCTTTTTCAAGCCTTTAAATATTTTCAAGCTCTTTTTAAGTCTTTTTCAAGGGTATTTCGAGCACTTTTCAAGTGTTTGTTGAGACTTTTTTAAGCCTCTTTCAAGTACTTTTCAAGGCTCGCCTTTTAAAGCCTCTCTCGAACCTGTTTCAATTGTTTTTCAAGTCTTTTGCAAGTCTTTCGATTCTTTTTCAAACCTTTTTCAAGCTTTTATAAATTTTTTATACTCGTTAAAATCTCTTTTGAGTCTTTTTAAAGCACATTTTGAGTCATATACAGTAGACTCCCTCTTAACCGGCCACCTGTTAACCGGTCTCCGTTTTAACCGGCCTACCCTGATACAAAAATAACATCTTTTTAATCGGCCATTTTTTTATCTCAACATCGTTTTAACCGGCCGTGTTCTGCCGGAAATGTAGTTTTCTTATCTACTGTATCATTCAATTCAAAGTCATTTCATATTGACGTTCTCAAAACAATCAAAATGTAACATCCTGGACGGAAGTGAATGCCATTGGAAGTCAATGCGTTTGAACCTACTATCCAGAAGACTACAATAAAGAAACGAATTATTATTAGTTTAGGTTTGTTGTGGATTTCATGGGTGTCGGATGTTAGCTATAAATCATTTACAGTAATATAAAGTTGTTTTCAAGTGATAATTATATATATAGGCCATACAAAATTGTAGGTTGGCGATCATAGATGAACATCGGTTTAACCGGCCAATTCATTATCCGGCCGCGGCCTGGTCCCGAGGTGGCCGTATAAGAGGGAGTCTACTGTATACATTTCATACCTTTTAAAACGGGTGTTTTAAAACGGGATAGTCAAAAGTTAACTTAAGAAAACCTTATAAAAAAATTATTTTTAAATTTTACTGAGAATATGGAATAAACTTACATATGCCTAACTCAATTTCACAAATTAGGCCTACAAATAATTAAAAAATCGAGATACTCCCCCTACTTAAGTAGTTAATATATTCAATTTGTACTTAACTAATTCCTGTTTTAAACTAAATAAATTACACTAACCACGTGATGTATTATTCCACTTTAATGTGTAATATCAGCTGCAGAAGAACATAAAGACTTAAAAGAGATTTGAACGAGGCTAAAAAATTGTATAAGGCTTGAATAAACACAAGACAAAAAACTTACTTAAAAATCGGAACAGTAAATTACACATCCAATAACTTCGGAGTGTGGTAAGAAAGTAATGGCGTCAGCCATTCTCGTACCGAAAAATCGATGATAAATCGATCCTTGGGAGCCGCGCACTGCATTGTGGGACAGCGTTGGACGGCTTGTGATTGGTCGGGACTTCGCCGCGCCGTCGTGCCGTGAATCGGTATCGATTCGAGTTCGATTCGCAAACGTGAATTGAGTTTAGTTGGATAATCAAATTCAAGGCTTACATTGCAATTAAAGGGAGAGGGAAGTTCAAGCCTTCTTTAACTTTTTGGTGCTTTTGAATCGGAATAGATTAGATGATTAAATTCAAGGCTTACATTGACATTAAAGGGAGAAACGAGGGTTGCTTAAGTGCACGGTATTACCCCGCTCTCCCCTATATTTATATAAGAATTGTAACCCAGAATTACAATGCTTTACAAAATAGGATTCACTATGTCCTGAAAGTGAGTTTATATTACTTCAATGACAAATTATTATTAGGAACATACCTTGTGTGATTATTTTTTACACAATTGTGCAAAGTGTTAATCACAGTGAGCTGTTGTTCTTCTGTATACATCTGGAGGTTTAGATCACTATTGCTTCTACTGCTAGAAACCAGGCGTTTACTCTGGACATATAAAACGATTATTAAACAGTTATTTGGTAGTTTCACTGCAATCTACATTGAAAAACAACAAAAATTTGTTTAGGCCTATTTGGTTACTGTATTAGGGTATATAGTATATAGTTTATAGTGTATATAGTATATAGTGTATATAGTTTTTGGCTACTGTATTAGGGTATGTTAAAGTTATATTATATGTTCTAACAGGTTGGCTATTTCTTAGGCTTTCATATGCTATGTTATGACTGATAAGAAAAACAGATTTGAAAATTCACGTCTTGATTACTTATAAGATTGTAATATCAAAACAGAGACAACGACAATTATGATGTGAAGACAAAAACGTTTTGCCCCACAAAGCAACTTATCTATACTTATTTAATATACGCTAAGGCTTTTTTGTGTTGAGAACTCCTCCTACAGTTCTCAACCAATATTCAAGTTTGGTGTTTCTGGAAAAGGCTTGATCTGTAGTTGTTTCCAAAAAAAATTTATGAGAATCGGACCTAAAATGAGAGCGCTATCCCCAAATTCAATTTGAAATTTTGTACAGCTCTCAATAGTTTTTTGTGATTGATTACCGATATTCACAATATTGGAATGGTCGGATGTCACTGATTGAGAACTAAATGTAACATTTGTATTGTATCAAAATAAATTGCTCGATTTTGAGCAATGGGTACACTAGTTGAAATTAAATGATACAACAATTAACGGAGAAACATCGCTATCCAACGCCATCGCTATTATGGATGCTGTGAGAAATGAGTAGGCCTAATCAATTTTTTTTTATACATTCAAATGTCGTTTTTAATGTAAGTCCATTTTTTTCTTCTTTAAAGCAATTTATATTTCAACTTTCAAATGGAGATATTGGGTGGACCTACAAGGATAAACAAAATACCCCCCGTCGCAGCAGACCTGCGTACTCAGCGAATTTCCAAATTAGTAATATTAATTTTAACCAGCTAAACTTGTAAGTTAAACAAAATTTCATTACGTGTTCATAAATAGGGAAATAAATGTCTATTCTTCTTAAGATAAATATAGGGAAAGAGTATGCAGGTATGCTGCCATGGGGGACACTAAAAGTAGGTTTTTAGCATAGAATAAATTTATTTCGACCATATAAAGCCATATAGTAAGTTTCATCAATATCTGTCCATAAATAAAAGAGTTTGCCTATTCTCCATATGATTAACATGGGAAATGAGTACCGGTATGCAGGTTTGCTGCCATGATAAGTACAAAAACCAAGATTTTTTACCTTTAATGGATGAATCTCAACCAAATGAAGCTAAATACTAAGTTTCATCCAAAAATATTGGTTAATAAGTGAAATATTAACACATCCTTATTCTCCATAAGATTAACATTGGAGCCCCAAAAGACAATGTACTGTCTTTAGACTTTGTAATATCTCGGTAACCAATGGAGATAGAGCAAAGCTTCAAAATACTAAATTGTGTGTTTTTTTGAGCTAAATCCAATGGTCAAAATAAAAATTTAAAATTTTTAAAATTTACATATGAAAAATGCAAAAAACCCATTTTTGGAGTACAAAACCCCTCAAAACTACCCCTTCCGGTATTTCGATATGTCTGGTTTTCGAACTCATCTGAATAAACGTAGGATTACACATCTCTACCAAATTTGGTGTCGATCGGACCATTTTTACGAGAGTTATCGTGTCTAGGGACACATACATATATATATAAATATATATATACATATATATATATATATATATATATATATATATATATATATATAAATTTTAATGACTTATTTTTGGTCTCTGGGCACCTCAAAACGAAAAAGTAACATGGTCCCGGGCTTAGGTCTTACCATGAGACCTACGGTAATAGCTTATTCCCTATGGGAAATTCGCTAATAAAATAAACAACAATAATCATATCAAAATTTTGATCTATGGAGTTGGTTGATGAAAGTTTTGCCCAATTAACTTAGCCTATATATGTAGAGATGTTATGAATTGATTATGGTACATTTTCTAGGCTTATTCTGGTTATTGCTGATTGATTGGATTAATCAGACTTCCTTAAGTGCAACAATATCAAATACCTCTAAAATTATGTTTATTTGTATAGGACCTCTGCATGATTTTTTGGTACTTTAGGCCTAATATCCATTTATCATACGTTGAGGGTTATAGCCTCTGGATCATTATTTAAAATTGTATACTCAAGGCTTACCTTATGATCCAAAATACATCTGTTTTGTGGAGACCTATGTTTCATTGTCGAAACACTATCATCTATCCTTTTTAGCGAACTTCCCCTATAGGGAATACGCTATTATACACTATTATAGGAATATGCCCTGATTAGAGAAATTTCATTTATCTCCCCAATATATAGGCCCTAAAATTTACAATAAGTTACCACTCCACATAAAGAATACCGTATTGATAATAGTACAAAGTTCAGATCCACGATGAGGACCTGGTTAAAAAAAATAATTTTTATTCTATCGAATGTTATTTAAGTAAGGGATGTTAAATTGGATTAGTAGTAAGACGCTTTTGTTATTATTAGTTTGAAATCTACTGTACCTATATGAGGCTACGTCCTGTCACGATGTTGATGTGATGACATGAAATAAATAAATAAATATTACGGCGGTAGGCATGGTAAGACCCAAGCCCGGGACCATGTTAGGTTTTTTATTTTGAGATCCCCAGAAGCCAAAAACATCATTTGTTCAATTTCATATATATGTATCTAAACATATATCTATTTAGGTAATAAACGGTATCAGATAACTAACACATAATTTCTCCCAACAATATAAAAAAAAGGTGTTAAAAGCTTCAAACATTAATGTCTTGATGGCTCAGTCAGATAGCTACCAGCTGGGCAGTGCGAATTTCACCCTACGCACGTCTGTGACTTTTAACAACATATTGCGTTTACCGCTAAACGAAAAATTAAATTTTCTCTGCAACCACTTGACATAGAGCAATAATTTAAAATACTGGATTATTTAGTTTTTTGAGCTTGATTTAATGGTGATAAGTAAAATTTATTTCAAAATAACAGCTAAAACTTACTTTGAAAATCCAAAAATTGATTTTTTAAACACTTTTTACAGTATAACTTTTGAACGCGCATTTTCTAAAAATACCCCATGGCAGCAAATCCAAATTCTCATTCCTATGTTGGTTTTATAGAGAAAGTAAAAATCTCAAATTTATAGTTTCTTGAGAATTTGCTGAGAGTACGCAGGTCTGCTACAAAGGGTATTTTAGTTTTTATTTTTACTTTTGTTTATTAACCAGTAAATAATATCCAATTAAATTTACAAGTTACTCAACTCTGAAACCTAGGTCTCAATAATGCACAGACGTGTTTTGGATCATAGCTAAGGTAAGCCTAGAAAACAACATTTTAACAAGATAACTGCCATGTGAGCTCAATCCGCCTGATGTAATAGTGGTGGGATATGTCAGCCATCGGACCAATTTAGCCTGCAGTGTTTCCCGTTTTAGCTGTTAGAATGCAGATGCAATGTATACAGAACCCTAATAAGTAAGTAAACTTAGGGACATCCTTATGGGAAATATCCTTATAATTATGAGAACGCTGCCCTAGAAACTTAGATAGCACCACCAAAATGTAATTTTTCTAATGATTAAGAGCTGATTGGTTGAATGGAATGGTCCCGAATGGAAAGATATGGCTAAGACAATTTTGCAAAAGTTTGTTAGTCTTTGATTTTTGGTAAAAAAATATGCTCATTTTGACATTTAAGAGAAGAGCGCTTCCCATGAAAATAAGGAGAAGTAGGCCTAATCCTAGCATCAGCACTTTATTTTCCTCTGTTCCTTTAACAAGGGTAAACTAAAATTGTTTAATAAGGGATATCCCTACTTATTTGTTTCTGTATACATTGTAGTAGAATGCACCTTGCACATTCTACAGCAGGAATTAGATTAAATGTATAAGCTATCAAACATTTGATCTAGCATCAACAACTGTAGCTATCAAGGTAATGAAAAATCTCTTAATTTGATGGAGTCTAAGTTATGGCTGACATAAAGTACCTAGGCCTATTTCTAATAATGTTTGATTGGGATAGGTAAATTGTATTGATTAAATTCTATTTGTAGCGTTAAGAATCATGAATGGCATAATAACTAAACTGGAACTTGAGTTTAAAAAAAATGAACCTCACATATTTGAAAAGATTAACCCGCCAACTCCATGGTCCAATATTTTTTAAGATAATCATTTCGTTAGACGTCAGTACCACTGGATTCTCAATTCTCACTCTGCTGCTGCTCAACAATATTATGGATATGTTTTGTTTATAAACAACATTTAACAAGATCACTGAAGAACATAACCTCAAAACCGGCACAATCTAGCAGCAGCTGTTAACACTAGAAATAGAAAGTAACATCAACGAAGTTCTCAGCTGTTATTGGTATGTCATTAAGTAGGTACAGACAATAATGAAAAAAGTTGAATCGTCACATAGATTTATAATATTGATGTTTTATAACATTTTATTTATAGATTTCATTTTATCAAAAACTTGGATATTGGCTTCCAGATTAGTCTAAAAAAAAGTATAAAATATAACAGACCTAAATTATTATAAATTATTAACATGAATTTCTCGAAATAAATAATATTGTAGTTACCGGTAGTTGTTTTCATTTGCCTTAGCGAACAGTAAGTTGCAGTGGTGTACTAGAAACAAGTGGAAACGACACTGTGTTCCCTATCAGCTGGGGTCAACTCTCACTAGTGGGTTTCAATAGTTAATTCATGAAAAATATATTTAGATTTGTCTCATAACGTGATTTAATTATTTTTATAATACAGTAAAATTGGGTGAAAAGAAACATCAGCGTGAATAAAAACAAAACTTCATTTTGAATAATGAAAATTGTCGCTACTCGGCTTATGATGGGAATATTAGGGAGTTATTTTTTCCATTACAACAATATGTACACTGTCGATCTGGGATACCTATTTTTGTTAATTTAATATTACTGCATCTGGTTGTTTTATACTTATGTGTGTTAAAAAATTTTCTCTTCAAAGATATTCTCTCCAAAGATGCATCTATAAGTATGAACTGGCATTACATACATAAGTTATAGTCACGTTATAACCATTTTTAGCGAATTTCCCATAGGGAATAAGCTATTACCATAGGTCTCATGGTAAGACCTAAGCCCGGGACCATGTTACTTTTTCGTTTTGAGGTGCCCAGAGACCAAAAATAATAGTCATTAAAATTTTTATATATATATATATATATATAAATATATATATATATATATATATATATATATATATATATATATATATATATATATATATATATATATATATAAATATATATATATATATATATATATATATATACATATATATATGTGTGTGTGTCCCTAGACACGATAACTCTCGTAAAAATGGTCCGATCGACACCAAATTTGGTAGAGATGTGTAATCCTACGTTTATTCGGATGAGTTCGAAAACCAGACATATCGACCTACCGGAAGGGGTAGTTTTTGGGGGTTTTGTACCCCAAAAATGGGTTTTTTGAATTTTTCATACGTAATTTTTGAAAATTTTAAATTTTTATTTTGACCATTGGATTCAGCTTTAAAAAAACACACAATTTAGTATTGTGAAGCTTTGCTCTATCTCCAATGGTTACCGAGATATTACAAAGTCTAAAGACAGTACATTGTATTTTGGGGCTCCTATGTTAATCTTATGGAGAATAAGGATGTGCTAATATATCAATTATTAACCAATATTTTTGGTTGAAACTTGGTATTCAGCTTCATTTGGTTGAGATTAATCCATTTATTGAAAAAAAAATCTTGGTTTTTGTGCTTATCATAGCAGCAAACCTGCATACTCCTTTCCAATGTTAATCATATGGAGAATAGGCAAACTCCTTTAGCAATGGACAGATATTAATGAAACTTAGTATATGGCTTCATATGGTCGAGATAATTATGTTTTTAAGCTAAAAACCTACTTTTAGTGTTCCCCATGGCAGCATACCTGCATACTCTTTCCCTATCCATCATAAGGAGAATAGACATTTATTTCCCTATTTATGTGTATGTGAAGATACTTTGTTTACAGGTTTATCTGATTGAAATTAATATTACTAATTTGGAAATTCGCTGAGTACGCAGGTCTGCTGCGACGGGGGGTATTATATTGTATGAGCCATCTTACAAACAATTACTGAAATAGATTAGCATTATAAACGATATACTGATTTTATCATTTTTGTAAGTTAGTTAACTCATGATTTTGCAAAACGAGGAGCAATTGACGAGGTGTCAACTTTTTCATTACTCTACACACGAAAGTACACTTTCTAAACGTAAAATTAGCTAAGAAAATAGGTTATTCCCGCTACTGCAAGGCAAAATTACATAACGTTTACTTTCCGTGCGTATGTGGTGCACGGAAAGTAACCGTTATGGGATTTTGCTGTGCAGTCCGATCAGCTGTCGCATTAGGCCGATCAGCTGTTGCACAACGCTTAGTTTCGGTGCTTGTGTAACACGACATAAGCACGGGTTTTCGGGTTTTTCTTGATAGTAAGTTGAACAAACACAAATATTCATGTTGTTTACAAGTTTTTCGATATTGTAATGAAATAGCTATTTGTGTAATAAGAGCGTAAAGTACGTCATTGCCACTCGAGAATTGTAGATGGCCGCACGAAGCGTTAGCTGAGTGCGGCCAAACAATTCGAGAGGGGCAATGACTATTTGCGCTCGTAATACACACAAGATTTTTCCTACCAACATAATTGTTACATATTACATGCTTTATTGTATACAAAATGTCATTTAGATTATGTTTTATTTGTTTCTTTTGGAACATAATGTTAACTATCAAACATAACCTCAAACTAAAAAAGAAGCAATTTCTAAACGACAACAACGAATAACAGCTGTAGCATGGTTTGTAATAACAGCTGATTAACATTGCTGTTTGATCTAGCGTGCGGTAAAGAATCATTGCCGCTCTAGAGCGGGAAAGAAACGGAAACCGGAAATGAACTGCTTTGCATAGGGGTTACAGGTGTGGCAATGCAATTATATCCATGCAGTGGTAGGAAAAATAATGTTCAATACTCGTCTCAAAAGTGCCATTGCGGGGCTCGATAGCCTTTTCCACGCTCGGCTTGGCCTCACGTGTAAATGCAATCTCTCCCCGCAATGAGTCACTTGAGACTAGTAATGAAAACTACTATTTAGGGATATGGACACCTTTTGAGAGACTATTTTATTTTTAGGAAGATCCTTCTGACTTGAATCTTAATCAAGTTCATATGTAACTTGAAGATTTAAGCTATGTCCATACTATTAGTCTATTCAAATTTAAACATCGAATTAAAGGTTTTGATTAATTTATATGAGATTTTGCTGTAATTTTTGTACAAAAATATTTTTTCATTTCCCTAAGTGTGTTTCTTTGATCCTGGATTTATTTTCTAGAGGCGTAAGAATAAACAATTAATTATTTTTAAAGTTTGCGCAAGTCATGATTTTGCAAAACCATGGTCAATATCAACACCCTATTTATGAATTTGTAATGATTTTTTATTATTATTGGTCTAACTTTTAAGCATGGCATTTAAGTTTACAATTATATAGGCTATGTGAACTTTTCATAAAGTTGGAAATCTTTTAGGAAAAAATTTTAATTTATTTGTTAAAGTGGAGTGTTTTACAAGAATGTGAATGATAGGCAAGTATGTTTCTATTGACCTTGTTGACTGGAAGAAAGCAAAATTAATTTATTTAGCCAACTGTGTCTATTCCACAAAATCTGTGCTTGACGTGAATAGAAACATTCATATATTTTATTTTTTTCTGCTTATTGCTTTATTTTTAAAAAATGTTTGATTAGTGGTTTGTGTAGAGGAAACCAGTATCGGAAAAATTAACTAGCATTGAAAATATTAACTTAAAATTTAAGTAAAAACGGGAGTGAAAAGGTAGAATATTGTTTCTATTCAGCCCATTTATACGGTACAGTATACTGAAATTCTCATAACAAATATAGGCTAAACTAGGGGACCTGCGCACAAATTGCCCATTTAGTAATGTTGTGTATTCCTTTCCGTTTGTGATAAACTTATCTTATACTCTAAAACAAGCTCCATTTGTCCGAGCAAAGTTTTTTTCGCTCCAAGGATTTTTGATTTTTTGATTGAAATCGATTGGAGCTGGTCCCATAGCTGGGAAAAATCCGGTTTTCGCGCTAGAGCACTTCAAAGTTTCCATGTTATCCTTATGGAAAATTTTTAATTGAACAAAAATCAGCTGATAACTGTAGATATAAACCTGTTGCTTAGGAAAATTATACCAAAGTGCAGCACCCGTCGGCTTGGCGAGTGAGCGAAGCGAACGAGCTCGTCTTTAAAATGGAATAGGGCGAGTGAGCGGAGCGAACGTTCCCCTGCTTAAGCTCGGTTCCCCTGGTACTCTACTGTAAAACTCGCAGGGATTATGACTTTTCAAACAATACTATTTATGTTAATTATGCAGTGACAGAAGATGTTTAGCCTAATCCTGGTACTCTAATACGAGTAAGGTATATTTGTATGTATGTTTGTTTGCACATGGACCTCAAAAATGGCTCAAACGATTTTCTTCAATACTTTATAAACAACTTAGTTCAGGGACAAACTTAATATAAATACAGGTCTCTATAACACGGAAACTCTTATCTTATTAGTTATTTCTTTATAATCTTTAATTATAACTTTTATTGGTCATACGGAGTTAAAAATCAAAACTAAGAAATAATGAAAACAGCTGCTTGACACAACTGTCAAAGCACAGACCGCACGTGTTCCAGTATAAACTATAAAAATGTGGTTTTTCATTAAAGAATAGGAAATCATTACTAAATCATTAAATGGTATTGTATAGTAAAATTGTCAGGTTAACCGAGCCTTGCTCGTTGGTTTTAATTCACTTTTTTATAGTGTCATGGAAATAAAGCTATTACATTTATTTCCACCATTAACAACCAACTATACCTCTTCACAAAAAATAACAGCTGTTTCAAAAGGACTGCTTAACATTAATCTTCCTTTATTTTTGTATACATTTGGGTTCGTTACCAAAGTATTAACCCGTAAGACCAATGTTAAAAATTACGGTATTTAAACTCAAAAGTTTTATCACATTCGATTTTTTCTGGGATTGAGACTGGTTCTAAACTTATTTTTGGGCCTAAACACTCTTAAATGTAAAGTTTTAGCAAAATATACCCGCTAGATTTCGAGATCGTGGAACACATATCCCTTCATAGACATTGCTCGTATTGTATAGGATAAAAATAATTTAAAAATTTTTATCGTGCTTCATACTGCTGATAATGAATGTTTAGATAAATAAAAGTCATGTAAAATTATAAAATTACTATAATCAATTTGTAGAATGCAAGAGGAATGGGAAATTTCTAGTGCGTTTAAAGGAAGCAGGGTTTTCATTCTAAAACCTTGTGTCGTTACTCATCCCTGGTTTTATGATTGTAACAGGAGCCGTAGATTCGTCACACTATTTTGCAGATTAAGATGTGGTCATACTTTTTCCAGGAATCATCTTTATCGTATTAATTTGTCCAACAGTCAAGTCTGTGATTGTCTTCAAGACTCCGCTACACCTGACCATCTACTTTTTGCATGCATGCTTTTTAATGAAGACAAAAGGAAGAAAATGATCAAAGATTTAACGAAATTGAAAGTGGAACTTCCTTGTAATATTTTATCTATTTTATCATATGAAAATTTTGAAGTTTTGGACGTTATCTTTGAATTTATCAAAAGTGAAAATATCCATATTTAATTCTTTTGTTATTTGATCGCTTTGTGGTAAAATTTCTATTGTTTAGTTTTTTAAAATCATAATTTTATTCCAATTGAGGGCTTGTCATGGCATTTTGTCACTTAGCCAAAATAAAGAGTTAAAAAAAATTGTAGAATTTTATTTGAATTTAAAAACAAAATAAGCATTAGTAATAATTAATTATGGAAACAGCTGTTGACTAAACGATTAGAATCCACGTGTTACAGATTCGCAACACGTGTTTCAACAAATATACACCAGAGTGCACCTGTATGCAACAGTCTGTAAGGCGAGTAAGCGAAGCGACTGCTTCTCATCTTGAAGGAAATAAAGACTTTTTTAACTAGACATTTTAGCTCACTGTCGTAACCAGGGATATATTTCCGAATAGGCGGACTAGGCGCGCGCCTAGGGCGGCAAATTTTAGGGGGCGGCAAAATTTGGGGAAGAAATCATTTTAAAAAATTGACTTATAGTCTTTAAATGTAATTTAAAAGTATGTTGCATTCCTTCTTTAGTAATTAAAAAATGTTTAGCAAATAATTTTGAGAACGACAATTCGGCTATTTAAAATACTTTCATTAAGTATAAAATTATTCAAGAGCACCTTAACGTTAAGGCTTTGGTCTACGTGAGCCCGAATGCCGCCTCGCGGCCGCGGCCATAGCGCTAGTCGAGTTTTATGGATGCAATGGTTTACGGGAATCATGTTTTAAAACTAAATCATTAAGATAAAGATCAACTCTTAACTTTTTCTAAAAGTAGAAAGAAGGATCTCGTGTTCTCTGGGTTTAGAATATTTAAATAACATTTCAAATTTCTGTTATAACTGTCTAAAATCAACTGTTTTTCTCGATGCAAAATAAATGCAAGGGTTTTTTAGAATCCTGTTATCTTCTGCTAAATGAAGCCTATAGCTATAACTAAGGTGTCCATTAAAGAAGAATTACGGTGCTAAATTTCCTTTGTTACACTTTGTTAATCTCACTTTGGTAGTTTCATTGAAACTAATGAAAAACTCCAGTTAAAAATCTAAAAAAAAAAAATGGTGATTTTAGATTAATCGCTAAAATTAGAAATTTGATTTAAAAAATTCTAAACCCAGAGAAGACAAGATCCTTCTTTATACTTTTAGAAAAAGTTAAGAGTCAATCTCTATAGTAATTAGTTAATTTTAAAACACGATTCCCGTAAACCTCTGCAGCCATCAAACTCGCCTAGCGCTACGGCCGCTAGGCGGCATTCGGTAACGTCGCGTCGTTCGGGCTCAGGTAGACCGGAGCCTTAAAAACAAAAAGTAAATCATTTATTCACTACACTGCTGTACTGAGTTTTCCGTGCCACCCTTTTCCTATTGGTCTGGCGAACGTAATGTCGCGTCGTTGCTCGCTGCACAGGAAAAGGAAACAAAATCGTTTCCTTTTTCTGTGCTCGTGGTCGCGGGCGTGGGCTTTCGCTCTACCTTCCCGTGTTTACCTCGTACGCCGTACGCCACTTTCCTATGCTTACTTCGTTGGCAATGGCAGCGTCAGGCGCCAATGCCAATTGCCAATGTAAACATTGTGGTGTGTAGTAGGTAGCCTATACTTCAATTGTGTTTTATACCAACTTGTAATGCACAATTGTGAGTTAAAGTGTTTAATTTAAATGGTTGTCTCCAAGTATGAATTGAACCACCAGTTTGAAGAAGGGAACAAGTCCGAAAATGTGTTTTTCGGGAAACTAACAAAAACTGTATAGCTACTATCATAGGCGCACGTTGCTAGTTATAAGGCAGGAACAAAAACCACTCGGACCATGGTGATATTAGCCACAAAATTTTGCGTGAGTTTGAAGAAGGGAACAAGAACCGGACTTGTTCCCTTCTTACAACTCACGCAAACTTTTGTGGCTAATATTACCATGATCCGAGTGGTTTTTGTACCTTTCTTATAGCTAGCAATGTGCGCCTAGGATAATAGATTAATTTTATGCAATAAAAAATTTTTGGATTTTTGGCGGTTGTTCCCTTCTTCAAACTGCTGGTTCAATTTACAGTAATACTCAATGGACTTAACTACAATTATTGATTCATTTGCTAGATTAAAATCAAGGAGAAAAGTGTGAAGTAACTCCAACTAAACCACATTTCATAGTATTATTTTAAGTGAAAGTACTTACTTTTTCGTTTTTATACTTTTAGTTTTTTGTAAATAAAACCGTTTTGTAAATACAAGTATTTTATTTTTCAAAGACATCTTATCTTGACACGTCTTTCCAGTGTATTTTATGTTCAATAACAATAGTTAAGAGTTAAGAGCCCTTGTATATGGACGTTTTCATGTACCATTTTCGCGCTGTAAAACGCGATTATGACTTCTGATTGGTTACAACAATGTTGCGCATTCCAGCATGTATCCAACGAGACTCACTTTTTTAATGAAAACGGCGCAACAAATACACTCTTAAAAAATGCTCAAAATGTAGCATGTTTGTTGATGCATTTCAGAATGCAATTACTTATTACTTTTCTACAAAATCAGCTAACACGGCATGTGAGGTCGGGGAGTGCACTGACAAGTTTTTTTGGGGGGGGGGGCGGAAAACTTCGCTGCCTAGAGGCGGCAAATTCTTAAATACGTCCCTGGTCGTAACTGATGTTACTTACTGTTTAGTTTACCTAACAAATGCTCTGCCCCCAGGTACTATAACGCGAATAAACACCTCTCATCCAATGAATTTTGATTGATACAGAAATTTGGAAGGTCCGTACTCAACCGGGCCAGAGGCGTTACGATCAATGTTGTAATTATTCAGCTGGATTTGCAGTGCTGCAAAAACACTTTACCTCAACATAACTTTCAGATACCGTACTTTTTCGTAAACATAAACTTCAGGTATAAAGGTTTCATCCTTGGTTAAGAAGAGCGGTAATACTGATTTTACTTATCATAGGCCTATGTCACTTCGTCACTTGTACTTCATGTACGCCGCAGAAGATCACACCACTGTAAATAGGTTCAATACACGCCTACATGCTATGAGAAGTCTATACGGCGTTCGTGTATATACAGACAGGGTAAAATTATAACCTTTTCTATTTATATTACTAGACTGGAGAACCGTAATTTCCTCACGCATCAAGTAAATCAACATAATTTTAAAACTCGTAAAAAATACTTTCGTTTGCTTTAAATTTTACCATGATAATTTATTTTGAATTCACAGCAACGCAAGACGGGTCAAGCAGCTCATAAAAACCCAAAACTAACTTTAATACAATAACTCCATCTCCATCATAACGGATTTTTAAACTTCTCTCAAATTTGTTTTGCAATAGGCTAAATGGTTTCATTGGGGCTGAATTGGAGGTTTAATGACATGCGTATAGACTTCAGAGTTGGAAGAAAACATAAGTTGCGTATACACCAAAATTTTTTTTAGTTTTAATAAATATTGCCTAAGCGGGATATAGGGGTTGGTTCATTTTCCGTAAGAGTTGCATGGGAAAGGCATTTCTTTATTTTCTTCATAACCAGAGGAATTTAAACTATTAGATTATTTTTAAAAAAATTGTTATTTATCTTTTTATCTTTAAAGTGGTTTTAGTTAAAATTGTATAATTTTAAAAGTAGATGCAAATACAATTTTTTACCCTTTAACCCCCCCCCCCCCTACCCCCCATCCTTAAACCCAGGTCACATGGATTTATCAGACAGTTTTCGGACTCAACATTAGACCCTAACTCATTATCAGACTCATCATCCTGAAAGTTTTTGTTTAATATTTTGCTTAGTCACCAAGTAGGCCTGTTAATATTTTCAAAAGGAAGAAATTTAGATTTTTTTAAACATTAGGCCTATATATATTTATTTTAAAATAACACTTCCTCAATTTAGAGGTTGCCCAGTGGGACAAAGAATAATGATATACAAATTAAATTTAAAAAAAGAAGAGTAGGTTACATAAAATTTAGAAATTAATATCCTTAGATGGCATAAAGATGATTTTTTAAAATTTTGATGGAGTCCTTCA